>JACEFZ010006560.1:67500-470209 GCA_014155875.1 Cepaea nemoralis | reverse complement strand
TTGTTTAAAAAAAAACAAGAACCGATTACTTGATTTTTTTTTTCCCTCCATACTTTACAGTTATGTACTTCTCGCCCTTCTGATATATGTTTTATAACATAAGTAGCCCCACAAATCACTTTTTATGTAGACATCTAGACTTGTTCTAGTATGTGTTATTAAATTTTGCTTCAATTTTTACGAATATTGTGTAGGGGGGGGGGAGGGGGGTTTTATAGGGAGGAAATACGAAAGGGGGAATGACGTTCTGAAAAAATAGTGAAAGGGTGCAAGGGGTGTTACTTCCCCTCTCCCATCGACCCTTTGGGGTAGTGAATTTAAATCCTAGCCTCCTTAAATAAGGATGAAACAAATCGCGGATGTGTGTTCATGCTAAAACCTACAGCAGTTGGAAAAAAAAAAGAATAAATGGATATTTAAAGTGTTTGTTTTTTCGGGTATACACATATTCTTTTGAGCCCTCCGGCAGTGTCACAAAGAGTTTGCATGCTCTGTTAGGATTTCCCATGTGTAATATATTGGAGGAGACTGGGGCGTGTACAAGAGTATCTATTTTTATAATGAAGGTGATCATGTACATAATGAATACCAAAACAAAATTTACAATAATATAATAAAATTAGCACAAGCAAAACAGAGGTAATGACTATAACTAAAGAAGAATAAACAACCACAATTCACCTAAACGAACATCTCTTGAAACAAGTAAAGAGCTTCAAGTACCTAGGAAGTATAATATCATCAAATGGCAGATCAGAAGACAAGATCGAAAATAGGTGCAATAAGGCAAATCAACTAATTTGACAAATGGCACCAATACTAAAGAACAAACATGTATCAATAACTACTAAGAAAGCACTTTACAACACAATCTTCCTACCAACTCTATGCTACCAATGCCAAACCTGGACAATGACAGAAAAAGAGAAAAGAAAAATTACAACAACAGAAATGAGGCTTCCTGAGAAGAATACTCAACTGTATCAAGAAGAGATAAGATCAGAAATGAAGAAATCAGGACTAAAGTGGGGGTTAAAGCAGCATTCGATTTTATTAGAAAGCAGCAAGTCAAATGGTTTGGCCATGCAAGTAGGTTACCAGTCAACAGCATACCACAACAAGCAATGATGTACAGACCAGATGGAAACAGAGGAAGAGGCCAACCACGTAAACGTTGGACGGAGGGAATAGCAGAGTCCATGGGAATATCGATATATGAAGCCCATAATCGAGGCACTCTCACGATGTTTATACTTCACCTCGACACCGCAAGGTACAAGAGGAACATGATGAGATGAGATAATTGAATAATGTAGGTCAGCATGGCTGGGTGGATAAGAATGCGTTTTCTTAAACATCCGGTGGTGCTGATGCCGAGGTAAGGGGTTCAACCCCTACACCGGACAGTTGGACTAACATGTTGACCTGTCGTCCTTGACTTGGGGATGTAAATTACAAGTACCTCTGAAGTCGGAGTGGTTTCACCTGATGGCGATGGTCACTGTTAGTTGGTAAAGCTAATCCACACGCAAAATTCAGCCCAGCACCACTAGAAGTAGTGTGTATGGACTAAGCACGAGTTCAAAGCAAGGGAGCACAACCAAAGCATAATAACAATATTAATAAAATAATTCAATGACTACGAATAGAAGTATTTTTAATACGGGGAGGAGTTGTGTTAACCATACCCAGTTCTTGCAGTTTTCCAACAGCGATATTACATCTAAAATATCGGCGACTATAGACATCTTCTATGTTTCTTGAATCAAAAATACTTATGCCATATATAAATAGGTGGCCATTAATGTCTCTTTCGTTGGTTTTGGATTGATTCTCTCTTATATTGGTCCGCCATTTGCAAACATTGGTTGTCAACCTTAATTTTATTAACTTAGAAAACTGAAGAGTTTGGCGGGATACATGAGCGTAATCCAATTGCAACATCAAAGTTTGTATGTGTGTGTGTGCGCGCGCGCGCGCGCGCGTGTGTGTGTTCCCGTTCACTTTGAACTCGATATTTGCGAGTGAGCCAGCGTTCCTTATTATCAGTTCCCCCCCCCCACATCTGGCGAATCCTCATTAACTTCAGGGGTACTCGTAATTAACAGTAATTTACATCCCCAAGTCAATAACGAGAATTCAACGTCTAAATCCTGATGACCGGTGTGGGGAACGAACCCCCTACCCTGCCATCAGCGCACCAGAAATTTAAGAGCGAACGAGAGCTCTCAGCCTTTGGCCACACAACTGCAAACATCAAAGTAATAAAACAGAACCAGTTTGAAACAAGTCAGTGTGTTTAAGTATTTTGATACTCCAATAACAGCAGTTGGAAGATGTTTTAAGGAAATTGAATATAGAATAGCCCAAGCAAATGCAGCATTTCACAAGATACAGAATATACTCCGCAATATATGATTATATCACTGCCAGTGGATGTAAGAAAAGGGGTTCTTTGGTCTTTATTAAGAGTTCTATCGAGCCAGTCTTTGTTGGCTGTTGAACGAGGGAGCGGAGCGCGTATGCGAAAATCCTGAGTTCAGTGATGTCAGTTCTTAGCTCAACTCAACTTTATATCACTGCCAGTGGATGTAAGAAAAGGGGTTCTTTGGTCTTTATTAAGAGTTCTATCGAGCCAGTCTTTGTTGGCTGTTGAACGAGGGAGCGGAGCGCGTATGCGAAAATCCTGAGTTCAGTGATGTCAGTTCTTAGCTCAACTCAACTCAACTATCGAGCCAGTCTTGATGTACTGACGCGATTCATTAATAGTTAGCAGTCAAGTAAGAAATAATATGGAAACTGTGGATATGTGGCATAGAGCAGAAGAATAATGTGAACACCGTTTACGGATAGAAAGAGCAATGGAGATATTTTGAAAAATTAACTAACTCACAAAGAGAACTGTTACTCACCTCAAAAGACGACAGTCCGCATTCTTTGAGCGTCATGAGAAGGAGAAAGCTAAAGTAGGTCACGACAACAGGAAAGTCGGATGGGGAGAGAGGTAGGAGAAGACCAAGAGAGAATATGTGTGTCAATACCCTAAATTCAAGAAAGTACAGAACTGTTATGGGATGTTACAACGATCGAAATCACCGCACACTGGGCGTTTCCATGCGTGCTCAGTCTTTCGATGCATCTCAAAGTATCTTTACTCACTGCTCTCATGAGGAGTTCGTTGTATTTTGGCCAGGCTGCACTCATAGCCTCAGACTTCTCGTTATCAGCGAACCAGGTCAGTACTACTTTGACGATATCGGTCCTGTTCATGCTTCTTCCCGCGTGTATAAGTGCATTATGTGCTAGCTGTTCATGCTTCTTCCCGCGTGTATAAGTGCATTATGTGCTAGCTGTTCATGCTTCTTCCCGCGTGTATAAGTGCATTATGTGCTAGCTGTTCATGCTTCTTCCCGCGTGTATAAGTGCATTATGTGCTAGCTGTTCATGCTTCTTCCCGCGTGTATAAGTGCATTATGTGCTAGCTGTTCATGCTTCTTCCCGCGTGTATAAGTGCAGTATGTGCTAGCTGTTCATACTTCTTCCTGCTTGCAGTAGTGCATTATGTGCTAGCTGTTCATGCTTCTTCCCGCTTGCAGTAGTGCATTATGTGCTAGCTGTTCATGCTTCTTCCCGCTTGCAGTAGTGCATTATGTGCTAGCTGTTCATGCTTCTTCCTGCTTGCAGTAGTGCATTATTTGCTAGCTGTTCATGCTTCTTCCTGCTTGCAGTAGTGCATTATTTGCTAGCTGTTCATGCTTCTTCCTGCTTGCAGTAGTGCATTATTTGCTAGCTGTTCATGCTTCTTCCTGCTTGCAGTAGTGCATTATTTGCTAGCTGTTCATGCTTCTTCCTGCTTGCAGTAGTGCATTATTTGCTAGCTGTTCATGCTTCTTCCTGCTTGCAGTAGTGCACTATGTGCTAGCTGTCTGCGCGTTCATTGCCATTTAAGGCTTAAGCTGGCGTGTGGAGATGTGTATACCCACGTGAATGATAATGAGGCGTGATTTTCAACTGATGTCTAGTTATTAGCCCGTTCATTGATTGATTGATTGATTGATTTAGGAACCTATATCACAGCATTCGGGGCATTCCCATAAGCGTTCCGTCCCCATCCTCAGCAGCCAGCGAAGAGTTCCAACACTAATAGTACCAATCCAATAGCAACCTGCTGTGGCGAAGTGGTCAAGCCGTTTGTCTCGTGCTCCGAAGGATGTGGGTTCGATTCCGGGCCGCGCCTTTCGGTTTTACGAGTTAAATGTTTCGGAGACTCCTGTGGGTCATCGCTAAAAGCTACAGAGTTCGTGCTTTGTGCGACGCTTTCCGTGCTGCGGAAAGAGACCGAGCCATATGGGATAAAACCCGGTGCAATGAAGTCGATCCTGTCGACTTTAAAGCGACCTTTTTTTGATTATATGTCCGTCTCGCCTTTCCTCTGAGCGTCGATCGTCGGCCAGATCCCCTCGTCACCCCTCGCTGTTGCATTCTTGCTAGACCATGCTGATCCATTTGTTCCCCTGAGGTGTACCGTGCTCTCACAAGGCCGCAACCACGTCTGCCTTATCATGCATCAATACTCCACCAAGTTTTGCAGAGCCAGCCAATCTGTCCGCCTGTTCATTCCCCAGCACACCAGCATGCCCCGGAGAAAAGATCCAGACGATGCTTGTCACCCGTGACTTTCGACGCGAAGCAAGCCACTCTGCACGAAGCTTGCCTGTCCTCACCCTACTCAGCATGCTTTCTGCGTCAGATAAAATCACAAAGTGTGTGTCCGTTCAGCACGAAGACTGTTGTTTGCTATTTTCTATAGCATGTTCATATAATCTGTTATTATGATCGCTTGTGTAATTTCTTGTTCTGCTGTCCATGCAAGTTTTCTGTGGTCGGCAGCCATCTCCATATTCAGGAATGTGTGGCTGCTCGTTTTATTTTCTCCGTTCTTTTCGTTGTGTATGCTTACACTTACCTTGATCCGCGCCTCTCGGATCACTCTGTATATGGCGATTTCTGGTCGTGAATACAGTTTATCCTATCCTTCTCTCTATTATCGCGACCCCATTCTCAGATGAGAAGTTATAATTTGTGTTGGGCCTATCCCAGCCTCAGATTAATAATTTTATGACTGTATCAGCTACATTTCGGATATTAATCTCAAAGGGATTGTCTTCTATATGGATAATGATAACTCGGCGCTTTTATATTTTATATCATTGTAGACAGCGACGGTGACCTGACCTCTGCTGTGACTCTCTGGTGTGTGACAACCTTCGAATGTTTATGCAGACCTACCAGTTGTCTGCCAGGGGCAGATGTCGTGCTGGACATCCTACAGGTCACAGATCTGCTTGTTTACTTTCCCAGCCTCTGCGATCCAGAAGCAGCCCCTTTTTATGACATATTCCCAATCTGTCGTTGATAATGCTGTGCATGGGGTCGATTGTGTCCGCTACTGTTCTCATCAACAACAAAGAAATTTAACATGTGAACATGTAACAACAGTTTAGTTTAGTTTACTCGACGGATCAGCCACACGGTTGTAACCCATAAATGTTCCTTTCTACTCCTAACTCAAGCCTGAGTCCGGAGAATCTCAGCTCAGTGCACGAACTCCGTAGCACCGGCGAGGCTCCTGAAATACTTTGGGTAGATTTTTTAACACTAAATTTTGCCCGGGCAGCGCTGTTAGGCTACTCTTTTTCGATTTCCAATTGCCAAGGGATGTTTTACGTGCGCAACAATACACACGGGCGTCCGATCTCACTACCCAGAGACCAGGGGAAATTGTGTGACTAGAAGTCCACGTGAAGAAATCCCGCTTAACAAGTTTTCTTCATGCAACATGTCACAGCTTTGAATATGTTGGCGCCTTAATCAACAACAATGGGGACTTCAAAAAAACAAAAGTTAGACCAGGGTGGCCATAGCAGTGCAGAGATTAAATAGTATTAAGAACCTCTGGTACTAGACCAACAAATAAGTGTTAACATTTGTTAAAAGTAACATCTTTAAATATATCTTTCCTGTGGCAACATATGAATCATGGTAATTTCGCAATCACTAATGGCAAAAACTGGGGCTTTTGAGCTACATACACATTCTTAGAATCGGAAAAACACTGAAATTCTACAAGATCTGAACATTCATTCATTCATTCATTCATTCATTCAGTATCATGTCCTTTACAGAACCTCGCCCCCATAACAACAACCTTCCGGAAAACTTCTCGATCACAAGCAAGATGTCCCGCGTCTGATACACCCATCTGGAGACATCCGCCACATCCTTCTCCATCTTCTCACCCATCTTCTCTTTGGCCTTCCTCTTCCTCTTCCCAGGCATATACCCCTCCAATATAGTTCTCTCCAAACTATCATGACGTTTCAAGTGACCAAAATAATTAAATTTTCTTTGTTTTAGATGTCTTTAATAGCTAACCTTCTTCAATATTCAGCTCTTGAAGTATGGATGCATTTTGTTTCTTCTCTTTACCCAAGATATTCTTAGAACTCGTCTATAACATTTATATTCAAAGACATTTATGTTTATGCGCTGTTCGGCTTGTTTAGTTAGTAAGTGTCCAGGTTAAGATCTGAACATGGAAGACAATTTATTCATAAACAGAATCATTTTTCGGAAACCAAAATATTTTGACCACATAAACGTCACAGCGTCTTGGAAAGAACATGTTTTCTGGAAGAAAAGGCAGGGGTCGGCCAGCATGAAGATGGACACAGGGCATCTTGAGAATGAGAGTGCATGAGGCAGGAGATATGGCCAGAGATTGGGAGTTTTTGTTTTGGTGCAAAGTGAAAATTTCTGATGAAATTGATGTAAACGACGTTCTAGGGGACGATGAATGCTCTTATGTGCGCCTTAACCTGTTTAGTTTTATGCCTGGTACAGAAAACTTGTATGTTGTATGTCTGGCATTGCATTATGCTCAAGGAAGTACAATTGTGCTTGAGACTTCAAAAGAGAATAGAAAAGTATAATCATAGCTTCACTTTAAGCTCAAGGAAGGGCTACAAAAGAGTTATGGGAATTCACTTTAAATTCATGGAAGTGCAGACAATTGTTTGGCTTCACTCAGTGAAGTACAAACTAGTGTGTGTCTTTATTTTAACATCAAGGAAATATGAAAAAAAACTCTCTCTCTCTCTCTGTCTGTCTCTGTCTCTCTCTCGTGTGTGTGCGTGTGCGCCTGCCTGCCTCTCTCTCTCTCTCTCTCTCTCTCTCTCTCTCTCGGTGGGTGGAGATTCATCTTAAACTCAGGAAATCATAAATATCTTCAAGGCAATAAATTAACTCTTTACGCTGGACACGTTCTCAACCCTGGTAAGGTAAAAAGTTATTATAGTTTGTTTAAATTTTGAAAGTAATATCAAACATAGTTAATATAAGCACAGCGTGTTGTTAAAATGTTTAAGTAATTTACCTCAGCTTCAAAACATCCAGTGATGGATAGTTAAACATTGTAGTGATAGCATGACCATATTAAACATAGCAGTAGCTTGTATAGAACAGAGATAGCAGGCGTGGTTTCTGACAGTAGAGGCAGGGGTTCACCAGGCAGGGGTTCACCAGGCAGGGGTTTACCAGGCAGGGGTTCACCAGCAAGGAGATATTTTTCTTTCCCATTCACTCACTTTGAACCCAAGCGTAGTCCGTATATGTGCTACTACTTCTAGTGCACTGGGCTGATTTTTTATTTTAGAATAGATTTCCTTATTACAAGTGTCCCTCGCCATCAGGCGAACCAACTCCGACTTCAGAGGTATTTGTAATTTACATCCCAAGTCAAGGATGAGAACTGACCGGTCTAGGGACTGAACCTGCTACACCAGCATCAGCACACTGGATGTTTAAGAAAAACACTTATCAATTCAGCCATGCTGACCTCCAGCACCAAGGAGATGGACACCGGACATTTAGATATCTTGGACATGCTGAGTTCCAACAACAAGGATGTGGACATGGGACATTTAGATATCTTGGACATGCTGACCTCCAGCAGCAAGGATATGGACACGGGACATTTAGATATCTTGGACATGCTGACCTCCAGCAGCAAGGATATGGACACAGGACAATTAGATCTCTTGGACATGCTGACCTCCAGCAGCAAGGATATGGACACAGGACAATTAGATATCTTGGACATGCTGACCTCCAGCAGCAAGGATATGGACACAGGACATTTAGATATCTTGGACATGCTGACCTCCAGCAGCAAGGAGATGGACACAGGACATTTAGATATTTTGGACATGCTGACCTCCAGCAGCAAGGATATGGACAGAGAACATTTAGATATCTTTGACATGCTGACCTCCAGCAGCAAGGAGATGGACACAGGACATTTAGATATCTTGGGCATGCTGACCTCCAGCAGCAAGGAGATGGACACAGGACATGCTGATCTCCAGCAGCAAGGAGATGGACACAGGACATTTAGATATCTTGGGCATGCTGACCTCCAGCAGCAAGGAGATGGACACAGGACATGCTGACCTCCAGCAGCAAGGAGATGGACACAGGACATTTAGATATCTTGGGCATGCTGACCTCCAGCAGCAAGGAGATGGACACAGGACATTTAAATATATTGGACATGCTGACCTCCAGCAGCAAGGAGATGGACACAGGACATTTAAATATATTGGACATGCTGACCTCCAGCAGCAAGGACATGGACACAGGACATTTAAATATATTGGACATGCTGACCACCAGCAGCAAGGAGATGGACACAGGACATTTAGATATCTTGGACATGCTGACCTCCAGCAGCAAGGATGTGGACACAGGACATTTAGATATTTTGGACATGCTGACCTCCAGCAGCAAGGAGATGGACACAGGACATTTAGATATTTTGGACATGCTGACCTCCAGCAGCAAGGATATGGACACAGGACATTTAAATATATTGGACATGCTGACCTCCAGCAGCAAGGAGATGGACACAGGACATTTAAATATATTGGACATGCTGACCTCCAGCAGCAAGGATATGGACACAGGACATTTAAATATATTGGACATGCTGACCTCCAGCAGCAAGGAGATGGACACAGGACATTTAGATATTTTGGACATGCTGACCTCCAGCAGCAAGGATATGGACACAGGACATTTAGATATCTTGGACATGCTGACCTCCAGCAGCAAGGATGTGGACACAGGACATTTAGATATTTTGGACATGCTGACCTCCAGCAGCAAGGAGATGGACACAGGACATTTAGATATTTTGGACATGCTGACCTCCAGCAGCAAGGATATGGACACAGGACATTTAAATATATTGGACATGCTGACCTCCAGCAGCAAGGAGATGGACACACGACATTTAAATATATTGGACATGCTGACCTCCAGCAGCAAGGATGTGGACACAGGACATTTAAATATATTGGACATGCTGACCTCCAGCAGCAAGGATGTGGACACGGGACATTTAGATATCTTGGACATGCTGACCTCCAGCAGCAAGGATGTGAACACAGGACATTTAGATATCTTGGACATGCTGACCTCCAGCAGCAAGGATGTGGACACAGGACATTTAGATATCTTGGACATGCGAATATAATGAGGCAAATGATTAAGAAACTGTTTGGCGAGCTGTGTTCTGTAAAGGACCTGCTACATGATATATGACTATATGGTGTAACAGTAAAACTACTTCAAGGGAAACAAAGAAACAAAATACTATTTTTGTAAGTTTTATTTTCCTTTAAGATGCAATAACCACAGTAGAGAAATAAGAATTTTACACCAGTCGCAATCCACAGAACAGATAACATTTCATTTTAAAAACATCAGATGTCAAATGTCACTGTTCATGTTTATACACAATGTTCTTGTTTATACACAATGTTCACAATGTGCATGTTTATACACAGTACTCATGTTTATACACAATGTTCATGCTTATACACAATGTTCATGTTTATAGACAATGTGCATGTTTATACACAGTACTCATGTTTATACACAATGTTCATGTTTATACACAATGTAATCTTAAACTTACGGAAATACGATACATATGAAGAAATCTTATTTGGATGGTAGAGAGTATATTAGTCATGTCTGCAGAATCCAAGCATATCCTATTTGACTTGCTGTACTCCACCCTTATTACAGTTTAGTGGTTAGCATGCCTAGTCTTCTCAGATAAGAGCAAAGAACTAGGAGAGCCTGTGTGAACAATGTGCACATTAAAATCCCTTGGCAGTTGAATATCGAAAAAAGCAGGCCAAGAAGGATTTTGTTCAGACTAAATTTTAACATATTTGAAAGCCTATCATTTATAGTATACTTGAAGAGGAGATAGTCACCACCAAATATATAGATCTCTTGCCCATAAATGCAGTGATAATAAACCTACACAGAGAGACATGAACAGATGACGTCACCACCAGTCTGGACTTACTGATCTCACGAATGAATAAACTCTCAATCCTCAATCTGACATGAGCCTCTGAAGACCTGTACAAGTTTTCAAACAATTCACCACGATGAAACTAACACCAGTATTGTAAATCTTGATATTGTTGGAGAAAGCTGGAGAGTGTCACGCTTGAAGGCTAGCTAGAATATGTTGTCCTTGAGAAGTCATTTCACCTTTCCTTTGTTTTGTCAGCCAGCTCTGCAGTGAAGGGGTTCCAAATACAATTTGTAATCCTGCATACTGTGTTGCAAACACAGCTGCAGGCGATTTAGAAGCAGGCTGTCTTGCGTTGATTTCATACAATGGTATGAGTGCCGGTTGTTCAGAAAGCAGTGGCAAACTACTGAACATAAACTTGCCAAGAAATCACAAACAGCCAAAAAATGTTGGGGTTGACTGACATCTTGTAAAGGATTTGCAACTGACTTTTTTTTGTTTTGTCAACACTTTCTGTCCCATGCAACTCTACTTGTTTTAGTACTGGAGAAAGCTGTGGAGTTTCACAACTGAAGGCCAGGTAGAATATTTTATATTTGAGTCATTTCAACTTTCCTTTGTTTTGCCAACACTTTTTTCCACCAAGTGTGATCAGCTTTTGCCCTGTGTGTATAAAACAGTGCATGATGTGCTATTCCATCGTTTTTGTTTGGCTTGAGTAAACAAGAGAAATATGGCTCTTTTATCACTCAATGTGTATGTTTTATAGAATGTTTATATATGTTGTAATTTTGAAATGAATAAGCTCATGCTTTTTTCATTGCTAATTGCTTCCTTTATTACAAATAAACTACACGCACTCAATAAATAGTGCCTGCAGAGAATAGGATTACAGTGCTTTGACAGAATCACTAATGTGGAGCTCAGAGAGAGAAAACTACAGATTTCAGCAAACCTATATTTCAGGAAAAGTCCCTGGCACGGGATAGGACACATGTTGAAAAGTCCTGTTAATAGTATAACTGGAAAGTCCTTTCCATGTGGAACTCCTTTTATACAGTCCAGAATCACTCTAAATTTAGCAGTTCTAAAACTGTTTGGACTACTGCTCTCTTGCCGTTTAAGCCAAATTCTTTGAAGGAAAAAACCAAGAATGTTCCCTCCCCATGAATACGATCAGGGTCACATCCACAAGCACTCTGAAGAAATGCTTTCATCAGGCACATTTTAGATGGTTCTCTTGACTGTTTCTCTTCTTCCCAGGTTTATGCACCTATTTCATTGATATCTGTGAAACAGCCTGGTCACTCTTGCTGCCTTTATACATATTCTTGGATGAAGGTGGTGTGAGGGGGGCAGTTCCATTCCCCCCTTGATATAGGGCCGATCTGGCTGATGCGGCCGTCTCTAGCCGAGGCTCCTCCAGAACTGAATCACTGGGGCAAACAGTGTGTCAATTTTGGCTGGGAAAATCATCCGTCATCCCCCGATCTACGCTACGGGTTCTGATGGTTGCATCAGCACATCATCATGCTGTGGCGTGGCAATCTATTTCAGTAAGCTGTAAGACTGCTGTCATGATTGTAGGGACATGTTTAGGAAAAGAAAACCTACCTATAGCAAAGAGTATATAGAGTCTGTTGCCTTGGATGGAACTGTCTCAAGGGAGCAAACCTGACACAAACACATGCCAAAGTCAAACATGCTGACCTTGAAGGTGCATAACTAGGGGCAATGCACTCTTCTTGAAAGAGGAAAGAAGAAGTGGAATTCATGTCAAAACCTTCCTCTACAACTGTGTGATGTAGAGGTGCTCTAAGGTCTGATTATTATTTTGGTGTGAATGTATGATAACATAGTGATTAGTATACTGGCGTACAAACAGTGGTTCAGGGGTCAGCTGCCACTAGTAGCAGACCAGGACAGAAACTGTTGACATTAAAAAACAAAATACTCTTTACTATTCAGTTAGTTATATTCCCTTTTAATTCTGAAACCTGTATGAAAACATTAATGATATTTATAGAACTTGTTTTAGACTTTGATCAACATAAACCTGATGAGATGAAAGATGGTGTCAGTAAAATGACATATTCCAATGAAGTTACAGAAGACAATTCACACAAATTGAATACACAATATTTGCACTCAAGACCCATGAACTAAGAAAAAAAAAAGATATTTTTTTTCTTTTTAAGGATAACACAAATTACACATTCAAAACAAACATCTGTTGCCAGCAACAGAACCTACATTGACTGGTCTCTGGTCATTTTACTTGTATATGGCGACTTATAACTGTGACACAAATGACTTACTTCATCAAGTTATTCTTGCCTGGTAAATGAATTATATGATCAAACGATCATATTTTATTGTGTTTTCAAAACAAGTATTTTTTTTTAAATAAACAATTTACACACGTTAGTGATGATAGAAGTAATATTGGGAATGTTCAATTGCCAGAGTGGCATTCATAAAAAAAAAATATTTGTGTTATTAAAACCTCATTCTTTCTCAAACAAATTTACTCAGTACAAAGTTTTATTTTACAATACTTCACAGCAACAAGGACAGCAACATTAGTTATCACTAACAGTAGATGAAACTTCATAGCAGCATTTATAAAACCATATACAATGTTGTGTATTATAATAAACAATGTGTTATAGTTTCTTCTTCGTTCATCCAGAGTTTTTTTTCCGGATGTGATTGCGTTGTGCCTGTTTACAGTAAAGCTGCATTCTTGCGCCGTTAGGCCGACACATCCGACTTCTGCAGGCATTTGTTGACCGGGTTAACCATCCCAGGATGTGTTATAGTTTCATTTTAATGTATGCCCCATGAGCTTGAAGATTAGCATGGTTGAAAGGTTAAGCATGCTAGTTCTTAATCTTCCTGTATGCTGATGTCACCTGGATTTAAACATAGACTTCTTGTTCAGAAAGCAAAGACAAACTACTAAATGTAAAATTACCTAATAAATCAACCTGAGGTTGACGGCAACATCCTGCAAGAGACATGCAACATTTTTTAAAACCACAAGCTTAGGGAAATGTGCTACAATTAGACTTTAGCAGTTCTTATGAAAATGGAACATAGTTCTGTCCAATCTCTTTCAATCATTTTAAGAGATATGTCATTTCAATTTATTCCATTTGAAGACTGGTACGCAGTTTTGTGAACAAGATACTCCTAAATGGGGATCCACAGTAGCGCAGCAGCTAGCATGCTTGCCTGCTACCCTAGAGGTCAAGAGTCAGAATTCACATTCAGACAGGTTTATTTAATTGACCTGGGCACCCAGCCTAATGAGTACCATGAAATGTCTTGAGAAGCAAAGGTGGTAACATGCTAGTGACATCACCTATCAAGTGTCAAATGCAGTTACCCCCATATGCCCAACACATCTCAAGGAAAAGGGTTCTTACTTTACTGGCTTCTGGGGATGGGGACGGAGCGCTTATGGGAATACCCTGAATGCTGTGATGTCGATTCTTAAATCAATCAATCTTTTACTTTACTCCTACATATATCTAGCTATGTGACTGGCCATTTAAGTTTGGCTATTAAGTAATATATTTCTCCTTCTCTACATCCATAAAAGAGAGTTAAAGGTAAAGGTAGTCCCAACAGCAGAGACTGTCATTGGGGTGTGAAGATTTAGGCCCTAGCATATTCTAGGTCATGACATTTTTCTTCCTTTCTAGACAATTCCAGGTAAATTGCCTGGTACCCATTTTTATATTGCTGGGTTCTGCGCCTCAGAACAGGACATAATAGAATACACAACCACATGTATAAAAAGTTAAAAATTGGTGAATCAGCACTGAATCAGCACATGTGGACTGGCTTCGCAGACAGCAGAGCACATACTCCAAGACTGCCAAAAATACAACATATCTAGGCAAACCTCTTGGCCTAGAGAGACGACAGAACTCTATGGATTGCCGAGTGAACTAAAAAAGACAGTTAAATTCATACAAGAGAAAACACTGCAGTTACAGACATAGTGAACGAAAGATGAAAAATGTTGCCTGGTTGATCCCAGAATCATACTCATTGGAAAAATAATCCTGCTTTCGTAGGGGATTGAACCTGGACCACTGTGTTGGCAGGCAAGTGTACATACAAGCCACAGTAGTTCCTTAGAGATTTATATACTATAAACGCTGTGGTGTACAGATGTTTTAGTTAGTTCAATGTTGACAGAGTATCAGAAAACTGTGGCCTACCGTCTTTAACTTCAAACTACTAAGAACTCTTCAACTCCGTCTGCACACAGCAGGTCAAGGACCCTTTAGGTATATGGTGCTAGTCCCACATTTTTATAGACTCGACGGGTGACAAGGTCAATATCATGCAGGTCACCTTTTTCTTCCCAGGATATTTCCAGGTACCTATGTTAGGCTGGGTCAATCTGAAAGCCCTGGTCAACTGTTTAAATCAGACTGGATGACAATTCAAACACATGACCACCAGGTCAACACAAATGCTGGCCACTGCATTACCTCAGCTCCCAATTTACCTCCTACCTTAACAAAAATGACTGGGTATCTGATTCACTACCAATGGAATAGGGAGAATGAAAGTCTTAACATTCATAAGTTAGGCATGCACACCACACATCTCTAAGCCAGACTCCCTCTGAAAGGTGATAATGAATCATGATGTCTTCTGTAGTTATTTAACAGCCCCGCACCCACAGGGCATTTAGAGTTTGCTGATAATGAAATACCTAAAACCTGTGGAGAAATTACTACCAGCCTATGCCTGATCTATGCCAATCTGTATGTGCAGTGCCGAATTGTAAGGATGTTACATCCTAATATGCTCCTCTAGTCTGGCATTTTGCTGGTTCCTGACCTTGGTGAGGGAAATCGCAGCTGTGTAATATAGTTGTCTGGAAATGGTACTTGATTTGCATCATCGTTATGTGCCATGCTGATAAGTGTGGGCAGTCATGTTTCACGCTCTTACATGATCACCAATCGTGGATCAGCTGTGCGTTCTTGTTTTGATCATGTCATGTGATCAAGCCATCTAGATATTTACTTCTCTGCCTTCCCCTTGTTATTTTCCCCTCAAACTTGCCAGATGTCACTAATTTATTTCTTCTCACAACGTGCCCAACACAAATTTGATACTGGGTCAGGAGAGAAGTTTATCCACCAGCCTCGCTCCGATAGATGCAAGCAATTGCAGTGCTGTGAAGACCTGAATGACAATAATCACACCTGAAATTCAGTCTGCCATATAATTCAAAACCAGCCAACAAACACCTTCTGCTTTTCCATGTATGCATGTACGAGGTCTATTTCAGAAAGTATAGAGTATTCAACCTTAATTTTTTTCTGCGCATTGATGAAATACAAGAGGTAGCTTCTGGCGAGAATGGGTATTCTTTTTGCGCACGCACAAAGTTTGTCCTGCCCTAAAAGAGCACCAGTCGCTGATAGTCTGTGAGTGAGTGCAGCGAACACCTGTCAGATTTTCATTTGCCTAAAAAGGATGAAATTACTTAACAGCTGTACTGCATTACATTTTACCAAAAACTTGTTGACACCAAAGTGGAAATCATTTGGGAGATTCAACAGATTTTCGGCGATGATGCCATGACTAACAATATTATAGAGGGGTACAATCACTTCTAAGATGGCTTCATGTCAGTCAAGAGTGGACCATGTTCTTGTAAATACTCAACAAGCTGAAATGACAAGGTCACCGACCAAGTGCGGACTTTGGCCATGCTGAAACATCATGTCATCATCTAAGAACTTGAAGATGAGTTAGGAATAAGCATTGATTCTGCACACTCCAGTCTGAGGGATTATTTGGTCATGCGAAGAGTGTCTGCAAAATTAGTGTTGAAATGTAACAATGGAGAAGAAACTACTGTCTTTAAGTCTCGCAGGATATGCTGGAATGTGACACGGTGACCTGAAATGATCATGGGTGGTAAGTCATGGATTTATGAGTATGACCCAAAAACCAAGATGGGTGGTAAGTCATGGATTTATGAGTATGACCCAAAAACCAAGGTGGAGTTATCACAGGGAGACATTCGTCATCTCTGAGGCCAAAAAAGCAAGGCAGGTGTTCAGCAACAACAGTTCTGTTGACGCTGAACTATTGACTATATTCTTGTAAATGTGACCATTTTTATTTTTATTTTAAATCTATTAATTGCAGAAACAATGGGCGTCCATTCACTTCAACATTTGCTAATGGAAACTGGACACATATGGATGTGTTCTGGGGGTGAAAAATGCAGATTTTTGGATGATCAATGATCTATTAATAAAATGAGGCCAATTTCAATGCATCTGACAGTAAAATGAGCTACAATCAAAGGTAGCAAGAACATCAATTTTCAAGCAAAAACTAACACAAAACAATTAAAGATAGAGAATTGTTAAGATAGAACGGTTCAAACAAAAGAAATCTAGAACAAATTAAAACAAAACATTGTACTTCAATGGCACCAGCCTGAGCTTTAATGAAAAACCAATGTGAATGTCTTAAGCAAGAACATGTATGACAAGTGACTCAAAGCTAACATTTTCTAAATTAAGGGAACACAGTGAATATAAACAATTCTTAACACAACATATAACCAAACGAATATCACAACTATCCATTTTAGTTACTAATCTGAAATATTAAATGTGTACTGCATGCAGCATACAATAAAACATACATGTCTACAACTGAAAATTCTGGAGGGAAAAATCTAAAGGAAGAGAAACAATTTCATCGCATATGTATGTAAGAACATTGCAGATCAAGTTGAGCTTAAATACAATTGATCTAATAGAGGACAGTGAGTTGACAAGACAACCTAATACCAGTCTTCATACTAACCAACCTGATGACAATGATTATATCATAAGTGGCTACTTCTTCCTGTTCATATTTAGTCTAAAATAATTCATTGACTCATTATTTGGTAAAATATACTTAGTATATATAACACTAAATGTCTAACTATTTTTCCCCAATCACAAAGACTCTCTGCCTCTGCTGTTCTCTGGAGTAGGAATGTCTTCTGCAAGCGAAAGTTCTTTTACCCGCTTGTCAAAATATTTAGTAAGTCTGTGACAGGCTTTATATTCAGGGCTGCCTCGGTTATTGTACTCTACACAGTTATGGAATATCTGCCGGACATCTTCCAGAATCTCTGAAGGTCTTTGGTATGTGAATGCATGTATCTTATTTCTGATAGTCCCAAAGTCCATAGGATTTGTAATAACATCGTAATAGTCTGGCACCTGTAAGATAATTATGAAAACTGTTAGCATTTCATCATTGACATATAAATGTTGACAAAATTGGGGGGTGGGGGAACAGATAGATATATTAAATTAAAATACAAAAGATAAAAGGGGTTTTTACGGAACTAGGAAATTTTGGGAAGTTAAAAGAAATTAAATCTAGCACCAAACTTATATTTAACTCATCAATTCAGTACTGCAGTATGGATCAGAACCAGAGAATAACTAAAACAGTTACTAATAAACTACAAACATTAATTAAACTGGCGCCTCTATAGAATAGAAGAGCAAAGTGGTATGAGAGAATCACTAATGCAGAGCTAATGGAGAGAAGTAAAATTCCAGCAAAACAAGTTTTGAAGAAAAGATGCTGGAACTGGATAGGACATGCCCTGAGAAGATCTGATAACATTAAAACTAGAAAGTTATACACAGGGTGAAATAAATAGTGGGAGACCTCAAGAGACACAGAGAAGTGAATTAAAGATTTGGAGATAAGACAATAACATGGGAAGTAGCAAGAGTGACACAGACACAAGGTTACTAAGAGGACAATTAACAACATCCAAAGATAAAGATAAAAAAGTTGACTGGAGGCATTCAATGGCATAATGTATGATGACAATCACTATATTATCAAACAACATGTTAGTACATTTCAAAACACTTAAGCACACAACACGCCTCATGAAACACTAAAACAGATGCATTTTCACAGCTCAGTGCAGACAATGGCTGTTTACAAAATGACACACCAAATTCAACAGAATAGACAATCCCACAGCAGATATGACACGCAGAGAAGGGTTTGAAGTGATACACAGGGAGCTGTGGTAGCGTAGCGGTTAGATGATCGCCTGCCGTAACGGTAGTCTTGGGTTCGATCTGAACCAGGTCGATTTGAATATTTAAAAAATTAGCCTAGGCTCCCAGGTCAACCCAGTCAGAGATGGTTACCAGAAAATATTAAGGGAAATCAAGCTAGCCTGATACCGACCACATCAGCCACTGAGTGCAGTGTGGTCTATACAAATATGGGTCTAACTCTAGAAGCCCAATGCACCCTCAGCATGTAACAGGGACATTCTTAACTGTACATATACTACTAGGTCACACCTATGTTCAGAAAAATGGCGGGCAAACGGTCGCTGAACTAACTGGCTTTGACATATGCAGTAATGAGTAGCTGCTGGTTTTCTAGTGACTGCTGCTTCCACCATTGATGAACTGTATTTTTCGTGGTGGACTTTGTGTTGGCATTTAGGCAGAGGCCTTATGCATAGTATGCCTGTGCGGGCTGTTGGTTTGTCCAGACTACTGTCTGTTCCACTTTTCACATGGGGCAATGAGGAGCATTTTGTTTGATATTCACTGTTCTTATGCATAGTATGCCTGTGCAGACTGTTGGTTTGTCCAGACTACTGTCTGTTCCACTTTTCACATGGTGCAATGAGGAGCATTTTGTTTGATATTCACTGGCACCAGAAAGGACTAACACCTTTATAAGATCCGCCCACCGAACTACCACCCAAGAGAGATCCGGTTCTACTTTACAAAGACTAGAATGTTATATGAGCATGTTTTTTAAAATAAAAAGCCTTCAGCTGGGAGTTAAACCAGGACCACTATGCAGACAACCCAGTGAACTATCCATAGATCCACTAAATTATATTCTCACGTCACAGCAATACAGCCTTTACAACACATAAATGAGTGACTCACCAACTTCTTGTCTACTGGTTTCAGGAATGGCCAGGCATCCTCATGTTTAATCAACTCATTGACAAGCTCTTGCGCTGTTCTCAGTTGCTGCTGCTGACTGTTGGCTCTCTTGGAGCTGGGCATTATGGGTTTCATCAGGCGGATGATGGGGTCATCGTCTGTGAGCAAATTAACAGTTTTAGTATATGTGAATAATGAAGAAACAAACAATTGAATGCACAATTTATTGCATGGCATGTTTTGTTGCATCTCATCAGGTGCATACTGCAGACGTCAGAGCATAAAATAAAGCAAAGAGATAAATCCTTCAAGCTGAAATATATAACACATATATTTTTTTTTTTTTTTTGCATATCCTTTACAGGACATTGCTGTCAACACCAGCATCTTTCAGCTGTATGTTACCCGAGTAATTTAACCCTTTTACTCCAACGAGGCCAAAAAATCGGCCATCTCGTGACGTAACATGACTGTTGAAAACGACGGACAGCCGATTTGATCGGCTGCGCTTATAAGAACTGCTTTGATTGGTTTGCTTTTAATAGTACAGACCAAACAAATGCTTCCTTGCAATATTCAGTCATTTTAGCTTGCAAATGGCCGTTTGGTTAGCATGATTCAAACAAGTGGATATTATTTTGAGCTTTCTTTGCGAAGTAACCCAGTTTTTCGTGGATTTTTTATTTTTAAAATGGCCAGCTTTGAACCCGAAGACATGCTAGCATTGACTAGCTCTGATAGTAGCTATTTTGACAGTTCAAGACTGTCAGATAATGACTGTAGTGATACAGAAAGTGCCCATGAGGATTTCGACCTCGCGTCCTCGCGGTTTTGTGTATTGGGAATAAAAAGGATCGTGTTCATCTATATCCATTCATGGCGATGTTCGGATCAAAACACATGTCACCAGATGATAGCCCACCTATTACAAATGTCAAAAGGGACTTCATGGTTGTCGTTTTTTTTAACCATAAGTGCTTAAAATTATTCTAAAGTGGTGTAGGTATTCCATGAGGAAATTTTAGATGAGTACCATTTTTAATAAAATATTTAGTACCAATTCATACAGTGGTATGAAATATTTTATTTTTCACAAAATACAAATGAGGTCACCAAATTTGCATAAACATGAACAAAACAACTTCAATCATACACAGAAATAAACTTTACATCCTCTTTAAGAATATATATACTTTTATTTCCATATATATGGTTCTAATATTTTTTTTGAATTTTCAAAATTGTCATTTCATGTACTCCGAAAAAATGACTCCGTCTTCTTCAGAGGGAAAGCTAAATTTGGCCCAATGTTGTTCCGTCCTAAAAGGGTTAAAAGTGCCTACCACCGTAATTTTAAACTGATTATCATGTCTTTCTGTTTATGCAAATTTGTAGTAATGGCCTCAGCAAACTTTGACATTTGTCCATTTTTGTGTGTTTCCAAATAACTGCTACCAATTTTCAATACATTTTTGGTACTCTTGTGTAACACTTATATTCAAAGTCACAAAATGTGTTTTGTGGTTGATTTGTTAAATGTTTTAAGTTTCCCACTCTTACGTTGCTACAGGAAAATTATGCCTGCTCTCAGTGCTGTAATTTTAGTTGTATCTGTTTCAAAGGAAACAAGTTTTAATTTAATTATTTTATATTTTGCAGAGCAATGTTTGCGTTTGGTAAAAGTTGAGTTGAGCTGAGTCAAGAACTGACATACAGCATACGGGACATCCCCATACCCTCTCTTCAACAACCAGTGAAGAGTCCCAAAACTAATGGTACATTTGCAGTCTGATTACTGTCTGTATGGTCTTTCCTCTGTCGGCCAGAGTCTGTGTCACTACCTGCTGCACCATTCTCTGCAGATCATGAATATTTATCTTCCTCCACACTATTGTGATCTGAGTGGGATATTTTAGATGGTATTATTCCTATCAAAGGAGAAAACATCTCCATTCCTCCACTAGCCGACCCTTGGGCAAGGTTTGTTTTCAAGCAGGGTAATGTGAAGCCATTGAGCAGTTGGCTGACTTTGAGAGTTACGGTCACAAGTTCGCGGAGGCAGGCAGAGGTTATCTTTATAAAGACAATGGCTACAAGTCACAGCCCAGTATGATCACTGCCAAGAAGGAAGGGAATGGCAGAATAACTTCTTTACAGATGCCTAGAGAACTATAGCATGTGATTAAATCATCAATTATAATATAGTTGGATGATAAGGTTTAGGAAAATGATCCATGACCAAATTAGCAACTGTAGTTTTGGTGAATAACAGGATCTATGATCAATTCAACAGATGATTCAGGAAAGGGTCATCATTAATGAGATCAATTAATACACTGTAGTCAAATGATAGGACTGCCAAGCATGATCAAAAGAATAAAGTAAAGAACAAACAACAACGAAAAGAAGAAAGTAAATATAAAGATAATGTAAAACATTCAAATATTATATGAATACATTTCAACAAAACACTTACCCTCCATTGTATTTGAATCCAGAGAGAGTTTGGGGCGAGGCTTGCCTTTCTTAACTCTGGATATGCTTACATTGTTCACTTCTGCTGAGGCTGACAAATGCTGTTTCTTAGGTCTTCCTAGCACCCGGGCTGTCCTGCGGGCTTTCTCTTCTTGACCCTGTTCGACTATTTGTCGGGGTGGATTTTGCACTGCCAGTTGATTTCCTCTCCTTACCTGTACAGAAAAATATGAAATAACATAAGAGAACATTATTTCCTTTCTCTAAACTGTAAAACTAATAAATATTTGCCAGAATAGTATTTTGTACACAAAACTAAATATCTGCACACGTTAAAATGTCATTAAAGACAAGAGGATAGACTTCACTGCACCGTGTACCCACATGTTAAAACAACCTGCCGCTGCTGAGATCCGAATCCAAGACATAGTTTAATTAAAAATTACAAAGAATAAAAACAACAAGCCACAGTAAAACTAATTAACCCACCAAATCCATTACATGTTTGCTAGTATTTCATTTAAAAACAGATTCTAAGCTTTTCTGGTACCTTTTCCTTTCTCTGTATCTTTTGACTTTCCCTTAGCTTTGCCATTTTTGTTGCTGCCTCCAATTTTGATCCTCCCAGCCCGGTCAATGCCCATGCAGACCTGACACATCCATTTGCCTCTGGGAACCTACAATTGAACAACAAACATTATACATTATTCCTTAGTGACAATACACTTTTGCTTAACTGTAATGAATATGCAAAGAAACGAATAACACAATTACACTCTCAAAGACAAACAACTAAGTCAGTAGTTTCAAAACTATTTTGGGCTACCATAACTTCACTTACTAGGCAACACCGTCAGATAGCTCATTCACGCATAAAAACCAATACATGTCTCTACCATGACATGAAATCTGAAAATTTTAAACATGAATGCTTGTGGATGACATGGCAACATCTATAGTCAAATGAACAGTTAAAGTATAACTGGAGGATAGGGCAACATCTATGATCAAATGAACAGTTAAATTGTAAATGGAGGATAGGGCAACATCTATGACCAAATGAACAGTTAAATTGTAACTGGAGGATAGGGCAATATCTATGATCACATGAACAGTTAAAGTATAACTGGAGGATAGGGCAATATCTATGATCAAATGAACAGTTAAATTGTAAATGGAGGATAGGGCAACATCTATGATCAAATGAACAGTTAAATTGTAAATGGAGGATAGGGCAATATCTATGATCACATGAACAGTTAAATTATAACTGGAGGATAGGGCAATATCTATGATCAAATGAACAGTTTAAATTGTAAATGGAGGATAGGGCAACATCTATGATCAAATGAACAGTTAAATTGTAACTGGAGGATAGGGCAACATCTATGATCACATGAACAGTTAAAGTATAACTGGAGGATAGGGCAATATCTATGATCAAATGAACAGTTAAATTGTAAATGGAGGATAGGGCAATATCTATGATCACATGAACAGTTAAAGTATAACTGGAGGATAGGGCAATATCTATGATCAAATGAACAGTTAAATTGTAAATGGAGGATAGGGCAACATCTATGATCAAATGAACAGTTAAATTGTAAATGGAGGATAGGGCAATATCTATGATCAAATGAACAGTTAAATTGTAAACGGAGGATAGGGCAACATCTATGATCACATGAACAGTTAAAGTATAACTGGAGGATAGGGCAATATCTATGATCAAATGAACAGTTAAATTGTAAATGGAGGATAGGGCAACATCTATGATCAAATGAACAGTTAAATTGTAACTGGAGGATAGGGCAACATCTATGATCAAATGAACAGTTAAATTGTAAATGGAGGATAGGGCAACATCTATGATCAAATGAACAGTTAAATTGTAACTGGAGGATAGGGCAATATCTATGATCAAATGAACAGTTAAATTGTAAATGAAGGATAGGGCAACATCTATGATCAAATGAACAGTTAAATTGTAACTGGAGGATAGGGCAACATCTATGATCAAATGAACAGTTAAAGTATAACTGGAGGATAGGGCAATATCTATGATCAAATGAACAGTTAAATTGTAACTGGAGGATAGGGCAACATCTATGATCACATGATCAGTTAAAGCATAACTGGAGGATAGGGCAACATCTATGATCAAATGATCAGTTAAATTGTAACAGGAGGATAGGGCAACATCTATGATCACATGAACAGTTAAAGTATAACTGAAGGATAGGGCAATATATATGATCAAATGAACAGTTAAATTGTAAATGGAGGATAGGGCAACATCTATGATCAAATGAACAGTTAAATTGTAAATGGAGGATAGGGCAATATCTATGATCACATGAACAGTTAAAGTATAACTGGAGGATAGGGCAATATCTATGATCAAATGAACAGTTAAATTGTAAATGGAGGATAGGGCAACATCTATGATCACATGAACAGTTAAATTGTAACTGGAGGATAGGGCAATATCTATGATCACATGAACAGTTAAATTGTAACTGGAGGATAGGTAGACATCTATGATCAAATGAAGTTTAAGTATCACTAGATGATATGGTCAATTGTACCCACTGGATTCTAGGCTACACCGCCAACTTTGTACCCAACTGAACTAAGCCATTCATTCACCAGTCAGCCATTACAAAACCACTTTAAGGCATCAATCAATGTATCAGTCACCGTCTCTGCAATTTCTGGTTGCAAATAATCTCCAACACTCTGCCTCTTGCCCTTGTTATACACACTGACAAGACTGCTGCCTGTTCATCCCTTGATGTTATATTCCCACTTGTATCACTGTCTACCCCTTGCTCCCTGCCTTCAACTCCTCCCTCCATCATAATGTTTACAAAAGCCTTTTCAAAATAAGTTAGTTGCATATCCTTTACAGGACGTAGCAGTCAACCCTAGCATTTTTTGCTTGCTTGCTTGTGTTCGTTGGCTTGAGCTCCAACGTGAAGTCCTGTATATGTCGGATGAACTTCATCAGAAGGCATCCTGTTGTCCAACATCAATGTGATGTCATACAGGACCTGAGTTTTGCGTGAGTATCCATTGTCCCATGTCTGGCTTATTGGTGTGCAGACTGGTGGTTCCTCGCCGTACAGGCAGACACTCTCCGACTTCGGAGGGATCGGCGATCCTACTCTAGCATTTTTTGGTTGTTTGTAATTGCTGGACAAGTTTACGTTCAGTAGTTTGCCACTATGCCGTTTAACGTGGTCAAAATATTTAACTTGTCTTTTTTGGGGGGTTTTATTTCTTTCATCCACTGCCTTTTCATTCCTTGACTTCCTAGAACCCTATATGTGATTCTTCTGTTTCCATGAAAGACAACCTGTTCCTCTGCACACCCACATCTCCAGGGCGTCTATAAGACATTTAAAAAAAAAAATAAAGGACTCTTCTATACAACTTAATGTGTACTGGGTGCTAGGCCCATATTTGTAAAATCCAATCAGAACTTGGTGGGTGATGCGACCAGTATCTTGTCCGCCGCATTTACTTCTTAAGACATCTCTTGATATTCATTTCAGACTGGGTCAATCTGAGTGCCTAGATACATTTTTTAACATCTGCCCAAATGTGGATTTGAACCTGTAACCACCAGAATTTTCTCATGACCTGGATGTTAAATTGTGGTATTTTTCTTTTCTTGGAGATTATAATAATTTCTGTTGTCTTATAATTTAGTTCTAACCTTCTAACATTCCAAAAGACTGAGGAAGACCACACAGAGAAGAGAAGTAGAAACATAAATAATAATAGGGGGAGGACAGAGAGAGAGAGAGAGAGAGAGAGAGAGAGAGAGAGAGAGAGAGAGAGAGAGAGAGAGAGAGAGAGAGAGAGAGAGAGAGAGAGAGAGAGAGAGAGAGAGAGAGAGTGAGAGAGATAGAGAGAGAGGGAGGGAGGGAGAGAGGGGGGGGGGGCAAGGAAAGGAGAGAGAGAGGGAGGGAGAGAGAGAGAGAGAGAGGGCAAGGGAGGTAGAGAGAGAGAGAGAGAGAGAGAGAGAGAGAGAGGGGACAAGGGAGGGAGGGAGAGAGGGAGGGAGGGAGAGAGAGAGAGAGAGCTGCATGGGGCATCTACGGTTAGGAGGGCTAGGAGTGGTTTTGCTGAGGGTGTATCCCTCAATGGGAGATAAAAAGGGAAACAATATTTAACATCCTCACCTTTTTAAGTGCCGGCTTCGCACAATGCAGATGGTAGGCTCTCGGGCAGCAGTCACAGCATATAAGAGTCCCAGGGGTTTTACAAACTACACACAGATCTTCTTCAGGGTTGTCCTTTAACTCAGCATCAACATCATCGTCATCATCTTCATGGAGGCCTCATTATCACTATCAACCATTTCTTCGTCCTCTTCTGAAGCTTCATTTTCAAAAGCGGTTTGATCCATACTATCATCATTCTGGTCTTCATCTTCACTGCAAAAACAAAATAATCAACGTAATTCAAACAACATGTCACATGATGATAATGATACACTTAACCAGGGTCAGAATGACAGCGAGGAAGGGAGCTGGCCGATCAAGCAATTCTACAAATATATGACCTTCTATGTGTGAAGCAATTATCAGCACTAGACACTCCTACAACAGCTTTGAGGTTAAACTTTACTATCACAATAAATATTTAAATCATTACATTATTCTGTCGCAGAGTATTTTTTAAGTGTTGATGGCAAAAAATAACAAGAAAATGTTCAGCAGATGTTTCTTATTAGTCAATATAGAACTGTCTTCATAGCACTGCAAGCAAAGTCATAGATACTCCACCTACTCAACAAATGTCATTGAGTGCAGAGATATCATTCGAGCTGCGTGGTGGTTTAAATATTTAGAATGCATCTCTCAGTACGCTTCTCTCTGTTGGAACTAAACTGAAATCCAACATCAAACATCTTTGAAAAGGATGTTTCTTTTGTGACTGTGTTTTAATTAGACCATCAGTCCTATATGAGAAAAAAAAATATCCATTCTTTGGTCTTCAAGCCACCCCCCTTGTCCATCGGCAGAATCTCCATTACAAGCACTCTTGGATCAACAAGTGTGAAAGCATCTAAAAGGTTACAAAAATGTTAAAGTAAAGGGGATCAATTTCAATACTCGGTTTCATCCCAACAGGCCTCTCCGAAGAATAGCACACTGCTTGTCGAGAGCATAGCACAAAGCACAAACTCCATAGCTCCAGTGATGGCCCTTTGAAGGTCTCTGGAAAAACTGAACTCATGGTCTGAACAATACAGTCCGAAAACAAACCAATGACCTAAAGATTGCAAGGCAGAGGGGTTTAACCATGGAGATTCCTCCTGTGTGAAAATGTCAGCTAACAAGGCAAGCAACAGTAACAGCTCTAGTCATCAACACTAGCTTTTAATGTGATCTCCTGTACATGTATGCTTACATTTCTTTCTGTTCATCTTCTTCTTGTGACTCTTCTTCTTCCTCCTCTGTGAATGTTTTTCTCCAGCCTTTCCTGACAGGACTTCTGGGTGTTTGTTTTGGACTGGCATTCAGAACAGAACCAGTCACCAGATGGAATTTTCTGTAAGAATTATGGAACATTGTAATTTGCATACATACTTATTACACAGACGTCGGTCGACACGGTCGAAAGGATATGTACGCTAGCTCTTAAACTTCCATAAGCTGATGACAAGGTAGGCGGTTCAACCACCTCACCAGCAATTAAGTTGGGCTTAAATGCTGACGTCTCATTCAGAAAGCAGTGGCAAACTATTGTATGTAGTTGCCTAGAAAATCAACCTCAGGCTGACGACTACATCATGCAAAGGACATGCAACAGTTTTTTCGACTTCAACATGGCCGAAGAGATAAGAGCGCTTTAGGTCTTAAACTTCTGGTACACTGATGACGAGGTAGCAGAAACGTTTCCTACTTGCATCAGTGTGGACCTCAACACTGACTTCAAGTTAAGAAAGCAAAAGCAAACTACTGAAGGTAAAATGGCCGAGAAAATTAACCTGGGATTGGGGATGATCGCAAAGTACATGCAATGTTTAAAAAGACGTATTACACAAGAAAGACTTATATAACAAAATGTATTCTCTTGCACTAGCAAAACTAATTACTGAACTCCATCACTAAATGCAACTTTCTTTTTGTGGGAGTTATAGAATATCCGTTGATTCACTCGTACATTCATACAGAAGGACAAAGAATGTTCACACAGTACATACTTTTTGTGTTACTAAAAACAACCTGATACCACGCTCACTAAGCACATTACAAACATACGTACTTGTTTGTTGTAACTTTGTTTTACAAAATATCACACATTCAGGGAGAGGAAAGATAACAATGTGACATAATTTGTTTAGATTATGTTAAGATCTATGCAACCAGAACTCAATGTTGAAGACAACGGGTAATTAAGACAAATTGAGGAAAATGAAATATTGTGGCAAGAATGTCAGGAAAAGTTAATTATGGAGAAAGGCTTGTCAGGAAAGCCGAGAAGGGAGAGACAATGTCGTAGATCGATTCAAGATGTGATTGATAATTTACACATGACAACGGCATAAGTTAGGATATCCGGTTTAGGATGGAGAGGAGTTTTGAAAGACTGTTATAGGTGAAAACTCCTGCACAGGACGAGCCTCTGGATGATGTTAAGGTGCAGCGACAAACAACCCTCCCCGCCTCCACAAACATTTAATTTATTTATGTATCTATATAGAAAGAATGGAAGATAATAGGGAAACAAAACTCGCTTACACTCAGGAAATAAATTACCGTAGACCCCGAGGTAGACCAAGAAGACGGTGGAGAGATAATACATATACAGACCTACAAGCACTTGGAATCAACGACTGGCAGGAGAGGGTCAACCAGAGAGACGAATGGAGACGGATTGTATCTGCAGCAAAGAACCTCAATGGCTCGGATCACTGAAGAAGAAGAAGAAGAAGAAGAAGAAGAAGAAGAAGAAGAAGAAGAAGAAGAAGAAGAAGAAGAAGAAGAAGACGATTTATCTATTCTTTTCTATTAGAATAACCACATTTAGTGAAACTGTAGTAGGTTGCATGGTTGGTTGAGAACCTTTTAGCACTGGGTTGTCCACTCCTGAAGAGATCACTCAAATCAGGGACTGATGATGACCTAGTTCTATCCTGGTAGGCAAATCAATCACTCATGAGCTCTCCACATGGGTTACTCAAGTTGTGGGTATTAGCCACCTACCAATAAAGTTAGTTGCATATCCTTTAGAGAACATTGCAGTCAACCCCAGCATATGTTACTGTGATATCTTGGCAAGTTTACGTTCAGTAGTTTGCCATTGCTTTCTGAACAACCGGCACCCCATACCATTTTGTAAAAAAAACCAACACAGCGCAGTCTGCTGCCAAGGTGCGCGCAGCTGTGTTTCGAACGCGTGTATGCGGAATCACTTAACCGCTCTGTAACTCCGCCGCAGAGCTGGCAGCCACCTAATACCATCATGGAATTCTTGTGCAGTCTCTAAGGAGGTCAATGCTGATAAAAATCAGCTTCACTGTTATGTGCCTGCCATGCAGCTTTGAGATAAAATGAACAAGCTGATAGGTTTGTCAGCTGGGCTACTGTGGAACATGAGCAATGGGCTGGGGTGATACAGTGCCCTCAGAGAGACAGGACAGTTAACCGAATCAAGTGATGACTGTGAATCTGAAACCTGGACCAGACTACAAGAAAATCAAGTCAACAGAAGTGAAGACAGACAAGAGTGCTATGCAAGAGCCAAGGAAGAATAGTCAACTAACACAGAACTGGTGTCATCAACGACCGCTACATGGCAGCGGGAGATACAGAGGGATCCGAGCACTTATAGACTGAATGGTTCGATGTGTAGTGAGGGTAAACTGATTACTAATTAAACCAACCATCATTGAAATGCTTTACCTCATGCAATCTAAAAGCAGCAATGTTTGTAATTCTGAGCAAGCTTCATCCCTGTGAGATAAGGTCAATTTTGTTACCATTAACCAGGTTAAAATCTGTTTCCTGGATGCTCTGTGCAGATGCTATGAATCTATTGAGTCCCTCTCAGGCAGGCCTTGTTGTCCTCTCTCAAGTCCGTCTGTCCTCTGCCGGTCTCCGCGTGTCTCAATCCGACCACGGGCGTAACTCTGTCCGAGTTTCTCGTGGACCCGCTTTAGGCGGGCCACATCAGTGTTCACGGACCCATGGACTTGATGACCGGTGGTTTCGGAGAGGCTCTAGATTACTCGGCTCTGAGCGACTCGCTTCTCTCTCTTTGGGCTGGAGTTGCAGCCCTCTAATAATATACCTAACGGTGAGACGGTGACAGTGACATGAAGTCTTGGACAGTATGGCTCCAACCCATTCCCCCCAAAGATTATATAGATAATATGCTTTCAGAAGAAACATGAACATTCTACACTTTTGCCACTTACCTCTACTGGTGGTTTCAACAGTATATGTGGTGACCTCGATCACAGCCATCACACAGAAGCATCTTTATCAGGATCACCCTTCCGTCGACACAGCCGACACCTTGTCTCAAGTGCAGACTTGGCCCAGATTATGCTCTTGTCTAAGGTGGCAAGATGAGAGATAGACCTGAGACAGGCTGGCGGAAGACAACAAAGATTCCTCCCACCGTTCATACAGTGTCTGATTTTTTCTGGGCCCAGTGCTTTCTTCTGCTGACAAAAGAAAATAAATTAGGTCAGTGGAATAACCAACAGGCTATTATGGCTCATACCCTAATCTATATTTCAGCAACAGTAAAGCTAACAATATAAGATCATTGACCTCAAAAGATTTGTCCAGTACAAAAACAAAATATGTACCTAACATACCACCAAAACATTTTCATAAATTAGGTCATACATATTTCGTAACCTAAGATGACAAAAGGCAGGATGATGCCTCCAAAGGCCAAAGAAAGAAGCCATGCACAATATATTACTGGTTCCATCTTTCCTCCCTATAGTATATTGCGGTACGGGACGGGCCGTTCTCTCTCTTGAATCGAAGAATTAAGGCCACACGGCTAGTGCAGTCATTGTGAAATGTGCAGATTAGGATTGTTTCGTTTTGTCCTCAACAAAAAAAATATATTGAGAATTTGAACCCGGTTCTCTTGGATGAAAGACCAGCGTTCTAGTCACTTGGCCAGACGCTTCTCGTCTGGTTCTTTGTGCCTCCTCAACCAGTGACATTTACCAGATCTGAACATGGAAGAAATCTGGCTTACAGATAGCATCATGGCTTGGACACTTACAAACTTTGGCCACAATAAATGCCAATGTGGCATAGAGAGACCAGCAATGGTCAGTGTGGTTTCTGGAAGAAGGGGCAGAGGTCAACCAGCTCAAAATAAGACACAGGATATTGGACACAGGACATTGGAGACTTTGGGCATGGGGTGCCAGGGGTTTGACCAGCTCAAAGATGGACACAGGACATTGGAGACAGGACATTGGAGACTATGGGCATGGGGTACCAAGGGTTGACCAGCTCAAGATAGACACAGGACATTGAGACAGGACATTGGACACGGGACATTGGAGACTTGGGCATGGGGTGCCAGGGGTTGACCAGCTCAAAGATGGACACAGGACATTGGAGACAGGACATTGGAGACTTTGGGCATGGGGTGCCAGGGGTTGACCAGCTCAAAGATGGACACAGGACATTGGAGACAGGACATTGGACACGGGACATTGGAGACTTTGGGCATGGGTGCCAGGGGTTGACCAGCTCAAAGATGGACACAGGACATTGGAGACAGACATTGGACACGGGACATTGGAGACTTTGGGCATGGGGTGCCAGGGGTTGACCAGTCAAAGATGGACACAGGACATTGGAGACGGACATTGGACACAGGACATTGAAGACTCTGGGCATGGGGTGCCAGGATTGACCAAGCTCAAGATGGACACAGGACATTGGAGACAGGACATTGGAGACTTTGGGCATGGGGTACCAGGGGTTGACCAGCTCAAAGATGGACGCAGGACATTGGAGACTTTGGGCATGGGGTGCCAGGGGTTGACCAGCTCAAAGATGGACACGGGACATTGGAGACAGGACATTGGACACGGGGACATTGGAGACTTTGGGCATGGGGTGCCAGGGGTTGACCAGCTCAAAGATGGACACAGGACATTGGAGACTTTGGGCATGGGGTGCCAGGGGTTGACCAGCTCAAAGATGGACACAGGACATTGGACACGGGACACTGGACACACAGGACATTGGAGACTTTGGGCATGGGGTGCCAGGGGTTGACCAGCTCAAAGATGGACACAGGACATTGAACACAGGATATTGGAGACTTTGGGCATGGGGTGCCATGGGTTTGACCAGCTGAAAGATGGACACAGGACATTGGAGACTGGGCATGGGGTGCCAGGGTTGACCAGCTCAAAGATGGACACAGGACATTGGAGACAGGACATTGGACTTTGGGCATGGGGTGTCAGGGGTTGACAGCTCAAAGATGGACAAAGGACATTGGAGACAGGACATTGGAGACTTTGGGCATGGGGTGCCAGGGGTTGACCACTCAAAGATGGACACAGGACATTGGAGACTTTGGGCATGGGGGGCTAGGGGTTGACCAGCTCAAAGATGGACACAGGACATTGGACACAGGACACTGGAGACAGGACATTGGGAGACTTTGGGCATGGGGTGCCAGGGGCTGACCAACTCAAAGATGGACACAGGACATTGAACACAGGACATTGGAGACTTTGGGCATGGGGTGCCAGGGGTTACCAGCTCAAAGATGGACACAGGACATTGGAGACTTTGGCATGGGGTGCCAGGGACCAGAGAATTGGCAAGGGAACTTTTTGGTGGGTCATGATGAGAACAATGGTCTGCAAAGGACACACTTTTGAAATGTAACTCTTGCCAAGACAGTTTTGTTATTAGAAAATTATATACAAATATAAGAGCTAGACATGGTTCTTGGTGTCATGTGATGAGGAGAAACATTGTAAAACATCGTAACAACTGGAAAGATCACCAGCAGAAGAGGATGGGGCAGACCAAGTGAAATGACACAGGAAGAACAGGCAGAGGCATGAAAAATTTGATAATAGAATTGATCTAGGGCCTGAAATCTGTGGTTATGTATGAACACTACAGTTGGCATAAACACGAGATTAATGTTTTTTATTTTTAATGTTCGCTCGCTTTAAACTCAAGTGTAGTCAATACATGTCCTATTATTTTAGTGCAACCGGACTGAATTTTTGCGTGTGGATTAGCTTTCCCCTATTACCAGTGTCCTTCATAATCAGGTAAACCCACTTAGACTTCAAAGGGTACTTGTAATTTACATCCCCAAGTCAAGGACGAGAAGTCAACATTTTAGTCCAACTGATCGGTCTAAGGGGTTGAACCAGCTAGCTCGGCATCAGCACACAGATGTTTAAGAACAAGTTGCTTTTATCCATTCAGCTATGCTGACCTACAGGACACGTGTTGATGATGATCATAAAGCAGTTTAATATCTGGAAGTGTCTAATACTCCATGAAAACAAAGGACTTTTCTTTTAGACAAAGGAAAATACAAAAAACAAGGTTCATATTTACCATCAGAGTGCTCATCATCTTCCTTTTTCCTTTTGTCTTTGGAAGATGGTGGTAAATTTCTTTTTCTTGCCGTCTTCATCCTCTGGTAAGGAGGGGAAAAAAAAAGGTTTCCAAGCATATAAAAATTTTTACTAGATAATGTAAAAATTTTAAGCAATAATAATCACTGTGGAAATTAAAAAACATCAACTGCAAAACAGAAAAAAAAAAATAAAATCTTCTGCATGTACGTGTGTATGGTTTGCTTCCACTAGACAGATTCTATCCAGTTTAATTGGTTTAACTACCCGTGGGAAGGTTGTCTTTCCTAATAATCTTGCCAGAGCGATGGCCTTACAACCTAATTAGGGTAATTCATAACTGCCATGTGATTTGTAACATGCACAACTTGCACACAGGACCCCTGTTTATCACCTGTACCAAAAGAAGGTTAGAGATCCGATCCCACTCCCTAAGAGGCAACATCTGACATTATGTATCATTGGAGAAATTTGTATCCCCATGCTAAGATCGAGCCCTACACATTAGGAGTCAAAGACAGACCCATAACCTCTTGCCCCAATCTTTCCCCCAACCCAAGGACTCATGTCCTGATCTGCACAACAAACAGATAAATTTCTAAAATATTCAAACTAAGCCAGAAATTTACTTTAATATACATAGTTCAAAAACACACAATTTAAACATCAAAAGCAAAAGCTAAAATAATTAACAATGCTTTCATATTTAAAAGCGAAAATGATGGGTCAACTTACTCAGCGGCTCCTTCATAAACTTTGGCTCAACGCCTCTGGCTATCTGAACGAGAGCCTTGGCTAAATCCTTGGCCACTGACTGTGAATCGGACCCCTCTGTAGACATTTCATCTTCACTGTGGAATATAGTTTATGTGAAGAGTGCCCTGAAAGCTTGTTTTAAACAAATAATAATATGAAATATAAACATGATCATCTTGCTAACCAGCATGACTGAGCCATGCTTCTTTGGATCTCATAATTTCCAATAAAGTGTATAGTTTCATGTGCTGATATTTGTCAATGTTTACACTGAAGCAGGCGCTGTGGTGAAGGATTTAAGAACACAAATTTGTAATCCCGCTCACCGCGTTCAAAACACAGCTGCGGGTGATTTGGAAGCAAACTGCCTTGAGCTGGTTTTCATTCAATAGTATGAGTGCTGGTCGTTCAGAGAGCAATGACAAACTACTGAACATAAACCAAGAAATCACAGACAGGAAATAAATGCTGGAGTTGACCACAACGTTCTGTAATGGATGTGCAACTAACTTAACTTACACTGAGAACACACTAAACCATGTCGACACTGAGATGACATTAAGCAATGTTTTAACTGAGAACACACTTGGCCATGAGATGACACTAAGCAATGTTTAAACTGAGAACACACTAGGCAATGTTTATATTGAGAACACACTAGGCCATGTTTACACAGAACACACTAGGCAATGTTTATATTGAGAACACACTAGGCCATGTTTACACAGAACACACGAGGCAATGTTCATATCGAGAACACACTAGGCCATGTTTACAATTAGAACACAGCAAGCAATGTTTAACTGTTAAGCAATGTTAACTAAGCAATGTTAAACTGAGATGACACCAGGCAATGTTTACACTGAAAACATGCCAAACCATGTTTACAACGAGAACACACTAAACCCTTTATACACATCTGAAGACCACTAAACTAAACTACATTTACGTTGAGAAAGCACTAAACCAGGTCGATACTTCGCAAGCACTAATCCATGCTTATAATTCAAGATAGCAAATACTTACCCATTAAACTGTGGTTTCATAGAAGACGTAAAAATGGGATTATCACTCTGTGAATTATAGCTGGGCAGCAAGCAATGTTTAACTGTTAAGCAATGTTAACTAAGCAATGTTAAACTGAGATGACACCAGGCAATGTTTACACTGAAAACATGCCAAACCATGTTTACAACGAGAACACACTAAACCCTTTATACACATCTGAAGACCACTAAACTAAACTACATTTACGTTGAGAAAGCACTAAACCAGGTCGATACTTCGCAAGCACTAATCCATGCTTATAATTCAAGATAGCAAATACTTACCCATTAAACTGTGGTTTCATAGAAGACGTAAAAATGGGATTATCACTCTGTGAATTATAGCTGCGTTGTAATATGGCATCTCTCCAAAGTGTTCTGTTTTTAACCTGTGTTAAAGAAACAACATACTAAAAAGGCTGCTTAAAGAATACATTTATTTGTCATTATTCAAGACATGTCAGTACAGCAAGCACAAGACACTTGTCTATGCCTGAGTGTATTGGATAAATGGTACTAGCCCTATTTTTGAATAGACTAACTGGCAACCGATGTGACCAGCGCTGTGACCGACCACATTTACTTCCCAGAACATTTCCTGGTGTCCATTTTAGGCCGGGGAGCCCAGGCAAGAGACATCTGGACATATGACCACTGGGCAGCAGGCAGAGCATGTTCACCATTGTCCCCACCAAGGTCACCATATAAAACAAGGGTCACTGATTCACAACACATAAAAATAATGTCTCGAAAGCAGTTTACTGCTACGAGTCTGTGTTGTGAAAGGGCCAGCACATTTTTTATTGCCTGAATGGACAGAGGAATATGGGGACAATCTTTCCCTCACTTAAAGAGATGATGACCGCAGGTGTCGACTTTCATCCAGCCACACTTATGACATCAGCAAAGACCCTCATCAATTACACTAACACAATAATTTGTTAATAATTCCACATATGCGACTCTGTGGTAGTGCGATATCAAGCTCAACTATTATTGTGAAGCTTAACTCTGTTAATGTCTCATTGGCATTGACCTGTGAAAAAAACACTTCATCATCAAGTGCCTTGCCAACTGGCATAACGATCTTGCATCTCCACATCTTCCGATCACCAATGGCATATGTGGTGACATGTGCCTTATTGTGACACTGTTGCATGCCATGAAACAAGGATGTTCAGAATTTTCTCTCTCTCGTCTTCCTCTAACTTTCCCTTTTAAATCTTTCCAGTTGTGACCCATGTTCCAGTTTTTCTCTTCTCATAATGTGGCCAAAAAACATTGACTGCCTCTTTGTGTCTCAGCCTTTTTAAAAACATTTACTCACTTTGTCCAAGGAATTTTCAGCATTATTCTGCAACACATCTCTATGGTTGTTGTTGCTTCTATAAAAATTGTCCAAGATTATCAGCTATGGGTTAAAACTGGTTCTATGTATCATGCAAAAACTATTTTTCTACCCTCCAACAACAGGGCTTTATTGCATAAGATGTTCTAACATTATTTACTACAATAAAAATGGGAACATAAGTGTTGAAGAGTAAAGAATTATTACAAATAATAAGATGAACACTTCCTATATTGACATAAACAGCAGCACTACTCTCACACACATCATGCATGCCAACACAAAATGTCTGTCAACAAACCTTCACAGAGCCAAGGCCTCCCACATGTATCCTGTCCTCCATATCCAAAATAGCATCTCGGAGATTGATTTCCATAGTTATCTCAGCTTTCTCAACAATGAGGGCATCCTGGGCTGCCTTCTTGCTTGATATTCCTCTTGTCATGGCAAGTGCCTGAAAACATATGCATGATTACACAACTTGTGGTGTACAATGTTATTAATATATGCTATGGAGAAAAGCAGTGAGAAAAGATTCAATTTGAATGGCACAGAAGAGCTCTACTAACAGGAAGATCCACTTGTGTTCCTTGTTTTTAGACCGGGTGGAAGAATATACTGGTCACAGCTTTCGGTTGTGTTTAAGCAAACTAAGTTGTCCATCTCTTCACTGAGACTTTAATGAATGGTTAGAATATCACCAGGGATACATTTAAATTATCACTTAACTTTCCTCCGAAGTCGGAGAGTGTCTGTCTGTACGGCGAGGAACCACCAGTCTGCATACTAATAAGCCAGACATGGGACAACGGATACTCATGCAAACCTCAGGTCCTGTATGACATCACACTGATGTTGGACAACAGGATGCCTTCATCCGACATACAGGACTTCGCGTTGGAGCTCAAGCCAACGAACACAAGCAAGCAGCAAGCATCACTTAACTCTTTGTGTACAAGCGACTGATATCGTTCTAATAAAATTCTTCGTCACGCTGGACTCCGGCAGGACTGAAGAAACGTCACACGTTCTGAAATCTCTTGGTGATATTGCCTGTAAGAGAATGGACAATGGTGATTCCTGACTACTCATTTGAGATCGGCGCAGGGCTGGCTAGACTACATTGTCTAGTTTTACAACCATGACACCACAGCCTGGAAAGATAATATTCAGAAATGTCTTCACATTTCTGGTCCCAACTAATACAAGCTTATGCTCGTGTATGTGTGCTTGTGAGTATATAAAATATATTATTATATATTTATCCATTGTAATGGGTAATTTGATACTTGATTCATGTACAAGACGTTAGAAATGAATTATTACAATTAAAATTATATTGATACATAAATCGGATGGAAGATCTGATGGGTGGACGGTTAGAATAATGCTTTGCTGATCTGGCAGCTTCTGCAGCTGGTCTTGTTCCACATGTATTGGTGTTATCTTTCCTATGGAGTAAACTAGACAGGCTGAAAGAGGGATTATGTTGCATGGGCACACATGGTCTCTAAATTCAGCCCAAGCTTTGTGCTATGGAGAGGTATAACTCCATTTTACAAACTATCATCTGTCACGACGAGAGCAAGGTGCCATTCAGTCAATCATTAGAAGCAACTCACCTGAATTCTGGCTTCCTCTGCTTTTTCCTCTGGCATACTGAGGATGTCTGTTGGACATTCCTTCAAGGAATGCAACAAAAGAGGTTTCAGCTCCAGCAAAGTTGTCCGCAGCGAACACTCTCGGAAACCTCTGGTATTAAGAGAATCTATCAATCCTATCAAGTGATCTGGTGTGTCGATGAATGACCATGTAGGATTCTGGGAAAATTTTTGTTGGTCTGGCAATGAATCTTCACTCTCTAGAACCGGAGGGGTATCATGTCTCTCTTCATTGATATCCATCTTCTCATCCACTTCTGCTTTGGCATTCTCATTTTTGCAATTCTCTCCGTTTTCATCATCACTTATGACAATACAGTCATCCCCATTGGATTTTTTAGTCTTTGTTTTCTGCTCTCCTTGAAAGGTTAGTTGTGGAAGCAACTTTAACTGAAATAAACAAACAAATGTTAACTAAATTTTCCTGCTGCATAGATATTTTTTCTTTCTTCTTCTTCTTCGTTCATCCGGAGTTTTTGTTTTGGACGTGATTGCGTTGTGCCTGTTTACAGCAGAGCTGCGTTCTTGCGCCGTTAGGCCGACACATCCGACTTCTGCGGGCATTTGTTGACCGGGTTAACCTTCCCGGTTTTTTCTTTCTAATTTTTCAACATTCTAAAATCTACATATCAAAAAACAGAACAATAATTAGTTGAATTTATTCTCATTTTATATTTTCAGCAATGAAATTGGTGCAAATGGTGGCAATGATTAAGCAAAACACAGAAACTTCACACTGAAAACAATAAAAGAATTATTAACAGAAGTCTGAAATTAAATTTGCTTGTAAAAGTTAAGCACTTCTTTGTTTTCACCTTATGTTAACTCGATTTAGCTGTGCAAAGAAATGGTTACCACTCCCCCCCCCCTCCCCCCCTTTAGTCTTTCCTAAAACCACATCATCATCAAGTACCTTGCCAAATGGTGGCAATGATTAAGCAAAACACAGAAACTTCACACTGAAAACAATAAAAGAATTATTAACAGAAGTCTGAAATTAAATTTGCTTGTAAAAGTTAAGCACTTCTTTGTTTTCACCTTATGTTAACTCGATTTAGCTGTGCAAAGAAATGGTTACCACTTCCCCCCCCCCCCTTTAGTCTTTCCTAAAACCACATCATCATCAAGTACCTTGCCAAATGGCACCTCTATTCCCTAGAGGTTATATATCAATTCATGTGCTGCAATTTGTCCATGCCTTGAAGCAGGACAGTCCAAAATCTGACCTTGCTGTCTTCATCTCTCGGTTTCCATTAATCTTACCAGCAATTACAATAGTCAATTCTTCCCATAATATGGTCACATAAGTTTACCATCTCCTCCTTCCATTTGTGATAAGTTTCCTCCAAGCACTTCCTGATCTGTATGTCCATGTCCCATGATTCACTGCCATACAGCAAAACAAGTTCTAAATAACATTTCACTACTCTCTTTCTGACATTCAGTTGTAGTGATTTATTGCATACAATACTCTTCCTTTTCTGAAATGCTCTTACTCTATGTTATGCGTCTTCCTTCTGATGTTGATTGCTCCTAGGTATTTACATTTATCAACTTGCTCATTCAAAGCCAAACATTAACATGTGTTCTATACGACATGAACACATCCTTTAACTAATCACCGACAGCAAGAATTTATTTGATAATGTATTCTTCATTTTATAATATGCTGTTGTTTATTCTTACGCAGACTGTGTACCATTAAATAGGACATCAACAGCCAACAGTGACTGCAATTTTGTCATGGTTGTAGTTTCCATACATAAACCTGATACATTTATAATTAAGTTAACACCAAAATCCAAATAATGCAAATAAAAATGACAAGAATGAAGACACCAGAAAATAAAGATTTAAAAATAACACCCAAACAAAAACACACAAAAAATAAATCCACACATACACGCGCACGTGTGCGCACACACACAGATGGGGAGAGAGAGGTACAGACATAAAGAGAGATAGACAGATTAAAACGAAGAGAAGAAAGAGAGGGGGTGGGGGAGGGGGGGGAGAGATAAGGGGAGACAGAGAAAAGAGGTAAAGAGAGAGAGAGAGAGCGAGATGAGAAAGGAGGGAGAATGGAAGAGACAAAGAACAAAGGAGACAATAAAACTGAAAACTGCTAGTACTCACTTTAGCTCCAGCGCCTGCAGTATCAACTCCTGGCTTCAACATATCAGCCGGCACATGCAGCTCATGGTCCTCGATAAACAACCCAGGCAGGGCTGAGAAAAAATAGTACCTCCTGAACAAGCGATCTCTTCCCAGAGGGTACACAGATACCAGCCTCTGCAGGGACATGATTTCATCAAGCACTTCACATTCCTTCTTGGTAAACTCGGCTTTCTTGCGAGTTTCCATGTCGTGTTCTCTCTGTCTGTCCACATCTTTGTCTGTCTGGCTTTTCTCTAGGTCAGTGAAATCCCCGGGCAACCTGTGAATTATGTCATTTGTGAATACGCTAATTGTGCATACAACTGAAATAAACATATTTTTTTAACTGCAAAATAAAGTAAATGTCAAAACAATACCTTTAAATTTATTAACTACAATCAAGTGATGACACTGAGGACACACCCATATATGCTTGCCTGTCACAATGGATGCCAGTACGCACAGATGATAAATGTTAATTGTGACGCAACAGTGCTAGTCACTGCACAACCACACAGCCAAGAGTCATAAGCTGTTTGGAAAGAAGACCCCTGTCAATGCTGTGCTTGTGTATCACTCTTTCAACTATAGGATTAAATAAGCATGTCTGTTCTGATTGGCCAATGAACTATCCAACCTGACATCAAAGTAGTTACATGCCTGTGTGATTTTTTGTTGTGTGAACAATTTAAAGCACACACAAACACACACAGATGGCACAAACCACAGTTCCTCATAACTGTCATGGTGATAAAATCCTTTGCAGAATGCCACTCTCATGACAACCTAAAGGAAAGATTGCAGCTTTCACTAGCTCACTTGCCTCCAGTATTTTCATGCCTTTAAAGTCACATTGTCCACTGTCATGTGCCATTTTCCTCCTAGCAAGTATACCTTTAATTTCTGCTCTTTATAAACCACTGCAGCATTTAATATGGCCAAAGTATTTCAGTTTTCAAAGCATGACGCTGATCATGAACCAGATTTCTTCAATGTTCAGATCTGGTCAAATGAACTTTCTTTTTTCTTGCCTAGTCAAGCGTAGTGGACACTGCACTGCTTTTTACGTATGGGCTAGCTTTCCCTATTACCAGTGTCTCTTGCCATCAGGTGAACCCACTCCATCTTCTGAGGTACTCCTCAAGTCAAGTTTAGTCCAACTGACCTGTGTAGAAATGAACCCACTACCTCGCCATCAGCACACTGGAAGTTTAAGAACGAGTGCTCCTATCCATTCAACCATGCTGATCTCCCAAAAATTTTAAGTATTTATATTCTTGATACATGGTGGTAATGTAAGTATTTATATTCTTGATACATGGTATTGTAAGAAATTGTCTGCAACATTTCAGTTCGAAAGCCTAGATTTTCTTCTTTTGTGCTTGAGCCTGCTGTTTCAAGGTTGCAGAATTGCACAGCATGCTATTGTGTTGAATACTGTAGGTAAATGTAACACAATGATAATTGATTATGTGTCTAAACATATTTAAACCCATTACCGGGCAAAACAGGCGAGAAAGCTTTTACCCCGGAACGGGCAAAACGCCGAAAGCAACTGTGACTATTATACCTTGTAAAAACGTGATCTCGCGGCTTTCTGAGGCTACCGATTGTCTACTTTCAGTTTCGCAGATAGCTTGACAACGTGGCCGCCATATGCAAGCGTGTACTTTGAATTTGCACGGATTTTTTAAACAGTTTTTGGGGGTTTTATGCTTAGTATTTCAAAATGGATTTTGACGATTCTTCAAGCGATAGCGGAGATTTCGCTGGGTTCAATTTAAGTGACATTGAAGGACACGAAGTTGAATTAATCGGAGCTAGATATCAGTCATGAGGTCGCTCTTTAAAGAAAGTGATTCTGATTATGTAAATGTGTTTGTAAATTGCCACATAAATGACTGATAACCACAAAAATATGTTATATTTTGTAAATATCTATGCTCATGTGTGGATTACCGGCAACATTCAACACAACACGTGAGTAAAATAATCTGCATTGCTTTTTCCTTCATTTTGCTTTCTTATTTCACTTAAATCTGTTTACTAAACCTTACATGTGATGTTTTTACTAACGTAATCTAAAATTTTACCAAACCAGAAAATCTTGCCCGTTCAGGGCTAAAAAACGGAAACACATCTGCCTGTAAAGGGGTTAAGTACAGAAATAAAAGTAAATATGGTATAAAAGATATAAATACTTTGGGACTATTATTGCATATTCACTGTATGGTGGTATACAACTACGCACATTTACAAAAGTTACAAACAAAAAAACTAGCTTTCTAGAAATACGATGCATATTTTTAAATTTTAATGTGAATCTAATACATCTTACCACCGGCTGTATGGATCAGAAACATTGAGAATAATGAAAACTACAAAACATTCATTAATTGGTGCCTGCACAAAACAGACGCATGAAAATACGACAAAACACTAACATTGAGCTAATTGAGAGAACTAGACAAACACTAATGAACTAAGGGGTGAAGAAAAGACATTGGAACTGAATATGCCACACACAGAGAAAACATGAGAGTAGTACAACTAGAACAACTTCAGTCTAGAACCACATGGCAAAAGAAATAGAAGAAGCCTAAAAACTCAAGGCGAAGAGAAGTAGAAACAGATATCAACAAAATGTGAAGGACAATGACAGAGCTGCATGGGCTTTGAGGGAGATGGTTGAGGGTGTAATCCCCCATTGGGAGATAGAGGGCAAGAGGAAGATGGTTGAGGGTGTAATCCCCCATTGGGAGATAGAGGGCAAGAGAAGATGGTTGAGGGTGTAATCCCCCATTGGGAGATAGAGGGCAAGAGAAGATGGTTGAGGGTGTAATCCCCCATTGGGAGATAGAGGGCAAGAGAAGGCTGCTGACTTACATATTTTCTTCTGACATCATCTGTTGCATTCTCCTGGCTTGTTCCCGTGCCTTCTCTTCCATACTTTTTTTGTACCTGCAGAGATATCAGACTGACTTAAGTGCATAACAATACTCATTAACATACCCAAAGTCAAAGTTAACTGCTTTAAATAATACACAAAAACACTCACAGGCTGACAAGTAAAAGTTACGCTAGATTGGTATTATTCTCTGTGTGGCAAGAAAGGAACACAATGATGATTCTTTAAAAGTCAATCCAAACTATGGTAAGATAAATAAATCAGACCAAATCGCTTTAAATACCTGACTGCTTGCTCCTCCCTCTCTCTCCTTTGCTCAGCCCACTGCATCTGCTTGAGGTCAAACTTTCTTATCCTCAATTTTTCACCAGAATCCTCAATAACATCTCTCACCATGGCAATATGTGAGGATTTGATGAATCAAAGTTGTGATGATTTTGGCTTTTTCACCTAAAGAGAAAAGCAGTAATATTTTAGATTGATTATAACAATATCACTTCTATTGTGTTAGTAAAAGAGTTCTATTCCCCTTGGCCCAAACATTCATCCTAGCAGTAGCATAGCAAACCAGCAGTCGTTCAAGTTAATCAGGCTGCAGGGTAGAAGTTAGACTAAAGAAGACATAATTCTGCTGCCTTGCAGGTTTGGTCTGGGGACAGTTCAACACCAAGGAGAGCAAAACTTGCGAGCTTGACCCCACATACCCAAAAAAGTACAACATTCAGGAACTTGTGGGTGATATGGCCCATATACCCAAGGAAACAGTATGACATTCTGACACTTGTGGGTGATATGGCCCACATACCCAATGAAACAGTACAACATTCTGAAACTTGTTGAAGTGATTATGAGCAGCTCCCCCCGCCTGTACACACAGTAAGATACTTCCATGTATAAAAAGTAAACAATATGGCTTCTGAACAACCAAGAACATTGCAATATATAAACATTACAAACTATGAAAATAGTATGTGGAAAATAGTAGAGTATTACCCAAATAAAAGAAGTCCTAATTGAAGAAACACTGAACTGAAACAAAATTAAAACAAAGAACACAAACATGTGGCATATGTGACCAGGGACACCAGGCATCTTTTTTTTCATTATTATATAGTAATTTCCTGCCGCAGTAAAGATCTTTCTTATACAATAAAACAGTTTTAAAAAACGATTGCACCTACCCGTGCTAAGTCAAATACATTTCTATGGTGGCTAGAGTTTTGACCAGTCCAGGGTCTTCTAGCTTCAGCTCCAACCCTGGGTCATCATGCGGTGTGTAGCCACCTCTCTGTTGGTAGCGGAACCTGGCACTTTTGCTGCTGGCACGGGCCCCAGATGAGAGTAAGTGAATCCTGACTATCTCTGACAGAGTAAACTGGTCTAGCAAAGTGTCACGAAGTGGCATACCTGCAAATATGATTCCATTATAGTTGCATCTCTCTATCGTTAAAATGTTAACATTTATGAAAGCACAGTAACATCACTCACAGCATTACTGAGCTAGATAACTGGCAGCATTACTGAGCTAGATAACTGGCAGCATTACTGAGCTAGATAACTGGCAGCATTACTGAGCTAGATAACTGGCAGCATTACTGAGCTAGATCACTGGCAGCATAACTGAGCTAGATCACTGGCAGCATTACTGAGCTAGATAACTGGCAGCATTACTGAGCTAGATCACTGGCAGCATTACTGAGCTAGATCACTGGCAGCATTACTGAGCTAGATCACTGGCAGCATTACTGAGCTAGATCACTGGCAGCATTACTGAGCTAGATCACTGGCAGCATTACTGAGCTAGATCACTGGCAGCATTACTGAGCTAGATAACTGGCAGCATTACTGAGCTAGATAAAAACGGGTCTGGGGGAAATCATGTAGAAAGCACCAATAACTACTCAGAGGCTGCTAAAATGTGATTGGCGGTTCTTCTTCTACTTCCAAAATTGTTTTGGATGTAATTGCGTTGTGTCTACAGCACAGCTGTGATATTTGCGCCTTTCGGCCGACCATCCAACTTCTTCAGGCATTTGTTGACCAGGTTAACCTTCCTGGGGTTGGTGCTTCTATAGAAGACTGCTTGACGAGAACACAATGGACAGAAACGTAAAGAGTAATCTTTACAGAAACCAGTTATTCATTTCAGATGTAAATAATCTAAATTATTTGCACACATCTTTTAAAAGCAGCAAATTTGAAAATGACATGTCAGGAAAATTGGAGAAGATAAATAGGGGAAGACATAGAATGAAGATGAACAGCTTGACATCATAGTATAAAGAAATTGTATCAACAGAAGGGGGGCTGAGTGGTCTCGAGGTATGGTGTCCGAGTGCTGGAGGTCCCGGTGAGAACCGGGATTTATTTTTAAAAATCCACCTGGACTTCCAGTAATAAAATTTCCCCTGATCTCTGGGTAGTGAGATCGGCCGCCCGTGTGTATTGTTGCGCACGTAAAAAATCCCTTGGCAGTTGGAAATCGAAAAAGAGTAGCCTAGCGGCGCTGCCTGGGCAAATTTCGAGTTAAAAATCTACCCAAAGTATTTCAGGATCCTCGCCGATGCAACGGAGTTCGAGCATTGAACTGAGTTTCCCCGGACTCAGGTTTGAGTTAGGAGGAAAACGGAGCACTTATGGATTAAACCATGTGCTGTGATGTTGATCCAACGACTAAAACTAAACTAAAAAAAACTAAACTGTATCAGAAATTATTGGCAAGCAAGACTGGAAGCTGTAAACAAACATAACAACCAACACCACACAGAAAGGACCATACCGTCTATTAACAACAATCTTATTTTCTTTTAACTCCCTGCACAGCAAAAGTAAACAAAACGGGCTATATCAAGAAAACAGCAAATAATTTTATTTTGGCTTTAAGTTCCCGACACAGCAAAGGCCCTGAATAAAATCACCCTGATTTCCTGTTCTTTACTATTATTTTTAGAAACGTTCAAATATGTGTGTTCCTGTTACTCTTTGTAATGTGTCTTTTGTCTCATATTTCTTTTACATTGTGGATGCCAAACTAACATTGTCTAAATTCTGTTATCCCTATCCATGAAAATCAAATAATTATCCTTCTTATGTCAGCTGCATGGCGAAGGGGTTACGGATGCAATTTGTAATCCTGCATACCGCATTCGAAACGCAACTGAGTTGGTTTTTTATGAAATGGTATGGGTGCCAGTCGTTCAGAAAGCAATGGCAAACTACTGAATGTAAACTTGCCCAGGAATCACGACCAGCCAAAAAATGCCGGGGTTGACTTCTATGTCCGTAAAGGATATGCAGCTAACTAATCATTCTTCTGTTTAAGTCACACATAATCCTGAGTGATGTTAACCCTTTAGCGGGCAAAACATCCATTCCCATCCGAACCCGTTAACCCTTTAGTGGGCAAATCGTCCGATTGCGTCCTTACCCCCGAACGGGTAGACCGTCTGAAACCGCCCGTCACTATTATGCATTGTAAAAATGCGATCTCTCGGCTTTCCGAGACTTCCAGTTGTCTAGTTTTGGTTTCGCCGATAGCTTGACAACGTGGCTGCCATTTGCAAGCATGTACTTTGAATCTGAAACAGATTTTTATATAGTATTTTTGTGGGTTTTACGCTTTGTATTTCAAAATGGATTTCGACGATTCTCCAAGTGCTAGCGGAGATTTCGCTGGGTTCAATTTAAGTGACATTAAAAGGCATGAAATTGACTATTAATCGGAGATAGATATCATTGATCAGCATTATTTTGCGTTAGCAGTCGTAAGTCGAACTTTAAAGAAAGTGATTATGATTCGGAAAATGTTTGTAAATTGCCGTATAGATGACTGGTGATCACAAACATTATGTTGTATTTTGTAAATATTTGTGTTCATTTGTGGATTAGCTACAACCTTCACATGAGTAAAATATTCTGCATGCTTTTCCCGTCATTTTGCTGTTTATTTGACTAAAATTTGTTGACTAACAACTTATATGTGATATTTTTACTAACGTAACCCAAAATTTTACAGAACCTGAAAATTCTTCTTGCCCATTCAGGGTTACAAAACAGACAAACGTCTGCCCTGTAAAGGGTTAACGTCTGAATCCGTCATTGAATACTAGTCGTTTTAAAAATGCGATCTCGCGAATTTCCGAGACTTCCTGTTTCTTTCTACCAGTCTTTCTGATAGAGTGATAGTGTGGGTGACATTAGCAAGTATTTTCTTTAAATTTGATCAGATTTTTCAATAGTTTTCGGGGTTTTTGTGCGTTGTTATTCAAAATGGATTTTCTCAATTCTTCAAGCGATAGCGGCAATTTCGCTGGGTTCAATTTAAGTGACATTGAAGTGCACGAAAATAATGATGAATTGGAGCTGGATCTCAGTGATATCAGCGTGCACACTACAGATCTTTCAGACTTTGAAGAAAGTGAATCTGATTCAGAAAATGTGGCTGAAGAAAGTCGGGCGGGGCCATCTCGCGACGCAAACGGTTGGAGCAACAAAACATTGAAAATTTAAGAATTTACTGAAGAAACTGGCGTCAACATATCAGCTGACGATCGTTCTCAGCGTGCATTCTTTCTTCAACTCTCTGAGGAACAAACTTTTCAAATGATTGCCGATCAAACAAAGGTGTATGCTAGACAAAAGATCGAACATATAGATGATCGAGGCTGGGTTCCAACAAACGCAACCGAAATGCAGGCCTATTTTGGTCTGCTCATATTATTGGGGATCCATAATCTTCCTCGTTTGGAATTGCACTGGTTGACAGATGATAGGTTGGGAGTGCCAGGCATGAAAAATGTGAGGCCAGTGATCAGTAGGCAGTGTTTGTACATAGTGTACATATGACTGACAATCACAATGTGTTGTATTTTGTAAATATTTGTGTTCATGTGTGGATTATACAAACAAGACTGGATTATTCATATGACATGTGAGTACAATTATTAATCTGCACGCATTTCTCTTTATTTTACTAAAATCCATTCACTAACACCTTAGTTATGATCTTTTTACTAACATTACCCAAAATCTGACTAAACCCCTCAAAAATCTTGCCCGTTTAGAGTTAGAAATAGGAAAATCCTGTGCCCTGTAAAGGGTTAATTCTCAATACAACAGCATCAAAGCAATTACTTCTAATGACAAACAGCTAGCAACCATCTTTATCACACAATCCTCGTGTTCTCATATTCTCTGGTATGCTCAACAATTAAAAGAGGGGTTGTTTTGTTTTTTTTTGCAATTTGGAGCCTTATCTAGAGTTAAGAGGAGTAAAGGAAGCAAGAGGATTTACACCCTTATCTATTTCTCTGTAACTCATCTTCACTGGTATTTTAGTGCACCGCTAGCTGTTTATGGCCATTACACATCCCTACACGTACATTACACCTGTTTTGAACATTCCAAGGAATTCCTTTAATAAGAAACATTATAACCTACATTCAGAGCATGCAATGAAATAAGAAACTGTCCATTACCTAAAACATTCTGAGAAAACTGCGCCATTATGGTGGCAGAGCGAATCACTTCATTTGTTGTCTGTTCCTCATCAAGTTCATCATCTTTCTCTTCAGCTGATAGAAGTAAAGAAAAACATCCAGCAATTAATGTTTCATTCCACTACTCTTACCCATGCTATTAACAACCTACAGGAATAACATTTCACCATCGACAGTTTTGGAAATGGTGGTGGTGGTGGGGAGGGAGAGGGAGAGAGAAAGAGAGAGAGAGCTGCTGAAGAAAATAAAAATGGGAAAGCCATGGTCATATGAAATGACTTAATCTACTGAAAGTCACAATTTAGAAAAGGGTGATGGCAAAAGCTCTAGAGGGCCTGAAATAAATAAATGGACAGGTGACACCAAGGTGTGGCCAGGACATAGTGTACAATGAAGTCTGCAGGATAGGCTTAGAACAAAGTCACAGAACATTAACTGTTGAAGATCCAATACTATCAATCTTCACTATGGGTGTGGCACTGGATGATGATCTACTTTCAATGTGTATATTCAATATTAGTTATTTCTTGTTTAAAATTATATTTATACAAGATAAAATCAATTAAATCATTAACAAAATGAATTTGCAATTTAAAAAAAAAAACAAGTAATGAAATTTGTGAAAAGATAATCTGGACAAAACATTGGCACAAAATGCAAATAGATTTCAGACATACCTGTCACAGCTTTGAAATGAGTGACCAACTAAAAGGTGTATCAAGGTGACGGTGAAAGGGTATGAAGAAAGAAGACCAGCTTGCCACCATTTCCTAACCGAAACCAAAGCAAAATTGATTACCCATTTCACAACATGGCATTCGATAGTCAGGTAACACCAATGCCCCTTCTAAGTTGTGAATCGCCCAAAAAACAAGATGTAGATTGTTGTGAGCACAAGTTTTTATTTTGTGAGCTATTAGAATTAAGTTAAGAATGAGCACATGCTGTCAGTCATGACAATTTCAACAGCTCAAATGCTGTGCTAAATGTGTGTGTGAGCTAAGGACTAAAGAATTATGTGTCGGCACAGCTTAGGGGTAATACTGACTATGCTAGCCACAGAAGCTCATATATCTTCTAGCAACTGAAACATTTAGACATTCATTGTTACTTTAGGTTAGATGCAAAACAACTTAGTGAAATGACCATCTTGTAGGAAACCATCGTTCCCATGACAGAACCATGTACAATCCGTAATCTTTATGTTTAAAGATAAGTTGGAAAAAAAAAAACACACACACACACACACACACAGACAGACAGACAGACAGACAGACAGACAGACAGAGAGAGAGAGAGAGAGAGAGAGAGAGAGAGAGAGAGAGAGAGAGAGAGAGAGAGAGAGAGAGAGAGAGAGAGAGAGAGAGAGAGAGAGAGATGAAGATATGTAAAGACAATGCCTGGCCTATGCGTTTACATTGAAAGCAGAATATATATCAACATTTTAAGAATTTTCCTAATATCTCGTCTTCAGGCCCAAACTCAAAATATGAAAGTTGAAACACTGGGGAAAAAAAAACAACTGATGGATGATTTTTCACCTTTTTTGTTTCTTATTTTTTGTCAAAGCTTGAAGGCAAGAAAAGGAAACTTCTAAAAATACCACTATATTTACAGTTTTCATTATGACTGCATAGGCCAACATCTGCTTGTCATATTTAATGAAACAGTCACAGAACTTCTATAAACAATTAGAAAAAATAAATATTAAAAACTAGACAAATAGCGGCTGCTCACTTAATTTTGTTTTATCTGCTTTCTCTAACTCCTGGTGTTCATCCTCCTCCTCTTCCTGCAGGTAAAATAAGGCACACAGCAGCATCTGAAGCAAGTCACAAAGTGGACCGTCTGGTTCATGGTCCATAAGGGCAGACTCAATCATACCTGTGATAGGAGAGAAAAGAAATGGTCAAATCAAGAATCCACAATATGGCTTCAAATTACTTTTTAATTTGTGTATGTTTGCTCACTTTGAACTCGAGCGTAGTCCACACACACACTATTAATACTAGTAGTTTCTATTACTAGTAAGAGCACTGGATTGATTCTGCATGTGGATTACCTTTCCCTATTTCCTAGGCAAACCCTCTCCGACTAATGAGATACCTGTATTTATGTCCCCTAGTCAAGGACGAGAAAGTAAGTCCAAGTGACTGGCATGTGGAACAAACCCAGTATGCCACAATTAGAAGAGAAAGTTCAAGCACAATAAACCTCTCAGCCACACCAACCTCCACATATCTTTTTGTGTATTTAACTCTTTTCAGTCCACAAAAGTCACATCTGTTGTCTAAAGGGGAAAAACAACAAAATTACAATTGTTTCACTTTAACAGGCACCAAATATAAAAATACACACACCTTGTTAACATAATTAGTAGACATAATGCACTGTTTGGAACACAAGAAGTTTAAAACTGCTAAGAATATAAACATTACTCAACAGAAATAAAAGACGTGACATTAATAACAATATACTATGAAATTTTCTGGAAAGCGAAGGCAGCCTGCACAAAACTGGCCACATTAGCCATCAAGTGCCAATTGGTCTAAAATATACGGGACTAACACCATATATCCAATACACCTCTACAATGAGTCCTTTATATTCATATAATTATTTAATTATATAATGGTCGTGTATAGTGTACTCGTTTGCTGGCATAGTGGCCTTGGGTTTCTTCTGCTTTCGTCCGCTTGAAATTGTCTATAACTACAATGTTGTCTCTTGTATGAATTTAACTGTCCTTTTCAGTTCACTTAGAGCTGATTGGTCTTGGGTTCAAATCCATCTGTTTCTTGATCATAAGCTATGAGCTTAACCCAGCTTCACAAAATGGGTAGTAGAACATTTTCTCTGAGGTAAAGCAGCTGGCATGATGCTGACCAAATCACTTGGTTGCCGTTTGGTCAAAACAATATGGGCCAAGACCATGATCTGTATATGCCACAATAGCAAGGAAGCAAGGTTACTTTACTATTCTTTAGCAAAACATCAACATACAACTAGAAAATATATTACAGACTGTGTTTTCCTACACATTAAAACAAAACACCAAAGTGCTAGTCTAATATACAATTACTTACACCACGTGAAACCTTTAGGGAAAAACTGCTTGAAGTCAAATATTGACTTAAATATGTGAGCAAACTCTAGAATCATCACAGCATCTCCAAACAATTCCATGGGAACTCTAGTGTGAACAGGCACAAATTCTGGCATTTCCTAAAATGAATAACATAAAAGTAAACGGTAAACAAAATCTACAATTACTCAACAATACATATTTTTTTTAACCCTTTACAAGGCATAGCGTCCGTTACCAGCCAATCTCTAAATACGAGCGTAGCGTCCGATTCCGGCCGATACTATTATGCATTGTAAAAACGCGATCTCTCGGCTTTCCGACACTTCCGTCGGCTACTTTCACTATCGCCGATAACTTGACAACGTGGCCGCCATTTGTAAACGCGCTACAATGACTTTGAACAGACTTTTAAGGACTTGTTTTGATAGTTTTTGGGAGTTTTACGCTGTTTTTCAAAATGGATTTCGGCGATTCTTCAAGTGATAGCCGAGATTTCGCTCTGTTCAATTTAAATGACATTAAAGGGCACGAAGTTGATTATTAATCGGAGCTAGATATCAGTGCAAAGCGTTACTTTGCATTAGCAGTCGTGAGTCGGACTTTAAAGAAAGTGATTATGATTCTGAAAATGTGTTTGTAAATTGCCGTATAGATGACGGAAAATCACAAACAACATGCCGTATTTCGTAAATATTTGTGTTCATATATGGATTACCGGCAACAATCACGTGAGTAACATATTCTGCATGCTTTTCCCTTCATTGTGTTGTTTATTTAACTAAAATCGGTTGACTAACACCTTATTTGTGATGTTTTTACTAACGCGACCCGAAATTTTTACAGAACCTGAAAAAATCTTGCCTGTTCAGGGCTACAAAACGGACAAGCATCTGCCCTGTAAAGGGTTAAGTAAAGGTAGTTCCACAGCAGATACCGCTGCCGGGGTGTGAAATGTTAGACCTGTATATTTTCTAAGCCAACGACATGAAGCAAGCAGGGTGGGCCAATTCCTTTCCTCGTTGTTTTTAATCCTCCAGAAAATTGTTGGGTACCCATTTTTATTTGGCTGGGTAAGAAATAAATACTGTCTCCTGGACCAGTCTTGGCAGGCCAGTGCACTAACCACTATGCCACTGCAGCTCTAACATTAAACAGACCTATTACATAAGACAAGTGAACATTGTTGCCAAACTGTAGAATATAATTCTCTAGCTTGAGTTCCTGAAACAAGTTCTCAAACATTGAGAATTCTGTAACTACTGACCCCTCCCAGTGTCAAACTAGATTCCTTCTTGTAAATGGCTAGCTGGCGCATTAGTGTAGTCACTAGGAGGCTATGCTGGTAAAGTCAATATCTTACAGAAACAGTAGTATATTACCGTCAGTCAAAAATATTCATTTCTCTTACAAGAAAATGAATTCTGCTAGAAACCTGGCAGAACTTCAGTTGTGCTTTGTGTACTAACCTTCAAATCATCACATTCCAAATCATCACGAGGTTTCGCCCACTCTCGATACAATTCAAGTTCTCTTCTCTTTTCTTCAAGTTTTTTCATCCGTTCCTGTTAATAGTAAGCAAAAAAACACAAATGAGATAGCATCAACTATATGTCATCTGTAAATCAAAGACGAGAATTTAATTGACTTCTCAGAGTTCCTAGTTGTAACTAAAAACAAATATCATGATAACTTTCTTAAAAGAAATGCATATGTGATAACAATTAGGGTCTAATATGAAAGAGACAAGTGTAAAAATGGCACAATGAATATATATTACACTGCAGCTTCACCTAGATCTGCGGAAATGGACGTGTAAAACCAATTACTGTAACACAAAAACTGTTTGATATGTGTACTAAGTTTGGATAAACCAGTTTAATGTTGGTTGAAATATGTTTGACTATATTGTGTGTTTCGGGAACCCATAAGGGAAGCTAGGAATGGTAACACTATAACCGACCATGCATATCACAAGAGGCAATCCTACAGAAAACTTTAGCTAGAAACCAATTGATTATCTACAAGGATCTGGTATGAGTTAGTTGAGGACCTTCGTTCCATTGGGAGATGAAGGGCAGAAGAGGAGTAAGAGTAATAAGATGAGGAAAAAGACAAATTAGGAGAAGAAGAAACAAATTAGAAGAGGAAGAAGAGAAGAAGAAACTGATATGTTTTAAGCGAGAAATTCCATGTTGAGAATCCTATGACCAACTTGAAGACTGATACTGCATGCAGAGTGAGAGTGCTATAACATGTATTACTGCAGCTGAGCAGCTCTGACAATCTCACTAACTTCTAGCGAAGTTTCAATAAATAAACTGTCAATTTAAATTCTGTGCAGCACCATAACTATAATTCACTCATTATATACTTCCATCAGAAATGAACTGGGTGTTTTGTGGGGGACTATTGTGTTGACATTCTGGCGGCGGCATTATGCACAGTGCATCTGTGCGGGCTGTTGTTTGTCGAGACTCCTGTCTTTTCCACTTTTCACATTGGGCGGTGGGGAGCATTTTGTATGATATTCACTGGCACAGGAACGGAGCATAATGGGGACGACCCGTTGCTGTGAAGTTGGAACTGCGACTAACTAACTAACTAATACTTCCATAGTTACAGCTAAGACAGAGCATGATCTGATCTTTCTTTGTTCAGACTCGCAATATGTTCAGTTCTTTTTGTTCCTGGCCACTTATTTCTTTAATCCATCTTTTCTAGTTGTTACATTTCTTTTCTAGTAATTAACTCCAGTTTCCATACAACTGTTTCTAAATTCAATCGACTCTTTCACAAGTGCTTCTCTTTTAATAACCAGTTTTAGAAAAATATTCAATTATCATCTGACAAAAAGTTATTTTAAAATAACACCTGTATTAAGGTATACAGGACATAAGGTGCTAAACTCATAAACCAATGTGCACTTGGTGAAGAATATGGTTTGCATCAGCTGTTTCTACTTCCCAACTGGTAGCCATTTTAGGATCTGTCGACCTGAAAGTCCAGGCCAATTTATTTACAATTTGATTCCGCCACGATGCAGATCAAACCCATGATTATAAAATAAATAAACCCCTGCCATTGCTGGAGATTAAACTGTACCACTGCCATAATAATCAAGGGCACTAACCACTCGGCTGCCATGGCTTTTATACCTAATAGAGGAATAAATCACAGAATGCAATAGGGTTCACTTCAATTACATAACTGACAAAACTTGCCTTGTCTTTTTCCTCTTTCCTGCGCACTTTTTCAGCTTCAATCTGACGCCGCATTTCCTCTTTCTTTGACTCTTTCTCTTCCAAAAACTTTCGTTTCTCATCTATTTTTTGTTGTTTTAACTTCTCCTTCATTAATGCTCTGTCCTCTGGTGTTGGTAGAGGAACATACTCCACATTGGGTTCTTAAAGAAAGTAAAATAAGGCATTCATGGTCATGATATTGATATTCAAATATGGAAGAAATTCTGTGAAGAGTTTAAAATGAAAAATAGATGAGAATCAGCTAATATTTAGAAGTAGCTGCTGATTTGATGTAATTTAAATATGTTGCACACCAAATAGAAACACACATGTTTGCCACTAAGAATGAAATTAATTTCAATGACAAATTTAGTATTTTCCATTCAACAATATGGAAAATGCTGGAAAATTATTAAACTGAATTCTAGAAATAATAAAATATGTAGTTTTCTGTCAGACGCTTTGATTATGACTTTCTATACTCACTTATTTTTTAAATGACAAAAAGCAAACATTTTAATTGCCTTCGGGAATTCTCTGCCAGGCAATTTACCATCTAATCATTGGTTACTGTATACGTCAATTAACTAGGTAAACATTTACTGTAAAAGCATTGTGAAGCAAGCAATAAAGAAAAATGACTATATTATTTCTGATGGTAAAGATAATCAAAATGCAGATACTATTGTATTGTGTGCATTGGTTCTAAATTGCTGCCATAGCCTGGGGTAGAATTGAGGATGAGCTCTCAGCCTTGGTCACATCCCCCCAAAGTGTGTGCATTTATTACCTCTCCCAGAAAAAGTGCAGCTCCTGACTCACTATTTAAACTACAAGAAGAGGCAATGTCGAGTCTCTGGAAGCATAAACCCAGACTGCTCTTGATAAGTACATCCATACATATCGATGGAATCTGAAATCAAGAATCAACCCACTGCATCTAGGACATTCCCACACGTGCTTCACTACCTTCTTCAGTGCCCAATAAAAGTTTCCACGCTGATGGCACCATTGGTAGCCTGAATGAACGCCAGCCTGCATTTTAATCTGCAGATTAAGTGTCGACCAGACCCTCTAGTCCCCGCCTGAATCAGCCTCTCCAGATGTGGGTCCTTTGTGTTGCGCACTTTCCAATCGATCCCAGTCTGTACCACCTCATTCTTTCATAATCTAGCTCCCAGACTTGTGTCTGGCCAGGATGTTGACTAGTGCATGCTCACGATGTTTCACAGACTAATGTCTGCCCAGGATGTTGACTAGTCTGCCCAGAAAGTTCCACAGACTAATGTCTGCCCAGAATGTTCCACAGACTAATGTCTGCCCAGAAAGTTCCACAGACTAATGTCTACACAGGAAGCTCTATGAGGGAGGCAAAGAGACATCTTGGTCAGTATACTGCCTAATCCTGGCACATCAGTGCCTATGCATCCCGTCGTCATCACCAGCTGGGTGAACACTAACCACTGTTGCTGTTTTTTTGTTAATATCATCTTGAAATGAAAGTTGATATATGTGGACAACTAAACTATAACACAAGGTCTTCAATATTTACCAGAATCAATTCTCTCTCCTTGGTTGTTTTTCAAAGCTTTCTTGGAATGACTTGGTGACTCTTCAAATTCAATGGGCGATGCTGCAGTTTCAAAAGAGCGCTTTATGTTGGTCTTCCTTTTGACTGAAGAGACTTCAAACACGGGAAGGGGCCCAGCAAAAAAGTCTTCAAACTTTGCAGCAGCAAGATTTAGTTTTTTCATTGTTGACTCCTGAAAATGAAAGACAGAAACAGGAACATTAAAATAAGACAAAATGATTGATATGAAAACTTGATAGATGGCTTTACGAATCTCATCCTCAGATAGTTTCTCGCAGTTGATGTCCAACCCCACGTCTGTTGGTTGAATATCTGGAGGGTCTTCTTGGACTAGTTTATCTATATATATATAAAAGAGAATGTTTGCGTGTGTCTTTGTGTGTCCTTTATGCGTCCGCGAACAGTCCATCCGATTGAGATGACATTTTCTACAGGTGTTCTCATTCCCGCCAAGCCAACTGGCATAGTTTGTTAATTTAAAAACAGTTATTTACGTATTAAATTGAATTTAATTAAAATATTGCAAGAGGACATAACTTAAGAAAAGTTATATCAAGGGACATTACTTTTAGTAACATTGCTATATTATGTAAATTAAGTAATTGTTGTATGTTTCTTAAAGTTTTATAAAATGTTTAAAGTAATTATCTACAGTCATATGCGTTATAATATAATGATAAAAACGGGAATGGGAAAGGGCCGAACATAGATAGATCCCCGCCAGGGGCTGGGCGAGCTAGTTCAGGATAAAATAGACAAATGTAGACAATAGGCAGATGCATTTACAACATTTCCCAGACTTAGCACTAAACAATGTCAGCTCTTAGTCACAGAAGTCTCCTTTCACAGTTACAACAATCTCCTTTCAGCCACAGGAGTCTCCTTTCACCTTTTCCCCCCACTGAGGCATACACCTTGAACCAGCTCATCCCATTCTTTACTATCTTCTGTTATTTCATACCGCCCCGACTACGTCCTCCCCATATTATTCATATCTGTCTTTGTCTCTAATTCTTTAAGAGCTTGGAATCACTTAAACCATCCCAAAAGAAACAAACTTTTCCCAAGAAAGGATGATAGCGCCACAAAAACAAGTAAAGACTGCAATTATAGCATTTCAATTATCATGCACAAATTAATGTAAAGACAAATAGAGAAATATAATGCTGAAAAAGGAGAAACATTTCACTGTACTTTCCACAGTCCATCTACAGGGGCACAATGTGCTTGAGAAATAATTTGCTTCTATCACGGGAGTATAGACCTCGTTTCCGACTGTTTATTAAACAAGAAAAGATTGTTAAAATATGCTATGTCAAAACATTGTATTAGTTTACTCTAAACACTAAGTTACATGAAACTTTTTCTGGTGTAAACAAGATAATTCTAAACCATTTACTGCTGTTGGAGTGTGAACTGTTAGGCCTTCATATATTCTAGGCCATGAAATATAAGGCAGGGTATCCAGTTCCCTTTCCTTCCCAGAACAATTGGCAAACATTTTCTGGTATCCATTTTTATGATGCTGTATCAACCCCAGAGCTGTACTGGTTGACAAACATAATCCAGCATCTGCTGGGGACTGAATCTTGACAACTGTCTTGGCAGGCAGGTACAATAACAACTATGCGACCGTGGTCTTAACTGGTACACGTCTTAATAATTATAACATATGCTGATTCATTGATTAGATTCAATGATCATTTCTATCGCACTTGAATGTATCCATTAGTGCTTCAGTCTCAAAAGAAGCTCACTGCAGTAAATGAACTTCAGCGTTGGTGAGGATTTCAGTCTGCACATCAGAATCACATATGCTGTACATTGGAGTTGCGTACCGTTCTACAAGTAGAAGCTACACTTTTTATATAGCAAGCAAAGGTCAGCATGGCCAAGTGGATAAAAGCACTCGCTCTTAAACTTCCGGTGTGCTGATATCGAGCTGGCAGGTTCAATCCCTACACTGGTCAGTTGGACTAAAATGTTGACTTCTCGTATTTGACTTAGGGACATTAATTGTGAGTACTTCAGAAGTATGAATGCGTTCGCTGATGGGGAGGTACACTGATCTTCTTCTTTCATTCACTTGGAATTTGCCTATGACTGTAATGTTGTCACTTGTATGAATTTAACTGTCTTTTTATTAGTTTACTCGGTGGTCCATAGAGTTTACCTTCCATCGTCGTTTCTCTAAGCCAGGTTTGCCTAAATATGTTGTATTTTTGGCAGTCTTGGTTTATGTTATCTGCTGTCTGCGGCGCCAATCTACATGTGCACTGATAACAGGACAAACTAGGCCGCATGCAAAAATCAGTCCAGTGTAGGCTACACTGATTATCAATGTATTTATGCTGTTTGTGATCTCTTGGCAAGTTTACGTTCAGTAGTTTGCCCTTGCTTTCTGAATGACTAGCACCCATACCATTTCATAAAATACCAATGCAAGGCGGTTTGCTGCCAACACAGCTGTGTTCTGAACGTGGGATGTGGGATTATGAACTGCGTCTGTAACCCCTTCGCCGCGGAGAATATATCAGTGGGAAAATCAAATACAACTGACACACAGAAGCCACAAACAAAAGGCTGCACGATTTATTGCCTAGCATATTTCGCTGCATCTCATCAGCTGTACACTGCAGTTATTTATCATATGAAGAGAATAAATAAATTATACTTTGGGTGAAATACCCGAAACACGGTCACTGAATAATACAAAATACAGCTTACCATAATGTATTCGCTGCCACTATCTGAATATCTGTTGAGCCTGGGAGCTTGACTTTGTACTGATACTTAGCTGGATCCACAGCACCACCTTTTTTCTTCTTCTGGCTGTAAATGTTACAAGCATGGTTGGTAAAATCAATTGTTAAAATGTGTCTTCAGGTCTGCAAGTTTCTTAAAATGTATTTTTACACAATTAATTTCAATGTGCACGTAACTAGTTGAAACAGGAAACTGTTCTAACTGGAACATCATTTGCCTCGTCCAATAGTCTTTCCTTTGCTGTTGCCAACAAAATGCGGTAGGATACTTGAGACAAATTTCTGTTTCTGCTTCTATGTTCAAATGTTTTTCTAGGATCAGGTAGAAAAAAAAAAAAATTTCTAACATCAAATATCAATTCTGAACCACTCAAAAATAATGACTACAAATATCTAGCCTGCATGCATTATATGGCTCCGAAACATGAAACAAACAAAAATAATGTGATCCTTTAAAGATGTGTCATAATAGGATGCATAAAGTTAGATGGAAAGCAAAGAGATGAATAAATTCAAATACATCAGATTTTAAAATGCTTAAAGACAATGAGGGTGATAAATATCTTGAACAAGAGATGCTCACTCCTTCAGCACTAATCAGAAGGATTTATTACAAGAAGGTGACCTATCATGATAAGGATGTAATACAAAAAGAAGCAGTAAAAACTAGAAGGTTATTACAATCAGGCAACACGTACACCCCTCAACAAACACCTGCATACAGTGACCACAGACTTGGGGTCTGTATCATAATTCAAGAGACACGAAAGGGCAACAGTCTATCACCAGCTTAAAGTCCTCTGCATTTAGCAGGCCTAGAGATTTAACTGCCTTCAAATCCTTCAATCACTAACACACTGAATGGGACACCATGCACCAACAAAGATATGCCAGTTTTTCTACTTGGCACAAGGATAAAAGTGATAGGAGAAGTAAACCGTTACTACTGTTGGACCAAACTAGAATGTAAACTTCTGCCCAATTTGTATATCTTTATGTTCATCATCATGTGCCCTGCCAACTAGCATAGGTGTTCCATCACTCTTAGAGCTCTTGGTGTTCTGGATCTATTGATAATCATTCATAATACCATTGCAGTCCATTCAACATTATTGCTCTGTCTACCCTTGCCTCTTTTATCATTGATCTTTCCAATCATCACAATGTTATCCAATGCTTCTTGTCTCATTACATGACTAAAGAACGTGGTTTGTCTCCTCCTTATATTTGTACATAATGTTATATGTTCATCAACCTTTCCCAGGGACTCATTGCTAGTTAATCTGGCAGTCCAAGGTACTTGCACCAAGCATCCATCATGTGCCATGCCGGTAAGTGTGGGCGGTCATGTTATGCCATCTCACTTGATCACCAGAGTCGTGGATCAGCTCCGTGTTTCTGTCTCGACCATGCCACAAGGCCAAGCCATCCAGGTACTTGCTTCTAGGTCTTCCCCTTGGTCTGTTCCCCTTGGTCTGTTCCCCTCAATCTTACCAGTTGTCACCAAGTTCTCCAAGTTATTTCTTCTCATAAAATGCCCAAAAAATTGTGACTGTCTGCCAAACTGTGTTACTGCCGTTATTTCGACAACAATAACATCTGGACAAAAATGATAAAATTATTCAAAGTCGTGACTAACCGTTCCAGATCTTTAATATGTCGCAGACATGGTGATGACTCTAAATGGATGAAGTCGGTTAGGTGATTCCTGATGCAGAATCGGCCCTTAGCGCTAAATTTACTCCTATCCTCGAGCTCCCATTCCGCTAAGTTGCAGTCGTTTGAATACTCGCAAATATATGTCTAGGGTGGCTTTGCTATTCCCTGGTTCATGGTTCATTCTTCAGTTGAATGTCCTCAATAAATCTTCCTCCTGATTTCAAGCCGCGTCATGCAGGAGATCGCCACATCCAGGTGTCACCTTCACCGGAGCTCACATCAACACGTCCGTTCTGAATCACAACTTTCACAGCGTCCTTGTTGCTGTCTCTGACGTATTCTCGTTTCCCTAGAGCTCTTGTCCACTCTGTCCACGTTGGTGTACACATGGGGAAACTCCCGTTCACACTTGTTTATATTTTGTGGCGCATGGCCGGTCTTAGCACTGTCTAGTCTAATGTCTCTAATCAGTTTACGATTTGCACCATACATGTTAAATTTTTAAAAAGACCACATCACTGCCTCAAAACACTTCCTAATCTATTGATTCATGTCCCATGATTCACTGTCATATAGCAGAACAAGTTCAATATAACATGTTAGTACTTTCTTTTTTTACATTAAATGGCAGTGATTTATTATTATGAGATACTTCTCATTTTCTGAAATACAGCCTTTGATTGGCCTATTCTGCTTTCAATCTGTCAAACATCTTCTATATGATACTGTTCCCAAATATTTGAATTTACTGACTTGGTTAAGCATTTTTTCTTCTCTCTTATATCATATTTTAGTTATATCTTTTTCTTTGATGTGGGGGGCTGAGTGATCTCTAGGTATGGTGTCCGCCTCGAGTGCTGGAGGTCTCAGGTTCAAGCCCTGGTGAGGGCTGGGATTTTCACATGGACTTCTTCTTCTTCTTCTTCTTCTTTAGCGTTCCGAGCCATTGAGGTTCTTTGCTGCAAATACAATCCGTCTCCATTCGTCTCTCTGGTGGACCTTCTCTTGCCAGTCGTTGATTCCAAGTGCTTGTAGGTCTGTACATGTATTATCTCTCCACCGCCTTCTTGGTCTACCTCGGGGTCTACGATCATTTATTTCCTGAGTGTAAGCGAGTTTTGTTTCCCTATTATCTTCCATTCTTTCTATATGCCCCAGCCATTGTAGTCTATTAGCCTTCATGATACCAGTGATTAGCGGGGACTTAAACAGATCATAAATGTCTTTGTTACTTCTTCTTTTCCACTCTCCACTTTGTGTATCCCTAATGGGTCCAAAGATGCGTCTTAAAATTTTGTTCTCAAAGGTTTGTAACAAGGCTTCGTCTCCTTTCGTTGTACTCCAGGTTTCAGAGCCATACAGCACAACTGGTCTGATCAGTGTTTTGTATATTGTGATTTTGGTGTTACGAGATAGCGCCTTTGATTTTAGTAGATGTTGTAGTGCATAGTATATCTTATTTCCAGAGTTGATTCTAGCTTGTATTTCTTCCCTTATGATGTTGGAGCAGTTGAAGATTGTACCCAGGTATTTGTATGTTTCCGTTCTTTTAATGGTCATATCATCTATTTGTATGTGGCCAGAGTTTTCTAGCCATTCCGTCTCTTGAAATTACCATATATTCTGTCTTATCTTGGTTGATAACCAGCCCCATCTGTTGGGCTTTTCCTTTAAGTGAGTCAATATTTCCAATGTCTTTGTTCACTTTGCCCTATAATATCTATATCATCTGCATAACCAAGCAGCTTGGATGTTCCTCCAATATCACATTCCTCCTTTACCTTCCTTACAACTTTCTCTAGAGCCAGATTGAAGAGTAGCGGCGATAGTGCATCACCCTGTTTCAAGCCAGATGTTATTTGGAAGGGGTCTGATTTCCTGCCTTTATATGTTACTATATTATAAGTATCTTCCATGCATAGTCTGGTCATGTTGATTAACTTCCTTGGTATTCCAAATTCCTGCATAGCATTCCATAGACTATTCCTATGGACACTATCATAAGCCTTTTTAAAATCCACAAAAATGTTATGGAGATCTCTTTTATATTCCCAATTTTTCTCGGCTATTTGTCGTAAGATAAATATCTGATCTATTGTGATCTGTTTTGTCTTTCTAGTAACAAAATTTCCCCTGGTCTCTGGGTAGTGAGATCGGACGTCCGTGTGTATTGTTGCGCACGTAAAAAAGTCCCTTGGCAGTTGGAAACTGAAAAAGAGTAACTTAACGGCGCTGTCCGGGCAACATTTCGAGTTAAAACTCTACCCGAAGTATTTCAGGATCCTCGCCGGTGCTACGGAGTTTGTGCACTGAGCTGAGTTTCTCTGGACTCAGGCTTGAGTTAGGAGCAGAACGGAGGACTTATGGGTTACACCCGTGTGCCGTGATGTTGGTCTGTCGACTAAACTTTGATGTAACCGTTGTTTCTGTTTTCTTGATATTCAAGGAAAGTCCCCTTTTTGCACTTTCTATTACCATAATAATTGTAGATCCTTTGCATTTTCAGCTATGAAAACTGTGTCCTGCATACTGTATGTTTATATTTAAACTAGCTAATACATAATACTAATAATATTAGAGGGCATGTTTGTAAAAGTTTATTATTACAAGTATAGTTCTAAGTAAAGCTGAAATATATGCAATAGACTGGTGGTGAATCTTCTAGAAGACTCAGTTTTAACCATTAATTTCAATGCTTTGGCAGTCAGGTCATCTAGGTCCTGAAAGAGCTTGCATCTATCTGAGTGAAATTGGGCAGATATGTTTCTCCTGACCTGGAACCAATGTACCCTCTAGAGGGGTACCATGTTGCAGAGCTCTTCTTCCCCTCTCCATGCCCAGAAACAGCATTGAGTACAAGACTCGGTAACTGGAACTTCACATTTGTGAAGAGGCATAACAGGATGTCACCAGGTCATCACCCCACACAGCACACACAGACTGGCTGGGGTTAGGTTTAGATCGATGATGTTCACTCAACAGGTTTTAGAATCATAAACATGGATTAGATGCTTAAAATATACTCATGATTTCTTTCAAGAAATTTCTGCAATATTCTTAAGTAACCAGTCTCAATAAAAACTGCCTAGAAATAAACGGTATGGTAACGGTTGCTTCATGGCAGATACCTTAAGGATATAAAGTTATGGCCTTTACATATTCTAGGCCATAACATAACAAGTTAGGGTGACTAGTTCCCTTCCTTGCCACCTTTACTGTGAAACAATCCGTGATCATGCCAATATCACACCAGCCACCTTTACCTCCCAGAAAATGTCCAGGTACCCATTTAGTTTAGGTGGGTAGACCTGGGGGATCTGGCCAGTGAAAAATTGCTCACCACAAAAGGGATTTGACCACATGACCACTGGGCCAGCAAGCATGCATGCTGGCCACAACATTACTGCAGTTTCCATTAAACATAACAGCTTGAAAATAAACTGGACATCGAGCAACTTGATAACTAAACTAATAATCATTAATCATTTTCACATTGTTGATATTAGAACTTGAGTATTCTCAAAGATAATGATACTATGGAGAAGTACAGAAAAAGTGGCTTGCAGAACTATAACTAATTATTGCAATAATATGTAATAATTCAGGGAACAATTTAACAACCTATGCTTCAACCTACCTTCTGTTTTCTGAATTTGTGGAATTGGAGTCATCATCAGAGTCTTCAATGACAATGATATCTCCATTGGCTTTAGTTTCTTTGGGAGGCACGACAGCAACAACAATACAAGATGTCCTGTAGAAATTGGGTGATTTTATTTTCTATTAAAGGTTTGACAAATCATGAACACTTTCAAATTTCCAGTGACAAGCAACTAATATCTCACGTTCGTAAAATTATACAATAATAAAACAAAAGAGGAGCGGCTGGCTGAGTGGCTAGAACACAGGATTCTCCTTCAGGAGACCCGGGTTCAAATTCTTGGTAAGGTGTGGGGGGAGGTGGGGGTGGTTCTGCCGGCGGCAAAAAGAAAAACCTAACCTACAGTTCGCGGCGACTGCACTAGCCAGTTGGCCTTAATTCCTCAGGCTCAAAGATCCCCCTGCCATACACCGCAAGGTCCTATATTGGCAGTAAATGACAGTTGACAGTTTAAACAAAAGAGGGCCAAAATACTGGCACTTTGCCATGCTTAAAAAAAGGCACAATAACTACAACCCATAGCAAGGACCAGAGACGAAGTTATACCTCTTTATAGCACAAAGCCTGGGCTGAATTTTAGAGACCATTTGTTATTCAAGCAGCCTGATCCTTCTCTTGGCCTGCCTAGTTTACGCTATATTAAAGGTAACACAAATACATCTGAAGCACGACAGGCTGCAGAAGCTGCTGGATCGGGCTGCCAGAGCTTCGATCCTAGACCAGTTGCCAAACAAGGCATGGGGCCTGCTCTGCCCTGCCATGACATTAGTCTTTAGGTTGCATTTCTTCGCACTAGGAGAGGGCTTGTACCCTGCCAACTGCGTTCATCTGCCCGAAGCTGTTGGCACAATGTGAGGTGTCGGGTTAGGTGAGCATCACCTAACATTCTGCGATAACAGAAAGTACTGTCTACTGTTACATAATAGCTCAGTCATAACTAACGTGTGACAGAATGGCCAACATGTGCAGTGATAGTAAATGGGATACTAGTGAAACTCTTGGGTCAATAATAACAGATAAAAAAGTGATCAGATAACCCAAGCCAATATACTGAATGACAAGCATTCTATACAGCAGAAAGTCAGAAAACAAGCCTTGGGACATTACATACTAGTCATACCAATGTGATTGAAGCATGGACCCTGAAAATCAAGATTACCTAGAAGCTATATGCGACTGAAATGTAGTTCTTTCATAGAATGCTGAGAATCTCATGTAAGTAAAATTAGTTAGTCGCGGTTCCAACTTCACGGCAACGGGTCATCCCCATATTGCTCCGTTCCTGTGCCAGTGAATATCACAAAATGCTCCTCACTGCCCCATGTGAACAATGGAATAGACAGGAGTGTCGGCAAACCAAAAGCCCGCACAGGTACACTGTGCATAATGCAGCCGCCAGAGTGCCAACACAAAAGTCCACGAAAAATACAGTTCATTGTCGATGTAAGTAAAGTACACACACACACACATATATATATATATATATATATATATATATATATATATATATATATATATATATATATACCTTAAAGCTTACTGGGCACATGGAGCTAGCTCCATATTTTTATAAACCAGCTGGCACACCAGCAGAGATGTGTGATGTGGTTAAAATCAATCCAAATAAATTGTTTTCTCAAGACATCTGGAACTCATTTTTAGGCCAGGTCAACCTGGGAAACCAGGTCAATGTTAACAATTCACATTGATACAAATTTAAACACATGACTACCAGGCTGGTAGGCTAGTGTCTGGAATCCCATGATTGGCTAAGAAAATCAACATTTAAATTTAAGGATTACAGGAGACACTTTCATTCAAGCAGAATAAAATCCACATATCATCATCATTCAGTGGCCTGTCTTGTCAGAACTCTTCCCCAATAATGGTCTTTATTTATTTTTTTTGCACTGGCTCACTTTAACTCAAGTGTAGTCCATACACAATACTTCTGGTAGTGCTGGACTGAATTTTGCGTGTGGATTAGTTTTCCCTATTAACAGTGTCCCTCGCCATCAGGTGAACTCACTCTGACTTCAGAGGTACTTGTAATTTACGTCCCCAAGTCAAGAATGATAGGTCAACATTTTAGTCCACCTGTCCGGTGTAGGAGTTGAACCCTTTACCTCGGCATCAGCACACCGGATGTTTAAGAACACGTGCTCTTATCCATTAAGCCATACTGACCTAATAATGGTCTTTTAAAATGTCTTCCTATCATAAGCCAGATGGTGCTAGACCAATATTTTTATAGGCAAACCGGCACAACATGAGTCATGTGGTCACTATCACGTCTGCTGCCTTTACTTCCCAGGACATTTCCTGGTACCCATGTAAAGCTGGGTTGACCGGGCAGCCTGGGTCCATTCTTAAAATGTAGGTCAATACAGATTCAAACTCATGATCACCGGGTCAGCAGGTGAGCATCAAACCAGTAGGCTACCGCTGCTCCCAAGGGGGACAGAAGCAGGACTACAAAGGTAGAATAAGCTGCAATCAGCAACTGATTTTATCAAGAACACAGAAAGCAGATGGTCATGAGGGAGCATGAGTAGTCGCACTATCATCTATGATACATGACAATGGGTCATCCAAATAAAAAGAGAAAGTCATTGTTTTCAAACTTTCTCTTTCCTCAAATTTGGCATGCTTCCCACGCAGACCCATCTCCTACTACATCCTCCTGCTGTCATCTCTATATGTTTCCTACATAAATTTACCGTGAACTTTCTATAACAAGCAACACAGCAGTTATTGAACAATGACTGTCACTACATAAAATACTTAATTTTCATGAAACATTCTACTCTCAGCTGTGCATCTTAGGAAAACTAATAGTTAATAAATTGATTTATTTGATGTATTTAAAATTACTTCGAATGAATTATCATTTCTGATCAAATAGGCATCACATTAACATGTCATTGTGATGTAGTATTAAGAATATTCACATACATGTATTATAATTAAGAATTGTGGTTTGTTCTCACCTCTGACCACCAATGCTTATGTCAAGGGTCTCTCCGATGAAGAAGCGGTCCTTCGCAAAGACAAACACATCATCATTTAAATCATTAAGTCTGCTTCTGTGTGTCAGTGTTGCTAGAAACAGTAAAGGTTTCTTTAGGGTATCCTGAAATGTTGCTAAGTTCTTCTTTGCTTTCTCTTCACATTCTTCTGCTTCTTGGAAAGTCAACCCTGATCTGCCAGTGATGGCACACGACCACACCAAACTGTTGCAAAGGATGATTCTTTCAAAAAACGCACTGAAAATGAAAGAAAAAGTAAGAAATAAACGTCCTCGCGTAAAAACAACTATTTAATTTTACAACTTGTCTAAGTAAAAATGGCGCTGTGATAAATCGAAGCAAGGCAGGCAGCTCATCGTAAACGGTCGCTGACTAAATTTACCAACGCGAACATAGCAGGAAAGAACAAATAAAAGAAAGGATGAATAAATGTAAACAATAAGTTGTCATGCCAACTTTGTCACACACGGTAAATTTACTTACTTGTAATCCCTGAAAATTTCATTGGTAATTTTACAATGAAACACCTCTTCCTCGGGATCGAGATCATGAGGTACTTTCTGCCTGTGAAATGGTTGCTTACGGAGAAGCGGCATGTTACTTCGTCTGGTTGTTTTGGAGGGAAACACAAAGGCCTTTTACACACACATAAACTGAGTATAAACCAGATGTTCCTTAGCTGTATGAAGGCAAAAGCTCTAATAGTTCCGAATTTATCATCAGTGAGTCGGTTAAATCCGTGTAGTATGACAACTTTGATCAAATATTTAGGCGTAGTTCTAAACCTCCAGCTCCGTCACAAAGAGGTCATAATGCAAGCCAGCGTGAACACACGAGTGGATATGCATTTACACATTAGAGGTATAGCATCAAAGATTGGCAATATGTCCCCCGTAGCTTGCATTTTTTCCCATGACAACAGTTTGAATTATTAGACTATATATTGTTCTTGTGTTTTATTACATTATTGGATTTTATTACTTCTCTTTAGTATTTTTTCTCAATATTTTTCTGAAGGAGTTGGATAAAATGAAATCGGAAAACTCCTCTGAGGAGGAGCTGTTCTAAAAATAAAATTAATGCGATTGGTCAACTCCTGCAGTGACGTATTTGTATGCAAAATGTTATTCAGGAAATACACTTTGTGCATTTTCTTCACTGAAGACTTGAAAAGAATACATTTCGCAATTTTAATTAACGTTGTGTTACAAGGAAGCGTGCAAAATGCACTTTGTAAATACACAAGTTGCTTTGTAAGGGATAAAAAAAAATAAATTTCTTTTAAATGGTTGGTAGCTAGTCAACAGAGCATCTCCATTCCACATTAATCCATAAATCATACGTGCTCAGATCCCACCCTCATTGACTCCCTCAGCGTGTAGCGACTGACGATACCAGTAGCAGTAGTTCCATGTTGATACTGATAGATTATTCTTAGTTTTCTCCCCACATGGAGCTTTGCCTTTTTACCTCGCATGCCTTGACGTTCTTGCAGTCTGGTCACAGTTGCAGAATCTTTGAGGTACTTATTCCTCCTGCCTCCCCGAAAACGTTCTGGGATCAACCTTACCCGTTGCTCGTCCGTTCCACACAGCAACCAAGCCGTAATAAGCCTGTTTGTTCGTTTCCTTCCACTATTTGATTTCCACTGGTATTTACACAGCAGGATTATGCAGTTTACGAAATTCGAAGACTATTTAATATTGACTGCCCTATGTTTGACATAAAGTGTGAGCTATAAACCTGTTACATGTTCCATTGCACTGCGTGCGCTCTGCTAACCTCTTCTTTTTATTGTTTTATTTTCAGCAGCATCAGTTTCAAAGCTTAATTCGAATCTCAAGCTTAACAAACATAACGGGCGCGGGCGAAATGACAACTAAACACATGTTGCAGAACAGAGAAAATGTCATTGCCCTACAACCGCTTCATTTCAGGGAAAACTCTAAGGAAATGTCAACAAGCTCAAGTGTTCTTAGATATAATTCGTATTGATGTCTGATTGTTGAAGAAAAAGAAGAACAAGAACAAGAAGAAACTGGTAAAATGATTGACTGGATTTATTGTTATTTGGCCAAAAATATCATTTATATATGAGACGAAATGCTTGGGGGGGGGGGGGGGGGAGGAGAGAGGGGAAGTATATGGCTATACATGCCAAAATAAACATGCAGTCATGGTAGTAGTAGTAGTAGTAGGCCTCTTTCATTCCTGAAGGACTAAAGAGTTGTGCCGCTGGGGACTATATAGTCCAATGCGAGAGTGAAAATCTCTTTCACAGTTTCCGCATCTGTAAGACCAGGCAGGTCCCGCAGTAAGTGACTCCGTTTTAAGCCTGTGCCGCATATCTTCAGTTTGTTGGATCAGATTGCGCTCAAAGAGCACCAGTCCGTTTCGTACATCTCTTCTCCAGGAACATCTGTCTGTTGCAACTCTTTCCCACGTGTCTGTATCTATGCTAAGGGTTTTCATATCCTGTTTACACACATCCCGCGTCGCCCTGCTACTGAGTGAGTGCGTGGGTGAGTGCGACACCGTGAGCTGTAAAATTCGCATGGAATGCTTTTACATCTGTCTTGTACAGTGACCTGCATGTTAGGAACAATGGTTACCGGCTGTGGCTGAATTGACTGATTTGCCCTTTCAGTTCACGAGTGCATTTTTCGGGAGACTCCTGGGAGTCGGCGCTGAAGCTGCGGAGTTTGTGCTTTGTGCGACACTTTCGGCGGGTCACCCTGCGGTAAAAGACCTAGCCATGTGAGAAAACCCGGATCAATGAGGTCTTTCTGGTGACTGCCGAGTCCATCGACGATGAACTGTGGTATTCGTGGATGAATTTTGTGTTGGCATTATGCACAGTGTGCCTGTGCAGGCTTGTTGGATTGCCGAGACTCCTGTCTATTCCACTTTTCACACTGGACAGGGGGGAGCATTTTGTGTGATATTCACTGGCACGGGAATGGAGCATAATGGGGACGACCCGTTGCTGTGAAAATGGAACCTCGACTAACTAACTAACACACATCCCTATATCGCATTTGGGGTCTTCCGGTTGGCCTCTTTCCTGTGGCTAGTTCTCCGTATAGGAGATCTTTGAGAATACGTTCATCCTCCATTCGAGATACGTTGCCCAGCCACCGGAGGCGTCTCTGCTTGAGGAGGGAGTGCACTGTGGTAATATCTGCTCTTTCAAACACATGTTTGTTTGATATGTGGTCTTTCCATGATATGCCCAGGATACGTCTCAGACATTTCATATGGAAGGAAATCAACTTTCTTTCCTGTCGTGAGTACAGGGTTCAGGATTCAGACCCATAAAGTAGTGTGCACAAGCTTTATATACTTGAACTTTTATACGCTCTGTTAGTCTATTATTCTCCCAAACTCATTTAGTTAGCCTGGAAAATGTTGTGGCTGTCTTTCCAGTGCGTCTGTCGATTTCTGTCTCTAATGAAAGATTATCTGATATTCATTCATTCATTCAGTAGCATGTCCTTTGCAGAACCTCGCTCCCATAACAACCTTCCGGAAAACCTCTCGATCATAAGCAAGATGTCCTGCGTCTGATACACCCATCTGGAGATCATCCGTCACATCCTGCACCCATCTTCTCTATGGCCTTCCTCTTCCTCTCTTCCCAGGCATATACCCTTCCATTATTGTTCTCTCCAAACTTTCGTGACGTTTCAAGTGACCAAAATATTTCAATTTTCTTTGTTTTATCGTCTTTAATAGCCAACCTTCTTCAATATTCAACTCTTGAAGTATGGATGCATTTGTTCTTTTCTTTACCCAAGATATTTTTAGAACTCGTCTATAACATTTATATTCAAAGGCGTTTATGCGCTGTTCAGCTTGTTTAGTAAGTGTCCATGTCTCACAGGCGTATGTTGCAATGGGAAAGATGCATGCTCTTAAAAATCTAATTTTTGTAGTTCTGTCTGTCCCACTCCATAATTTATTCAGCTGTTTTAGTCTTTGAAGAGCAATTGATAGTCGCCGTTTAATTTCTTTCATTGTGTCACCGTTGTTGGTAATCAATGACCCAAGATATTCAAAATTTTCCACCACCTCCAATTTTTCCCCATTAATGTATATTTCTTCCTCCATAGTAGTTTTATCTGTATGCATTATCTTTGTTTTTGCTATGTTAAGATATAAGTTGTGATTTTCACTATTCAATTGGGTTGAGGCTATTAGGTTTTCTATGCCATTCTGTGTTGTGGATAGTAATACTGTATCATCAGCATATCGAATCTCCAGTATGTCATGACCGCCGATATTTAGGGCATCATATAGCTCCCTGTTTATATCATCTCTTAATTTCTCATTATATTTTAGGCGTACAGGTTAACCAAATAGGGTGACAGCACGCAGCCCTGACGGACTCCTTGCTTGATGTCAAACCAATCTAATACGTCGCTGTCACGAATTTGCAGCCTTTATTTCCCAGAACAATTTTCGGTTCACTTTTGATGGGCCATATAGAGAATCAACAGACGAACAAAACTGTTTTCTCTATATTCAAGGCTATATAGTCTTGACGTAAGCTTGCAAAGCCTACAAGTAAACAAACCACCACAGATGGCTTTCTATTTGGGAAGTTAGATTGACACCAGTACCGGTCACCCCCAGAGGTTATCAATCTAGCCAGACTGGAGGGCAGACTCAGGGGACTGAATGGTAATTAAAACCAACCAGACATGACGCAAGCAAACCTGGTTTACCAACAGAGTTGTAAACTGGCAGCTGACCATGAGAACCTAATTGTTCCTATGACATGACACCTGATAAGCACAGCTAGGAAATCGCCCAACCGCGATGGTTGACCTCCATCTGAAACAGACTAGAGGTGCAAGGTGTGAAATCACTGATAAGACTCAGGGGGCTAATAATTGTCAGACTCACAGGTGTGAGGGCTAGTGTGCATGCAGAAAGATTTATGACTGACATGTTGGGAGATAATGTGGCTGCCCTGTAGAAATGTGTGAAACAGATCTGATAAAGCAATTAGAACAGTACTGAAGGAATGTTAATTGCTTTGGGATACTAGTTAAATAGGCTGTTAGCTCTGGTCATGTTAGAAATGAAAAAATCTCTGAACAGGTAGGCAGCCAGCTCAATGTTTGTAGTCATATGTATGATTCTTATGTTGCTAGATTTCACTAGGAAAGTTATTTCTAAGTAACTATCTAAGTCTTGTAGATGTATGTACTGATTTTCAGTCTATATCTGACATAGGTTATTTCAATAAATATCATTGTCTAAGTATACTTTTAGGTGTCTTGGTAGATGCTTGTCATTTCTTTGTACACTATCCTAGTTGCCTTTTGGTGTGTGCATTTGTTGTACAGAATATAGTCAACTGACTATTTCTTTAATTCTTACCACAGCCGTAACGAAGTGGTGACTAAACCGGGCAGATCAGCAGTATGGCTGGTCTGTGTGGTCACTTCAATTAGACTTGTTGTATAGCTCATTTTGTAGGTATACAATATTATTACTCATTAATAATGTCTTATGCTATTATGTTGAGTATCAATATATGTCCATCTTGAAGTAATATATTGTATTATATTGGAGGTTTGATATATTTGAGTTGCCGTATGCATCAGTGTTGTTATACTCTGGATATGCACTCGAAAACTTTATTTAGTCTGTAACGTATATGGAAACTATGTTTCCCAGTTGGTTGTAGATAAGGATACTACTTATTTTTTTGCATTATACAATGTAAGAAAGAATAGCCTTATATGCCATTTTGTATTCGCATATCTTAGGTTTATTTGATGTGATTTGTTATATGGTAACTCACTAAGAATAAATTGGTGCTATGCTACTGTGCGCGCATTGGCACCTCGCCTATTGGTCAAATTGGTAGCAGAGGTGTAATGGTACAGACATTACCCACAACTGGTATAGGGTATATGGTGCTTAGCCCTTTCAGGAACTTTGGGCGGAGCGGCTGTACGACACAGAATGTCGGTATTAGCGACATGGACATGGGGCGGCAGAAATGTAATAATTACAGGCGTGTGAGACAATTGAAAAGCCCGCCCCAGACTAAAGACAGTAGGGAGAAGGAGGATGGTGAACGCAGTAGAGCTGGAAGATAAACTTGGCCAGACTGGTCATTGTATATGTATGTGTTAGTATTACTTAGGATTGTGCTGATGTAGAACTGGATATAACACATTCTTGACTTTCTTTCAAGCTCTCACAAGGAGCACCTATGTTATAGATCTCAAGAACGAGTTATGACTAGGTAGAGCCAGGACTGTCAGACGTCAGAATACCGGCAAGCTGTTTTTTTGTGTCTACTGGAGAGTGGGGATCTGGACCACAGATCCAGATAGTTCAAGTAACAAGTTATGTAATGTTTGTCATCAATAACAATATGTTATATGATTTCATCATCATCATCGTACAAACCATCATATGTCTATTTTATGATTAGTAAATAAATGTTGTAGTATTGTAACTCATAGTTCTGTCATTATATTTTTTTCCAATTGTGCATACGTGTTGTTGTGTACATTGGTGGGGGTTCACTTAGACACCAAGGAAGGGAGCAGTCAGGGAGAAAAACCTGTACTGAGATAGTTGTCAATACTCTTATATTTAGACTTAAAAATCTATCTTAGCTAACCTTCTCTTTCCCATTCCTTGGCGAATATTCAGCACAGTTCATTTCATTTTGTAACGAGCCACTTGGAGCTGTACGTTGGATATTCATGGGCTTAATCTGTAGTTCAGCCATATAGATTTTGTCCCTAGTCAGTTTCTGACTATTTGGGGTTGCTCGCTAGTGAATAATACTTTCATCTAGCCGGTGGGGCACCCCGACTTCTGACAGTCGCCATCTATTCTAACTGCTGCTTGCTGGTCTAGATAGAGCATTTTTATGAGTTGTACTACATGTGATGGAAAGCCCATATTCCTCATGATTTCCCAAAGTTTCTGATGTTGTACACAGTCAAAAACCTTTAAATAATCCAAAAAACATGAGAATAGGCTTACATTAAATTCTCTGCACTTCTCTATTATTAAACGCATGTTGAATATGTGATCTCTTGTTCCTCTTCCTTGTCTAAATCCAGCTTGAACCACGTTAATCTCTTTTTCCATTTTCTTACTAAGTCTTCCCATTATGACTTTTAGTAGAATTTTACTTGCATTACTGATCAGGGCAACAGTTCTATAGTTGGTACATAATTTCAGGTTGCCCTTTTTTGGTATTGGAATGAAGATAGTTCTCTTCCAATCTTTTGGCCATATACCATATTTCCAAATCTTTGTACATATGCATGATATATGTGTATGCTTTCTTCTCCTCCCGCTTTAATTAGTTCAGCTGGTATCTCATCACATCCAGGTGATTTACCATTCTTCAGGTTCTTTATTGCCCATGCAATTTCATCCAGTGAGGGTTCAGGTTCTGTCTCTGCTGTCATTGGCTCATGTATCTCATTCATATCCTCACTGTCACTCATATCATACATTCCACTGCAGTACTCCTGCCATCTTTCTAGAATTTGTCTAGATTCTGTTAAGGTATTTCCCATCTTGTCACAGATAACATTCAATTGAGGTTGAACATTTCTTGTCAATAATTTCATTTCTTTGAACATTTCATAATCTCTTCCAGTCATATGATATTGCTCTATTCTGGTGCAGCAATCTTGTATATATTGATTTTTGTCCTTTCTTGTGTTCTTTCTTATTTCTCGAGTTAAAGATTTATACTTCATCGTGCTGTTATTGGATTCACCTCCTTTCTGTTTCCCTTCGTTGTTTTATTAATTCTAATGTGTCTGATGTAATCCATGGCTTAAGTTGCTTTTTCTTGGTCGGAATTAAGTCTTTGGCTGCAGTTATCAAGATATCCCTAGCTTGTACTGCCAGTTCATCAGGTGTCATTTCTTCTTGTACAGACATCAAGACCCCAAAGCGATTCCTAACTTCTACAGTGTATGCATCCGGTATTTTTATGAGATCAAAACGAAGTGGCCTTGGTCCTCGGGTAACCTTTTTGAGTTGTAATTTCAGATCTGCTTCTAATAACTGATGATCTGTATCACAGTCTGCACTACGTAGGGTTTTTGCAGATGTTATGCTTGATCTCCATCTTCTTTGTATTAAAATATAATCTATCTGATTTTTGGTAATACTGTCTGGAGACTTCCATGTGAAGTCTTCTTGGATGTTGTTTAAAAAGCGTGTTGGCTATCGTTAACTAATTTTCTGTGCAAAATTCAATTAATTTGTCAGCTGCATCATTTCTATTTCCTAATCCAAATTTTCCTAAAACGTGTCTCACATTTTCAGCTCTTCCTGCACCTACTTTTGCATTAAAATCTCCCATTATTATTGCTATATCATTATGACCAATCTTATTTAATGTGTCTTGTAGTGTGTTGTAAAAGTCTTCAATTTCGTCCTCCTTTGCTGTTGAAGTAGGTGCATATATCTGTATGAGAGTTGTGTTTTTTTTTTGTGTTCTTGCGCCTTTAAGTCTAATAGTGAGAATTCTATCACTAACTGGATTATATCCTATTAAAGATTTTGCAGTTGTCTTATCTAAACAAAATGCCACTCCACTCTGGCCTCCGACGTCTCTACCAGAATAAATGAAAATACTTCCATTTTCAGTTGTAAAATGTCCCTTGCCGCTCCAGCGATGTTCACTAATTCCTAAAATTTGAATGTGTAACCTCTCAATCTCATCACACACTACTTTAAGCTTTCCCTCATACAGACTTCTCACATTCCACGTTGCTATTCTCACTCTGTTTCTTAGTCTGGCACAGGGGATTTCCTTGGTAACACAGTCAGGATTAACTCCGTCATCACGATTACTAGTACTGGTCTCTGTGTCACACTCTTCCCCAGTGTTATCTGATCTGCCTGGCCTGGGGGTCTCGCCACCAGATCTCTTTCTTATTATGTTTTCTTTCATGGTTGTTATGGTTTCTTGGCAAGTTTTGCAGAAGGTAATTTGATCTGATATTGTCGACCCCAAATACACAAACTCGTGGACGACCTTCAATTCGTAATTAGAAATTTTGATTGACGGAGGCGCACCAGCATCTTGTTCCATCACCTGTGTTTTATTTAGGTTGATGGTGAGCCCAAAGTCTTTGCAGGCGGCTGCAAAATGATCTATGGGCCGTTGGAGATCTTCTGCTGCATGAGTAGTCAGTGCTGCATCATCTGCAAAAAGTAGTTCTCTTATGCATCTTGATCTTATTTTGGTCTTTGCCTTGAGTCTTGATGGGTTAAAAAGTTTGCCATAAGATCTTGTATGGAAGTATATGCTTTCAGTGGCAGTCCCAAATGCCTGCCTTAAGAGAACGGCGAAGCAGATACCAAAAAGTGTAGGAGCAAGCACGCAACCCTGCTTTACTCCACTGCTGATGCTGAATGACTGGGATGTTGAGCCGTCAAATAAAATGGTCCCCTGCATGTTTTCGTGAAATGATTTCATGAGACTAAGAAGGGTGGGTGGACATCATATCTTTTCAAGGATCTTATAAAGGCCGTTTCTGCTCACGAGGTCAAATGCATTTATTTGGTCGATGAAGGCAATATATAATGGCTACCTCTGTTCTCTGCACTTCTCTTGGAGCTGCCGGAGTGAGAAAATCATATCGATGGTGGACCTGTTGGGTTTAAATCCGCACTGTGATTCGGGGTAGATTCTTTCAGCAAAAATGTGTAATCTTTTAAGGATTACTCGAGCAAAAATCTTGTCTGTAATGCTGAGTAGCAAAATGCCGCGATAGTTGTTGCAGTCGCTTCTGTCACCTTTGTTTTTATAAAGGGTAACAATGTTTGCGTCTTTCATATCTTGTGGTACTGATTTTTCTTCCCAGCAGAGCTGAAATATTGCATGCAGTTCTGGGATGATTGTTTCTTTGCTACATTTTAAAATTTCAGTTGGAATACTATCTTTTCCTGGTGCCTTGCCGGATTTGAGAGTGTCTAGTGCTTCACCGATTTCCGTGAGGCATGGTTCGTTATACAGGGCATACATGGTGGACTGTTGATGGATGGCTTCCAGAGCTTCTTCTCCGACAGTGTTTTCAACTGAGTATAGTTCTGAATAGTGTTCTACCCAGCGATCCATTTGTTTCGCTCTATCTTTTATGATTACCCCCTCTCTTGATCGTAAAGGGGCCATCTTATGTTTTTATGGACCGACAGCTTGCTTGATGCCCTCGTACATTCCTCTTATATTTCCAGTGTCTGCACAAGTTTGAATTTGAGCAGAGAGCTATAGCCAGTACCTGTTCGCACATTTTCTTGCCATCTGTTGTATATTTCTGGCCGTTCGCAATGCCTGAAATATTTTTTTCTGAAGGTGATGTTTTATACACTGAGAATGCATGTCTCTTTATCTCCATGACTGGGAGCATCTCTTCAGAGTGTGCTTCAAACCAGTCGGTTGACTTAGTTTGCTTCTTGCGAAATGTTGATAGTGCTGTATTATAGATGATGTCGCGAAAATGACTCCATCTCTCGGTGGCAGTTCCGTTTGTGGGGCCAGGCAGAGTATCCGCTAGAGCCTGGGTGAATTTGTTGACCTTCTCTTTGTTTTGGGTGCCGCTGATCGATGCGTGGTCTTTCTTCTGTTCTGATTCTGTAGATTCTCTTGGGCTTTATCTTCACCTTGCTGGAGACGAGTGAATCGTCGGTGTCCAGTCGGCACTGTGATAGCTACGAGTCAGCCGTACATTGCAGAGATTGCTGCTTTTGGTGAGCACCAGGTCGAGTTGGTGCCAGTTCTTTGATCTGGGGTGCCTCCATGACACCTTGTGTTGAGGTTTCGTGCCAAAGAAGGTGTTGGTTACGCAAGATTATGATGGCTGCAGCATTCCAAGAGACGTTGTCCATTGTCATTGATCTTCCCAACGCCAGACTGTACTAGACATGAAGGCCAAGATTTGTGCTTGGAACCAACCCTTGAATTGAAATCCCCCAGGATGAAGAGATATTGTTTCTCCGGTGTTTCACTGATTTCAGGGCTCAGACAACCTGAACGCCAATGCGTCCGGTTTAAAATTCAGGCTGTCTTCTAGAGCAGTGGTTCTCAACTCTTTTTTTTTTGCCCATGCACCCCTTTACCACATGTTCAGAATGTCATTCCCCCATTTCGTGTTTCCTCCCTATAAATCTCCACCCCCCCCCCTCCCCGGCCCCTACAAGTATATACGTAAAAATGAAAGCTAAATTTAATAACACATACTAGAAGAAGTCTAGACGTCTACATAAAATGTGATTTGCTTAGGCCCTACTTACGTTACAAAACGATTTTCAGAAAGGCGAGATGTACAGAACTTAAATTATGGAGGGAAAAACAATATCAAGTAATCGGCTCTTGTATTAATACGATCTTGAAATAATCTTAATTCCCCGCCGTTGAGAACCACTGTTCTAGAGGATTTATATTCAACCAGTTGCGTTGTGGGTTGTTTCTTTTTCTTTTTCTTTTAAAAAAAAAAAACTATTCCAGATCAATCGTTGTTTGTGAGGTCAGCATGGCCGAATGGATACAATTACTTGCTCTTATCTTTCAGGTGTGCTGATGGCAAGGTTACGGATTTAGTCTCTACACCCGTCAGCTGGACTAAAATGTTGACCTGTCGTCTTTGACTTGGGGACGTAAATACCATTACTCCAGAAATCGGGGATGATTCACCTGATGGCAATGGACACTTATCATCATCATCATCAAGTGCCATGCTGGCTGGAGTAGACCGTCATGGCACTCCACAGATCTCGGTCTTTGGTGTTCTAGATCAACTCTGCTGCTGATATTCCTCCATGCCACCGTCTCAATCCATCTAGGACAATTTCTCTTGGTTTGCCTCTGCCTCTCTTCCCCCTCGATCTTTCCAGTTGTCACAATGTTCTCCAATGCCTTTTTTCTCATCACATGACCGAAGAAGGCCGTTTGCCTCTTTCTTACTGTTGTATATAATGTTCTAGTTTCATTAGTCTGTTTCAGGCAATTATGTTAGTTACCCTGGCAGTCCAAGGAATTCGCAATCGTTGAATGAACATTTTTTTTTCCTAATCCTATTTACATAGGAAAAGCAAATCCACACACAAAATCAGTTCAGTGCACTCCCCAGTAGTGGAAACTACTAGAAGTAGTAACACATGTAATGGCTACGCTGAGTTCAGGGCGAGGGAACACCCAAAATTCTTTTAAAAATTGTTGTTTGCATCCTGCCCAACACTTCTCCGTTATAACTGGGATATATAAGTAGCTAACCTTACGTCTTTGTCCTGACTATGAAATAGTAACAGTAGAAATGTGAAACATTCAAAAATCCTCATATTTGAACAGAACATGTTAAATATGCATTTGTTTCTTCGGCGGCTGTACGACGCAGCATTCTCTATTAACCGGCATTGCTGCTCCAACGATTCGTCAGAACAACGGAGAAATCAAGGCTGTGATGTTACAGGGGAAAAACATCTACGGAAATACACGTAGATATGGCACCAGTGTGTTGCGATTCCCGCCCCTCCCCCGTATGCTTTGATAAAATTAGAAGATAATTAATAACTTGTGTAAAGAGTTTAAGTGTGGCCTCTACAATTTTGCCGATCTGCTATGGCCAGGATGACCGTTCTCCGAGTGCAACGATAGAAATGCACAAGAGTGAAGAACATCTTTGACTCGGATTGAAAAATGAAAACTGCGGAATTGGCTAGCCCAATTATAGTGAGTGAAAGAACCATTGATAGCATTTTACATAACAGACTGAACATGAGAAAAGTGTGTGCTCCACGCCTCTTGAGACGTGAACAGAAGCAAATATTGGTAAATTTACGTCACCGGTGATTAAAAAAGTGGCAATCAGAAAAAAAAAATGTTTACGTCCATGTTAACAGTAGATGAGCCTTGGGTTCACCATTAAGACCTCGGAGTCAAAATGTCCAGCATGCAAATGAAAACCCCCGGTCCTCAATACTGATCAAACGGAGAGCACAGACATCTGGAAGAACAGTGATACTGATTATTTTTGGGACGCCATATGCGTCCTATTGAAAGATTATCTGCATCGTGGCAAACATAGTTAACGGGCAATTCTATGCAAATCGGCTTACAAAACATTTGTTCAAGACACCGCGCCCTCTCATAAAGTACAGCTGATGCAGCCAACAGCCAAAGATGTGAATACTGAGATTCTTTCTCATCCAACTTATTTTATGGATTTGGCTCTGTCAGATCGTTTTCTTTTTCCAAATCTTAAAACATAACCAAAAAGGATTTTTTTTTTTGGGGGGGGGGGGGGGGGGGGGAGTGGAGGCCTCGCTCGCTTAATCCATTCCATACACACTACTTCTAGTAGTAGATGGTCTGAATTTTGCGTGTGGATTAGCTTTCCCTATTAACAGTGTCTCTCGCCATCAGGCGAACCCACTCCGACTTCAGAGGTACTGTATTTTACGTCCCCAAGTCAAGGGACGATAGGTCAACATTTTAGTCCAACTGTCCGGAGTAGGGGTTGAGCCCCTTACCTCGGCATCAGCACACCGGATGTTTAAAAACACGTGGTCTTATCCATTCGGTCGTGCTGACCTACAAAAGGAAATAATATTGACAGTAACGAAGAAGTCATACTGGCATATAACTAGTTTTTAAAAATATGGTATTCTATTCCGAAGACCTGTTGAAGGTCAAGGAGAGATATAAACTCAAATGGTGGATTTATTGAAAAGGAATAAACACTATATTAACATTTCAGTTATCTATGATATATCTTTCATAGTAAGGGGAAAGACTTATAGCTAGCCTCTTTTATTGTGGTTATAACTATTTCAGTCACTAGAATGTTATCAAATAATCAATGAAATGAACCAAAAGCAAAGTTAAGAATATGAAATCTGAGGATTAAAAAAATCATTGAAGCATAAAGTTCAACTTCAGTTTGAAGTGAAAATTATAGAGGAATAATGTTACCTGGGAGAATATAAGTAGTATAGTTCTGTGGAGATTAATACATGCTATTAACAATCAACTAAGGGATGAATAAGCATGCTTTCGACCAAACAGATCCTATACTGACTATTCATCACGTGCCATGACGATAAGCGTGGGCTGTCATGTTTCGCCATCTTACACGATCACCAGAGTCGTTGATCAGCTTTGTGGTCTTATCTCGCCCATACCACGTGGCCAAGCCATCCAGGCATTTACTTCTCTGCCTTCCACTTTTTCTTTTCCCCTCAATCTGGCCAGTTGTTACCACGTTCTACAATTTATTTCTTCTCATAACGTGTCCAAAAATTTGAGACTGTGTCAAAAAAAATTGCAGGCGACTTTGCCACCTTGTCTCATACACGAACTCTGATGCAATGTAAACTAAACATGTTGTTTAAATTTTTAAAAACTCATAGAGTTGAGAAAAAGAAAATGAAAAAGAAAATAAATTAAACAGATTATAATCCGGTCGTTTTTGATGAAAGCTAACTTCATGAACGGAATCATACACCTATTTAGGTAGCAATAGAGGGAAGGGAAAGGGGGGGGGGGGAGATATAGATGTCAGTATAAGACTACAAAGGGCAAATGGTGCTTTAATAATAAATAACACTAGGACATTTTTGGAAGGAAATTAATCTTAGTACCAAACTCAGAATATTTCATTCTGATGTCAAATTCGTCCTTGTGTAGGTATCACAAACAAGCTTGGGATGAGTTGATTGTGGGTCCGTGTCTCAATGGTGGATAAAGAGTGACAGAGAAGAGAGTAGTAAGTAGTAGATGTCCACAAGCATAATGGAACATGTCAAAATAAAAACAACATATTTAACAAACAAAACAAAACAAGAAAGAAAGAAATTGGCCCGTAGCAGGAGCTTGATGTGGGTATGCAAAATGTTAGAACCACCACATTCTTGCAGCATGAGTGCACTGAGGAATAGGTGACAAGTCTTATCCTCCCATAGCGAACGATAAGAGTTGGCATCGAACCCTTATTAGACCGCGGTTATGCCATTGTCATAGGAAAAACCTAATATAAAAGAGTTCCAAACAGACCGATGTTATGGCAGGGAACTATCAACTGTCATTTACTGCCAATATAATATAGTATAGTACTTTGCGGTGTATGGCAGGACGGTCTCTGAGCCTGCAGAATTAAGGCCGCCTGGCTAGTGCAGTCGCCGCGAACTATACAGATTACGATTTTCTTTTTGCCGTCGACAGAAAAAAATCCCACACCTTACCGAGGATTCGAACCCGGATCTCCCGAAGGAGAATCTGGCGTACTAGCCACTCGGCCAGCCGCTCTTCAGGTTCCCTCGTGGCAGGGAACAGCCGGCGCTTAGCTTTAATTGTTAGCACGGTACGCTGACAAAGGCCTGAGTGCGTCGGGTGAGAGGTAAAGACTGATCACCTATTACTCCGTGTCCTCCGGCCTACAAAATGTAACGGTCCTACCACTTCACATGCTCACAGTCAGTTCCTGGTACGGGACTTAGGAAAACGTGTCAACATTAAAAACAGCACATCCTGGCTTATCGGAGAAACGATATTATAGTGGACAGTTGCGTGCTATCTATAGCTTGGCATTCTGTTTTTTTTGTTTTTTTGATGGTTGGGGAGAGAGGGGGGCTCGGCAAACGCTCGCTTTGAACTCAATCGTAGTCCATACACACTACTTCTAGTAGCATGGGACTGAATTTTGTATGTGGATTATCTTTCTTTATTACCAGTGTCCCTCGCCTTCAGGCGAATGAACTCCAACTTCAGAGGTACTTGTAATTCACGTCCCCAAGTTAAGGACGAGAGGTCAACATTTTATTCCAACTGTCCGGTGTAGGGGGTTGAACCCTTATCTCGGCATTGGCACACATAATGTTTAAGAACGATCGTTCTGATCCATTCTGCCATGCTGACCTCTGTTCGGCGTTTTATTGCCCGGTATTCGTGAGTGAAGGTGCCCATGTTAAGTGTAGATGTTTCTCCTGCTAAATGTATTGTCTGTGTGTTTGACAGATGCATGGTTTATCCGATGATTTATCTGTGTGCTATGTTCTGATGTATACGATGTTAATACGTAGAACTCCGGTCTCCGTGGCCAAAGACTTGCGAACGCGGTTCGTGAGCCGCTTACCAGACATTCAAAACTCAGATGCAACCGATTTGTGCAGCAGAACGTGTCGATTGTGTTATAACGTATTTGTATGGGAGCCGGTCGTTCAGAAAGCAACGGCAAACTACTGAACGTAAAACTTGCCTAGTACATCAACAGCAGCTGAAAAATAAAAAGTCGCTTAAAAGTCGACAGGGTCGACTTCATTGCACCGGGTTTTATTCCATATGGCTCGGTCTCTTTCCGCAGCACGGAAAGCGACGCACAAAGCACGAACTCCGTAGCTTTTAGCGACGATCCACAGGAGTCTCCGAAACATTTAACTCGTAAACCGAAGGACGCGGCCCGGAATGAACCCACGACCTTCGGAGCACGAGTCAAACGGCTTGACCACTTTGCCACAGAGACTCTGAAAGATGCTGGTGTTGACTGCAATGTCCTGTAAGGGATATGCAACATTTAAAAAAAAAAACTACGTGGAAACAGAAGAGTTTTTCAAGAGCTATATTGAGCCAATTTTTATGTACGGATGAGAATCATGGACAATTAACAGACAAGTGATGAATTATGTGGAAACTGCGGAGATATGGTTTTATAGAAGAATGATGAGAATTTGAGAACACCTTGGACAGGATGGAAAGAGCAATGAAGATATCTCACTTTAGAGAGAAGATAACTCACAAAGAGAACTGAATACTCTATCACAGGGGTGGCCAACCTTTTCAGCTGGCGGGCGAAATTTCAGAAATAATATTTTCTGCCGGGCTACGCACCTAATGTTTTTTTTTGGGGGGGGGGGGGGGGGGGGGGGGGGTTAATTAAAGTAAACAAGCAAGCGTGCTACAGCTCGACGCAATCATCGCTTCCCACTCCGCGGGTCGCAACATGACGTCCGGCGGGCCGCATGCGGCCCGCGGGCCTCGTGTTGGCCACCCCTGCTCTATCAGAAGAAAGTGTAAGACGTGAACAATACGGTTTACCTGAGAAAGAGAGGATGCATGGTCTGATTATAGTCTTCATAGTTTAAGTCATGTGACGTTTTAGAATTCGGCGTTAATTTGGCAAACTCTGAGTTCGGTGCACTTGTGACTTTAGCTATTTCCTAAATTCTTCGAATGAATTTTCGTGATTACCTGGTAACAGTTTGGGTATAAGGTTCAGAGCCATAATATCAGTAGTGTCTGAATTATATAGACATTTAGGAGTGAATAATATTTTTGGTGGTTGATGCTTGATGCTGATATCTACAGCATCAAGCATCAACCACCAAAAATATTATTCACTCCTAAATGTCTATATATTACAGACATTACTGATATTATGGCTCTGAACCTTACCTCAACCATAACAACCTCGCATTGTAATGTCAACCACAAAACACATCCCGAGGACACAAATAAAAAGGTCCATTATGGGCCTACCACTTAAAACCTCCTCCAACATCACCTACTAAAATATAACCAATCTCTCCTATACCTCACTCAGGAATACTCCATATCAGAATACCCTATTAATCTCGTCGAAAACTTCAGCAATCCACTAATGTCCATTTATTATGGGCATATCTCCTAAAACCTCTACTTGTCAATTTATGCTGTTATCAACAGCAACAAAATATCGCCACTGAACTCATGTCTGTGACCTTCTAACCCATGACTGCTTGCAATCAACGTTATTCTTTCTCAGTCCATATATCACGGACCCCTAAAACCTCATGGCATTTTATCTATGTTCGCTGTGACCACAGCACTCAACAACTGACAATGTCCATTTATTATGAACATACTTACTTCCCTTTACTATTGTACTGATATCTATATAATTATTCTTCGGAGTAAAACATGGCATTCAATTCGTGTTTTACTATTAACACATTAACGCTGTCTGGCGCAGCAGTTATTATCAGCATTACCCACGTCTACTTCTTCTAAAACCCAGCAAACACATGGTGCTCACTCCATGGTAAACCTACTACTCACAAGGTGATATGTCTCTCTTTTTAATATGGACCTGTTTAATTTTCTAACTCCCCACAACTGAACGTTAAACGAAAACTAATTTAAACCTAGTCAGGGCAACTCAATAAGTAACAGAATCATTATAACTGATAATAAAAAAATTTGAAATTAACTGATCAAGTAACATGCAATGTTCAAACAAGGCAAACTTAAATAACGGCATAACTCATGAATAATCGAAGATACAACAAGAACAGAAAAATATCGCTCCCCCGCCCCCTTGATATTCAAATATGTTTTCATATATCCCCACAAAATGAAACAAGCATCAACTTAATCACCATAGAAATTACTTAGTGTTATCTAACATCACCGGTCTCTTTTACGGACCGGTGTTATACACATAAAAGACTGAAAACACAACAATCCTATTCTAAAATCAAATGGTAATCATTTTACAGAACCAAGTCAAGCAAAGAAAAATAATATAACATACCATTCATGATACATTGAAAGATCATATTAAATTAAAACCAATTGTCTTCTCGCCAAATAAAATTCAACAATTCTTAACTAGGCTATCCTCTAACCTGCTCTAATTGTCACCCTTATCTGTAATTTACAGCTACTGCATTTCATCAACGTAGTGTTATAAAATGATTTTTGTCTTCTAATACATGTCTTTTCACTAAAGAGAAGAGTTATCCCCAACATTTTTCAAAATAATTGTATATATAGTGAAATAATAAAATTCACATAGAATTAACTACTTAAAGTAACCAAACAACATTGGTCTCTTATACGGACCAATGAAATACATATATATTCAGTGCTAGGAACACAAGTCATACCTATTCCGTTAACCCCCCCCCCCCAAATATATATATATATATATATATATATATATATATATCTGTTACCTACAGACTATATTCTCATCATAACGCAGAACAATATCTGTTCCCCTCAAGCAAAAATCATTAATCAACAAATGACCGTACTTTTTCTGGAAGTCAAACGTTGATTATCTCCCTTCACAACATTCCATCTTTTACAAAACTAACTCATAACACATCACAATATTTGAAATATAAACCTAAACAACCGCTGTAAACTACAGCTCAAATCACTTCATCTGCTACTAGTGCGGCGGCTATCCCAATGTACTACCAGTCATCTATCTACTAAGAGAAATTGTGACTCGGCACACCAGTTGTTTCCCTTGGATTTGATTTGTACCAAGAATTATTATAACTTCTTAAACATTACCGTTTACTACGGTGTCTCCACAATGCTACAACCACCAACGAATGTCTATTTACTATAGACTTCACCAACACATCTAGCTACTAGATTTGTCAATAACTAATTCTACTTTTAAGTCTCTCGTCTACCCGACGCAATTAACATTTCTTTCTCCTGCATCAGTACTTTCCAACATCTCACCACAACAACTCTAAACTATCCTCAACTTTCTCTTAACTTCGTTCTCACACTGCGATGGTAGTCAAGCCAGTCACACTTATCGGAACACATTCTATAGTGCTCTATTTATAATACTCTGATGTTCATTTGGCTAATCACATTCTCTCCTTCTCTTGCTTACATCACTCATCTTTCACTACTATTCAAGGTTACTCCTATTTATCGAAACTCTTTCAGAAACAGTAAACAACACCGCATATAACTAACGACAAACCTCACTCCGATTGGGTAAACCATTTTCTCTCATTTCTCTGTATCAGGCATTCTTGCTTCGACATGTCTCTGCCAACAATACTAAATCTGTTTTATGAAACGTCATTCAAAATGTTAACTCTCTTTCTGTCAACCTGTCATAAAATTTTCATTAATTCTGTCCAACACCACACATTCCAAACAAAAGACATCGCACCTTTCCAATCACCTTCTTTATACTTTCCAACTTTCGCATACTCACTTACTCTGTCCTCCACGAAATCACCGGTATGTTTTATCAGCGTCACCCATCAGCCACTCTTCACATTTTCGCACGGCGCTCGTATTTATACTTCTCATATGCATTGACCATTGTGTACAAACAACCTCGTTCTCATCTCACCAGTATTCTCGTATCACGACAATCTGACGTGCCTTTACTATTACTTCTACAAAAAAAATTAGACACCAATTTAACCTTCTAGCAATTACTCACCGCAGCCTAAGCGTGTCGATCACTTCTACACACAGTGACACAAGATATACCAAACGCCTCGTACATGCATGCGCTACTACTACTAATCACCTGACATCATTCTATCCACGCACTCCACTTAGACGGCGTCTCAAAACCTCACTCCTGGTTCACTCAGCGTGACGAACACATGTTTGTCTACACTTATACTCACGCACGGACAACCCATAACCAGACGAATTACTTCAATACTCAACATGACTTTCACAATTCGACTGCTTTCTTATTTCAGTTTTCTCAATCATCATAATCCCACTACTCTCCATCCTACTTAATTCTCCACATCAAACCACTCCGACAGTCAACTACTACTCACTTCTGCACAACGTCATCACTTCATCCCACACTATTAACAAGTCAGATTCTCTCAACGTATTTTGTCACGTCACTTATCAGTATAGTCCTCTAGAGATCCGATTTCCTAATTCTTCTTCTTCGATATCTGTAAGCGTAAATAAATCAGGTCTAGACAGCATATATTCCCTAAACTCCCTCTCTTCATCTTCTTCCGTATACGTCGGATTAATAGAAATTCCTGACACTCTTTTTATTCGTTTCTTCTTCTTAAATTGTTCGATTGCCGTATCTGTCCTTGTTCTATATGGTTTATATTTACTCAACTCGTCCCCTGAATCATCAGTATCTATAGGTGTCCCACCAGTCCTGTGTTTACAATAATATGCGGTAGAGGCGGAAACATCCTCTCTATAACCTGAACTAGTACCTCTTTTACTTCGGTCAGTGGTGAATTCTCTGTCTTTACCTGAGGAAGTTGACATACCAGTCGTCGTACCTCTATTAACTATCAGACTATTTGTATTCCTTTCCCTAATACTTTTCCTCACCTGTCATTTGACGTCCTTGGTTTTCGTCTGTCTATCTTCTTTTATTTCCATTGTGTCTCCTTTTTCATGAGGGGTTTTTATAATCTTCACTAACTCAGTTTGACTTGCTTTTGTTATCTTGTTGGCTGGTTGTATCTGGGTTTTCTTTTCTATTGTATCAACTTGTGTCTGTGTGTTCCGTTCTACCACTTCAATCACCTGCGTCTGAGTCTCTTGGTCTATTTTCTTTACTAATACCGTCGTCTTCGTTTCCTGTCTAACAGTCACATTCGCAACCACCTTAGGAGCAGTTGAATTTCTACTTACGTTTTCTACCTTGTTCTTTGACCCTGACTTCAGATACTGTCTCCGTCTTTGTTCAAACCACTCGTCACGTTTTTTCCTAGCAGTCATACTATTAGATGGCCAATTCCACTGCTTCCTGGGAAGGTTTCTATATCTGTGTTCATTATAACTGCTTCTGTACTTAGTCCTATCTGGTTCAACATAACTGTCTCTATATACCACGTTATGTTGTCTTCTGCTTTCATTAGATACTGTCTGTCTCCTATTATTCTTTACTATTCCATTGCACTCTACCTTAAATCTATAAGTCTCTTGTCTAGTCGTTCTTCCCAGTAATGTTTCCACAAAATTCTCTACTTCACTAACTGCCACTTTTAACTCTCCCAACTATGCACTGACGTTTTTTAATAGATAGTTCATTGTTATTTCTCTGTAATTTATCTCAAGCAAAAACAATATGCCTACTTCTTCTTCTATATATTTCTTGGTACCTGTAAGAAAACTTTGTCTTGAGCTCTGCTGAAATATTTTTCAATTATGCATGTTTCTCTACCGAAGTTTTATTGCTGTATTGAGTCTGCCTATTGCCGTGCCTACTCCAGTTAACACCTGTGTCAACAAAACTTGTTCCTCTGCCATGCTGAAATATGCTGAAATAATTTTGCTATACAATTTATATAACCAAATTCACAATTATACTTTAGTTAAGAAATATCAATAAGTATACCACTATAGTCGTATTTAAATTAGACAAGGGACGTAAGCAACTGTTTTTCTTCCCACAAAGATCTGTCAAAACTGTCATTTACTGCCAATATAGTACCTTGCGGCGTATGGCAGAGGGGTCTTTGAGCCTGAGGAATAAAGGCCGCCTGGCTAGTGCAGTCGCCGCGAACTGTGCAGGTTAGGATTTTCTTTTTGCCCCCGACAGAAAAAAATCCGACACCTTACCGAGGGATCGAACCCGGGCCTCCCGAATGAGAGTCCGGCGTTCTAGCCTCTCGGCCAGCCGCTCCTCAGCTTACAGCCCACAAAGATCAAAGTGTTCAAATTAATTAATCAATTTTATATCCAACACACAATGTTATGCCCCATCAGTTAAATATTACCGTTAAAGAGCAGAGCTGAACTATATCTTCCACGGGTCCAACAGGAAAGTAAGTCCCAACACGCCGACTGAGGATTATGCTTGTCAACTGTAGGCTTTGCAGAAAAAAAAACGAGCGTGTCGTGTTCCTCTACTCCATCACAGCGAAAGGAAAACTTCTGGACTCTTGATTTCACCCATTGGCGGGCACCCCAGATTTGTGGCTTCTTTTCACCCGAAAAAGGGCACGTCTGGACTTCACCCGAAAAAGGGCACGTCTGGATTTGAAACGTCTCTAGCTTAATGAAGCGATTTAAATAGGGTCTCTTCTTCAGCAGGACGGCAACCCATTATGCCCACCCGCTTCCGAAGATTCCACATTAACGATATCGCTTTGCTTGAGTGACATTTTGATAAGCCAGAGTTCAAGATAGTTGCATCTATGACCAACCTCGAATGGAGTTGATTTTCGTAAGTAGCAGAGTTTCCTCAATCGGAGACAACGATCGAAAACAAATGAGCAAATGGCTTGGCTCAGTATAAGCGTTGACCACCAACCTTTTGTGATTAAGGATGAACTCTTCACAGCTCCTGACTTCACTTCAGGCAATCAAGGTCAAATTCAATGACATGATGACGGTAACGGCCAGATCAACAGCTCCAGTAAGACATTTCAAGGTAGCATATTGACGTTTAAAAACAACGGCCAGGTCAGCTCAGGACTCGACAATGATGATGGCAGCTCTGTTCCACAACTCAGAATATTATGTTTTGCGTGACGGTTTTAACAAACATCAGCCCCATCAGAAAGATTTGCAGATACGATATTGTTTGCTTCTTAAAAGATTTGCAGATACGATATTGTTTGCTTCTCAATAATGCATGACTTCAACATAATTGTCCGTGGCCTCTGACAATTTCTGCCTTCTAGAAATCCATTGTTTTGTTTTGTGATGATGACCTCTGTGATCGCTTGTGGCCGCGACAGCTCAAATCAGTATCCTGGTATACTGGCAGCATTTCAGACTGTAACAGATCACGGAGAGTCTGAACATAACGGAATGCAACTGCATATATGAAGTCAAGGCTCCGGCCAAAGTATAAACGTGTCGGTTTATTGGTCAAGGTATAAAAGCATGTACAGCAAATTGAAAACACCTCTTGTAAGTTTGCAGGGTGAGTTGGAACTCAACTATGTTTATCTTCTACGTCACGCGTGAGCGTCCCTAACAACTAGTCCAATCGTGCTCACGCGTGCATCACTTATCACCTATTCATTTCCCAAACCCTTTTCTATTGCACACTATCTAACTACTAACAGAGATGGTGCTCTGTTATACTCACTTTAGAGAGAAGATAACTCACAAAGAGAACTGAATACTCTATCACAGGGGTGGCTAACCTTTTCAGCTGGCGGGCCAAATTTCAGAAATAATATTTTCTGCCGGGCTACGCACCTAATGTTTTTTTTTTTGGGGGGGGGGGGGGGGGGGGGGGGGGGGGGGGGGTTAATTAAAGTAAACAAGCAAGCGTGCTACAGCCTCGACGCAATCATCGCTTCCCACTCCGCGGGTCGCAACATGACATCCGGCGGGCCGCATGCGGCCCGCGGGCCTCGTGTTGGCCACCCCTGCTCTATCAGAAGAAAGTGTATGACGTGAACAATACGGTTTACCTGAGAAAGAGAGGATGCATGGTCTGATTATAGTCTTCATAGTTTAAGTCATGTGACGTTTTAGAATTCGGCGTTAATTTGGCAAACTCTGAGTTCGGTGCACTTGTGACTTTAGCTATTTCCTAAATTCTTCGAATGAATTTTCGTGATTACCTGGTAACAGTTTGGGTAAGTGACAACTTATAGTTAAGACAATAAGTTAATATTGTAATTATATTGAAAGGTTTGAACCATTTATTCATCACTCAGTGCCTTGCCGGCTGGGGTGGGCGATCATACCTCTCCTTAAATTACGGTCTCCGACGTCATGAATCAATTTGCATGTTGACTCCCTTCTGTGCCATGACACAAAACTGTCAATAATCTATTCACGCTGTCTTCCTCTATCTCTCTTTCCGCAAATATTTCCGGTTGTCACAACATTTCCAACTTGTGTCTTCTCATAACGTGGCCAAATAACGAGGACTGCCTTTTCTCGTGGTTATGATAAGGTGTCTTTGCGACTCAGCTTCCCTTATTGCTCTTTTTGTCTGTCCAGCTAATTTTCAGCATTGTTCTATGAAAACACATCTCCAAGGCTTCCAGGGATTTTTTCGCCTGTGTACTAATTGTCCAGGACTCGCATCCGTACATTAAAATTGGTTCTTTGTAGCATGCAATAACTCTTGTCCTGACTTTCAAGGACAATGACTTATTGCATAAAACGTTCTTCAATCGATAGAATGCAGTTTTTGCTTGTCCTATTCTGTTCTTTATCTCAGTGATGCATCTTCCATCTGATGTTATCCATGTGCCTAGATGTCTGAATTTCTGCACTTGCCCCAAAATAACGTCCTATACTGTAATTGCACATTTAGGCACAATATGTTTCTTTGCTATCACCATAACTTCTGTCTTTCTATTATTTAAACTAAGGCCCATTCTGTCGCTTTCTACAACCACTGTATCTATCATTTCCTGTAGTAGATCATTCTAGCCGGTCTCTCTGGCTGAGGGGTTACACCACTTTCTCCGTAATCCCGTTTATCCACGCAGGGTCTCGCATCGAGGCTAGAATTGGAAGCGGTTCGACCCGCGCTCGTGACTTGCGGGATAATGAGCTGGCCGCTCAGAAAGCAATGGCAAACTACTGAGCGTAATCTCGCCAAGAAATCAACACACAGCTGAAAGATGCTGATGTTGACAGCGATGTAGTGTAAAGGATATGCAAAACATTTTTTTAGATCGTTCTAACTTGTTGCTATCAAGGCGGTGTCGTCAGCATAACGTAAGTATTTTGTTCCCTATTGTTCATTTCTTGACTTCGTCTTAATAAGTGATTAATCCTTTTCAAGGTATCTTCATTGTTCTTTCTTTCCATCCGTGTTCTCATATTTATTCTATAAAACAACGTCTCCGCAGCTTCCATATAATTCATCACTTGTTTGCCATGTGATCATATTTCACTCCCGTATATCAGGCATGGCATAGTGTAGCACTTATGAACTCTTTTTCTCACCTCGATTTAATTTATAAAGATTATATTACAGAGAATATTCTTCATCTTGTGAGATGCTGCTTGTGCTTGGACTATTCTCCATTTAAGTTCATTAACTCATCTCCCATCTGCTGTTAGTAAAGTACCGACATATTTAAATACATTGACTTGATTCAGATTAGTTCCATGCACTTTGATGTTGCATTTGGGTATACAATGTTTCTTTTTCCGGTATACATTTCCATCAGACTCGGGTCCTTCGGCAGGGTGACCTGCAGGCCTCAGTCTGTCCAGCATAATTTCTCTCGTCTTCTCCTGCCTCTTCTACAGCGGATCTTTCGAGTGGTCATAGTGTATTCCAGTGCCCCTTTTCACGTTGCATTACCAAAGAACATTGTTTGTATCTCTCTTATATGTGTATATACATGAACAACGTAAACTGACTAGAGAAATTAGACGTAGACCGTCACAATTTTTTTGGTCAAGTAATGAGAAGAAATAAATTGGAGAACTTGGTGACAACTGGCAAGATCGAGGGAAGAGAACGTGGGGGGGGGGGGGGGGAGAGAAATAAATACATGGATGGCTTGGCCACGTTGTATGGTCGAGACAATATAAAATAACACGAAGCAATGCAGCTTTACATAACAGAATTACGACACATACAGGACGTTGCGGCGACTAGCCTTCATCAGCAAACAAATACATGAATGAAACACAGCATATAGTACAGGAGAGGATTCTCCGGTGACTACATTAAGGCATAAGGACAGGATGAGTAGAATAAAATGCATGTATTTGTTTGCTGATGAAGGCTATTTGCCGCAACGTCTTGTATGTGTCGTAATTCTGTTATGTAAAGCTGCATTACTTTGTGTTATTTTATATTGTTTTCATTTCCACAGCTTTACCGCAGCTCCACCAAATTTTATTCTTATTTTTACTATAGTCGAGACAAGAACACTGAGCTCATCCACGACTCTGGTGATCACATGAGATGGCAAAACATGACCGCCCATGCTTACCGGCATGGCACATGATAATGATGATGATACATGTATATAATGTCCTATTGTCAAGTCCTTCCTGGCACTTGCTAGTTTCTCTGCCAGTCCAGAGTATCTGTAACATTTATCGCAGAAGCCACATCTCAGATGTCCCTAAGATCTTAATATGTTCGTTCACATTCCATGATTCACTTTCATACAACACAACAGGTTCTATACAACATTTCAGTATTCTCTTTCTGACATTCGATGACTGTGACTTATTGCATTAAATACTTTTTATGTTATGAAATGCAGATTTTGTTTGGCCCATTATGCATGTATACACCATTGCAGTTGCATTTATTTTGTCACTCCTGTGGGTTTAACATATCGTCTTGTCTTCCTTTTAATCTTAAGCATACGATCATCTGCCTGACCCAGCTGTATCGTCACACACACAAAATAATGATGTGCCGTTTCAGCTCCATTGCGGCTATTTTTTAATAAGAGTGACCATTTTACCATTTCTTCAAAGTTTTCATAAATAACAAGAGTTACTTCGCTTTGTCTATCTTTCGGTTTGAACAGGTGGGTTAGCAAATCGCGGGAACATAAAAAGAGACATTGCACATACAGACAGACACATTTCAAGCGAACGAAATAAGAAACAAATCGCGACATACACAACTATCATTGTTTTAACCATTCACGAAATCTGGCAAGGATGTTTGTTTTTACTCTGTTCTAAAAGAACTACTATCTATTTCTATCTGGGCAATGTCTTGTGGGTTATATTTTTCGCTAAGTTGTTGGCGATAATAGTGTTAACATAAAAAAAAGCAGCATGTCCTTTACAGGACGTTGCAGTCAAGCCCAGCATGTTTTGGCTGTTTGTGATTTACTTGGCAAGTTACTCTTAGTTGTTTACCATTGATTTCTTAACGACCGGCGCGCATACCATTGTATGAAAACCTGCGTAAGGCGGTCTGCTCCAAATCGCCTGCAGCTGTGTTTCGAACGCGGTGTGCATTTGTAACACCGTTACCACAGCGCCGATGGCGTTAAAATACCCAGGTCATAATCAATTACTACCCATCTGTTGTTTCCCCCCTCCCCCCACCCTTGAAGTGGTTGAGGGGCTTGCATAATGAAATGACCTCAAAAGCTACTGCATTGCTACTGGTAGGGTCTCCCATGTCGGACAGGTCAAAGGATAGAGACAAGATAAAGTAAGAAAGAAACCTGCTACCTTGAAGATAAATATGAAGAGTCATAGGCCAAGAAATGCAAACCCGAAAAAATAATGGATTTCCAAATCGGATAGACTAGTTCAAAAGTTGTTCAAACTGCAAAGGAACTTGCTTTATGAGTTATAACCAGGTGGAAAGAATGGCGTGAATCCCGCGGAGTCACACCAGGCAGTGATAGTGCCAAGCATCGCGCCTCAAAGGGTCCACCCAATTATTATGTGCAGTCAAGGCACCGAGAGACAGAGTAGGAACCACCGACCAAACACTGACTTAACAGCTACAGTGGAACGCCGAAGGTGTACTTAAAAAGAAAAGAACCCTAACAAATCACCTTTATGAAGACAAAATTAATGTGCATGCAACCAAAAAACATACTTTAAAGTTCACAACATATTTTTAGTCAAAGGTTATCAGGTCATAAATTTCAATCCAAAGTGACATATGGTAAGAGTTCTAATACTTACTGGACACTCGGTACCAATCAGTGGAAATATCTGTGAACTATAAACACCGTGCATACATTATAGGAATCGATGTGGAGCTGAAAATCAGAACTTATAATCTATACAACCCTGCAAATGAATATCTAACATTTTCAATCATGGAAACAAATGACACAAACTACATAACCGTTACAGACTTACATAGCCGCCCAGAAAAAGGGCATATCCAGATACCGACAACATAAAAGATAAAGTGGAGGACTGGCAAACAGATTCTAATTCCTACCTAATCAACAAACAGGATGACTTAACTCAGGTATTACTCTAGAAGATTGTGAACCATTTCTATCCCAGCAAGCTTTCAATAACAAGTAGGGTATGCTCAAACAGTCTGACCTTAACCCCCACCCGTACAGACAAACACACGAGACATAAACTTAGTACCTGCCAATAATGTGATCAGCTTCACTCTTCTTCTTCTGCTCTTCTTTAGACCCCATTGGAGCATAGGCCTTCAACCAAGTCAACCCAAGCCCATCTACTGTTTACCATCTAATGTGAATCCGTTCATGGCCTCCCCATATAATTCGTCACTGTCTCTAACTCTCAATCAGCGAGCCAGACTCCTTGCACTTTGCCCACATCATATCACACCTCTTCTACAAGAGCTTTCTTTCTTCCTGCTGACTGATTATCTTTCTTCCTGCTGACTGATTATCTTTCTTCCTGCTGACTGATTATCTTTCTTTGACTGATTATCTTTCTTCCTGCTGACTGATTATCTTTCTTCCTGCTGACTGATTATCTTTCTTCCTGCTGACTGATTATCTTTCTTCCTGCTGACTGATTATCTTTCCTCCTGCTGACTGATTATCTTTCCTCCTGCTGACTGATTATCTTTCTTCCTGCTGACTGATTATCTTTCTTCCTGTTGACCGATTATCTTTCTTCCTGCTGACTGATTATCTTTCCTTCTGCTGACTGATTATCTTTCTTCCTGCTGACTGATTATCTTTCCTCCTGCTGACTGATTATCTTTCCTCCTGTTGACCGATTATCTTTCTTCCTGCTGACCGATTATCTTTCCTCCTGCTGACTGATTATCTTTCCTCCTGCTGACTGATTATCTTTCCTCCTGCTGACTGATTATCTTTCCTCCTGCTGACTGATTATCTTTCCTCCTGCTGACCGATTATCTTTCCTCCTGCTGACCGATTATCTTTCCTCCTGCTGACTGATTATCTTTCCTCCTGCTGACTGATTATCTTTCCTCCTGTTGACCAATTATCTTTCTTCCTGCTGACCGATTATCTTCCCTCCTGCTGACTGATTATCTTTCCTCCTGCTGACTGATTATCTTTCCTCCTGTTGACCGATTATCTTTCTTCCTGCTGACCGATTATCTTTCCTCCTGCTGACTGATTATCTTTCCTCCTGTTGACTGATTATCTTTCCTTTAGATTTGTTAACAGCTGTTTAGTTTTGGTTTGTTTAATTGAGCTCACTCGCTTTGAATTTAGGCATAGTCCATACACGTGCTTCTACTACTAGTGGTACTAAAGAGTGCTTTGGACTGATTTTACATGTTTCTCCACTTCAGAAAAAACCCACTCCGACTTCTGAGGTACTTGTAATTTACAATCCCAGTTCAAGGATGATAAGTCAACATTTTAGTCCAACTGAACTAGCAGGGATTGAACCCACCACCTCACCATCAGCTCACCATAAGTTTAAGAGTGAGCATTCTTATCCACTTGGCCACGATGACCTCCAATAGCTGGTTGAATGTGGCAGCTAAAGTTGTCTACTGGATGGGAAGTCAGCCCAGAGCCCAACCATTCCTAGTCACATCTTACGACATGCATGGTACTTTACAGTATTACTTTTCTGTTCCCTGTATAGGCCCTGGCAACATAATGGTGGATCATTTTCAGAGTTCATCTAAATTTCTTGACAGCCCTCCCCATGTCTGTTATTGGTGATCCTGATGTTTACAAGTTTTCCCTATGGATGTGTCACCAGCTTGAGGCAAAGGGTTTACAGACACAATTAGTAATCCAGTATATCATGTTCAAAACACAGCTTCAGCAATGTGGAAGCAATGTCATACAATGGTATGAGTGCCGGTCATTCAGAAAACAATGGCAAACTACTGAACGTAAACTTGGCCAGGAATCACAAACAGCCAAAAATTGCTGAAGTTGACTGCTACATCCTGTAAAGGATATGCAACTAACTATGGATGTTAGTAATTGAGATCTGCATACGGATTGTACATTTAAAACATGCAATAATGAATTATTTTAATTCCTGATATAGATCAATATATGCATATTATGAATGCAGTGTTGTAACATATGCTTTACAATAAAGAAAAAGCAAACAAATTAGAACAAAACTGACTATATTATGGAAGGCAATTATCAATATGCTATCATATAGTAGTTAACGATTGGAATTAAAACCTTGTACAAGGGGGATTCAAATTAAAGCTTTAAAAGTGTGGCAGAAATTAAAATAACAATGCCATTGTCTTGTAACATGTCAATACAGTTGTTAAGAATGTCAGGAATGTTAAGCATGTGACATCACAGTGCAGATGAACAAGGGGACATCATATGATCATTTTAGACATGGCCACCCCACTTTTGACATGCACCAAAGAAGTGAAGCGTTCTCTTATCCCTTTTTTTTATCAATGAAGGGGTGAAACCTATAGAAATTCATCAGTGAATGAACGTCCAGTATGGTGATGCATGCCTATCAGTCCAGCAAGTGTATGAGTGGAGTTGAAAGTTTCCCTTTTCATAATATATTTACCCAAACAAATAAATTTTAAGGTTTTCATTTGAAGCCGCCTCGTATATATTACAACTGTACAAAATCCAGTCTAATCTCACATTATTTTAATTTGAAGCACCTGCTGGCATTTTACAATATACTAACTATATAAAGCTGCATTTAAGAAAATGAAAAGTATTGTACACAATAAGTCATAGTCATTAAATGTCAGAAAAAAAGCATGAAAATGTTATATAGAACACTGGCGACTCAGCCATGTGCACTTATGGATTGGCGCTGCAGACAGCAGATCATATACTCCAAGACTGCCCACAATACAACATATCTAGTTAAACCTTCTGGCCTAGAGAAACAACAGTGGAAGATAAACTCTATGGACCACTGAGTGAACTATAAAAGACAGTTAAATTCATACAAGAGACAACATTGCAGTTATAAATTTCAAGCAAATGAAAGAAGAATAAGAAACACCTGTTCTGCTGTATGACAATGAATCATAGCAATGCTCTGAGACAACAGGGATGTGATTCCTGAGATGTAAGTTGCCAATACCTTTGACTGCCAGAGTAACTAACAGCGAGTTCCTGGAAAAGGCTAATAAAGGCAGAACATTATATAGAAAAATAAGATGGAGACAAAGAGTATTCTTCCATCATTTAATGAGAAGAGAGGCATTGGAGAACATTGTGATGACTGGAAAGATCTGCGGAAGAAAAGGCAGAGGTAGATTGGGAGAGATGATGCTGGGTGGACTTCCACAGTGGTATGAAGGAATATCATCAGTAGAATTGACCCACAATACCGGGAACCATGAACTGTGGAGATATTTGAATGCCTATGCCAGTAGGGATGGTATATGATGATGATGATAACAAACTATATCAAATATAAATATAACAAAGATATTTATAACTAGAATATATTCAGATCTTTCTTGTGTAAAGTTTTAACAGGCATACATTATCACACAGCAGTTCATCTAGTAGTAATCATAGTCTTGCTAAGGTATACACTATTACTACCAAATCTGGCCAAATCTAGGCGTCGCAGTAAAGAACGTTCAGTAGCCAGCAGGTTTGCACTGAAAATTGGTACAGTCCACACAGTTCTCGAAACACTATTACCATGCTGATTCATTGCAGTAGAGATAGGATGCAAATCTTTGTTGTGGTAGTTTCTAACTCTTTGCATGGAGTCTTTACATGGAAATGACTGACGTATATCTGATTGCAAAGAGTGCCTGTGTTTGAGCTTGTGTTTTCCTTTTACTGGACTTGTATCTGATGTGACCAGCCATCCCCACATAGGTTTCTTTGCAGAATTTGTTCCTTTCTGAGGCTTGTTCTGATGTACACTTGGCAATGACCAGCTCACACCTATGCTAGTGACTTTGCTTTGCCCAGATGAGGAATTACAATGCTGGTAGGTGCATTTGTTTGCAGAACTTGCATACAGACTGTTGTTCAGTGGTAACACAAGCTGAGATTTAATAACTCCTGGTTCCATTCTTGTAATATGTGTTGGCTTAGCTTGCACAATCCATGCCGTTGTTGTGGTTATTACTGGAGAGCCACATGAATTTTCTCTGTAACATAGTAAATTAAAAATAGTAATAACCACTTGTAAGGAAGTTCATATAACAAAGATTTTGTTCAACAGTTTACCATGGAGATGAATATTCCTAATTAGGAACATGTAACAGCAGGAGGTTATGGGTTCTTCTTCTTCTTCTTCTTCGTTCATCCGGAGTTTTTTTTTCCGGATGTGACTGCGTTGTGCCTGTTTGCAGCAGAGCTGCGTTCTTGCGCCGTTAGGCCGACACATCCGACTTCTGCGGGCATTTGTTGACCGGGTTAACCTTCCCGGGGGTTTCTTAGGACGTTTGACTCTCACTGTTGTGGTGTTATCCCCCATCCCAGCTGGTCCTTATAGAACAGCCAAAGATCCTGGTCAGCCCTCAAGGGAAGGCAGGGGCAGACCATGGGCATTCCCCGCCATCCAAGGAGGCTTCCATACTTGCAGAGCCGACACATAGCGCTCTGGTACTGGGCTCACCCAAGGAATCGTCACGTCCTGCACATGGCTGCTTAGCCTCACTTCCGTATATTGGGCCTTCCGTTCACCATAGGCTGTTCTTCCGGAAACCAGAAGTATGCAGTCTGCAGATGACATCCACACAGTGAGCTTTCGATTCGGACTTTCCATGTAATGGATTTGCTAGCCAAGCAATATTCCATTTCGTGCCACTAGGACACTTTTCCACCTTTTATGAAGCCCACACAGTGGGCTTTTGATTCAGACTTTCCACGTAATGGATTTGCTATCCAAGCAATATTCCATTTCGTGCCACTAGGACACTTTTCCACCTTTTATGAAGCCCACACAGTGGGCTTTTGATTCAGACTTTCCACTGTAATGGATTTGCTATCCAAGCAATATTCCATTTCGTGCCACTAGGACACTTTTCCACCTTTTATGAAGCCCACACAGTGGGCTTTTGATTCGGACTTTCCACGTAATGGATTTGCTATCCAAGCAATATTCCATTTCATGCCACTAGGACACTTTTCCACCTTTTATGAAGCCCACGCAATGGGCTTTTGATTCGGACTTTCCACGTAATGGATTTGCTATCCAAGCAATATTCCATTTCGTGCCACTAGGACACTTTTCCACCTTTTATGAAGCCCACACAGCGAGCTTTCGATTTGGACTTTCCACATAATGGATTTGCTATCCAAGCAATATTCCATTTCATGCCTCTGGGTGTTCATGCACCTTTAAATGTCAACCTGTATATGGTTAAAGTAATTTGCGGTCAACTTTAGCTTGTTGATATCTCCATAGAGCTTGTCCTCAAATGAAGCAGGTGTGGGCCAAAATATCTTTCTCTGTTCTGCATACGTTGGGCAATCCTGCAGCAAATGTTTTGCTGTCATTTTTCCAGTTCTACAATTACATTCATCGGTATCTCCTATCTTTAGTTTATTGAACAAGTGGTATTTCAGCCTGTTATGCCCTGTGCGGAGTCTGAAGATTGCTACTTGTTCTCTTCGGTCGAGTTTGTAATATGCATCATCCTTCTGATGGCCTGGATGCTCTGATTCCCATTTGGTTCTATAGGTGCTTTTTATCAACCTCTTTGCCTCATTATAGGTTATGTCTATGTCAGGCTGTGGTAGTCGTCCGCCCTCTTTTGCCAGTCTGTCAGCCTCTTCGTTTCCAGGTATACTGCAATGTGATGGGATCCACTGTATTACAACTTTTTTGGATTTCTGGCATAGACCATGGAGTGCTGCTCTTAGGTCAGTTAGTTCTGTGCTGTTATTGCTCTTCAGTATTGAGACAGCTGACTTTGCATCTGTGAAGATAGCTATTTGCTTCTCTTTATTTTCCTCCATCAGGAGCATTTCTGCTGCAGTTTTCAGAGCCTCTACCTCCGCTTTGAAGTTACTTGAAAATTTTCCAGTTGCCATTGAATGTGTTTTTTTCACTCCATTTTTTAAATTTAGGAGAATTCCTCCTCCTCCATTCTCTATTGAATTTTTGGCTGATCCATCTGTATATGCATGGGTCCAATTCCTGCTTGGGTAATGTTCTTTTATGTAGTTTAGGGTTATTTCTCTTCTTTCGGTTTCATGCTGAGTGTTCTTTTTCTCAATACCAGGAATGTTTTCTATCATCTCAGGCAGTTGCTGCTGTCTCCAAGCTGGGAACTTGTGTGCATTGTGTATGGGCTTGACTGTTGATATGTTAAGAATAGGATCTGCCCTAATCCTTCGTTTTGCAGTTTCTACAAAGTTGCTACGCTTCAGTCTTCCCTTTCCAAAACCATTAAATCTGTTGTACATAGGGTGGTCTGTCAATCTTCTAAATTTTTCTGCTTGTTGCTGGGCTCTGCTATCTCTTCTATCCTGCATTGGTTGTAAACAAGTGATCTTTTCTAGTTCATTAATAGGCGTTGTCTTCAGGCTTCCAGTTATGATTCGCATTCCTTGGTTTTGGACTCTACTTATTTTGTTAAAGTTTGAATTAGCTGCTGTTGCCCAAGCTGCAATGCCATATTCCAGTACTGGCCTCACCCGTCCAGTATATAACTTCTTGAGAACTTTCTCATCTGCTCCCCATGTTGTACCAGCAAGCTTTTTCATGATTGCCATTCTCTGCCTTGCTCTTGTTCGATTTTTCTCAACCTGTGTCTTCCATGTCAGGCGACGATCAAAGGTGACTCCTAGATAGTTTGGATTTTCTTCATGGCGCAATATTTTTCCATTCAATACCAGCTTAGGTTGCTGAGGTTTATTTGAGAGGGAGAACACTGTGCATGTTGTTTTCTCCTCACTTATCTTCACTAGCCATGATTTTGACCAGTCCTCTAGCGCTAATAAGGCTTGCTGTATTCTGCTGTTAGCTGTGCTAATATATTCTTCAGATGTCCATATGGCTAGGTCATCTGCAAAGGAGGATGTGTGTACTCTGGCTGGAAAATTTTCTGTGATGTCATTTATATATGCTAGGAATAATGTTGGTGAAAGAACTCCTCCTTGGGGGACACCTTGCTCCAGCAGCATCATTTTGCTTGTTTGTCCTTGTACTTTTGTCCTGGCAGTTCTGTTCTCAAGGTAGTGGCTGATCCATTTATACATTTGTCCACAAACATGCATGTTTTGCAGTTTTACTTTCAGTCCTTCCTTCCATACTTTATCAAATGCTTTTTCTAAATCTATCCAGACTGCTAGTGTGTGCTTTTTCTCTTGGAAGGCATCCTCTATTTCCTGAGCTATATAGGTTATTTGATCTTCAGTGGATCTGTACTTTCTGAATCCTGCTTGGTGTGGTGTTAAGAGTTTGTTTTCTTCCAGATGCCATGTTAGCCTGCCATTGATAATGCGTTCCATTAATTTTCCTACACAGCTAAGTAGACTGATAGGTCGATAGCCATTTGGTTCTTCCAGGTCTTTTCCTTTCTTTGGGACTGGTATTAGTATAGCTTCCTTCCATGCCTGTGGGACTATTCCTCTCTTCCAGCTGTTATTTAGGACTGCTAGTAGTTTCTTCTTTGCCTTGGTGCCTAGTCCTATTAGCATTTCATTTGTGATTCCATCCTTTCCTGGTGATTTCTTCTTTTTTAGGGTATTCATTGCCTGTTCCATTTCTTCCATTGTTAGATTTGCCATCATATATTCTGCTGCTGTCTCTGTATTTCTATGATGTATCTGTTTGTCTTTGATTGCTTTCTTCTGTTCAGTTGTAATATCAATGTGGTTTGCATTGGCATAGTGTTCCATTAGTGCATTTGCAGCCTTTTTTCCTGTAAGCAAGGCATTTCCTTGTTTAATTGTTATTTGTTTGTTTCTAGGTCCTTCATTGTTCATGGCTTTCACTAGTTTCCATAGTTTGTTTCCATCCCTGTCAAAATTCAGGTTTTCTGTTTTTTCCCTCCAACGATCTCTTGTTGTTTGATTTACTGTTCTTTTATATTGTGCTGAGATGGCTTTGAGAGAGGTATTCGCTTCAATTGTTTGTTCTCTCTCTGCTGTCTTCCTGGCATCTTCAACTTTGTCCTCCAAACTTTGTAGTTCTTCAGTCCAGTATGGTTTGTAATTTTTCCTCGCTCCTCTTGGAATGGAATCAGTGGCTGCCTGTATTATTGCTCTGTTTAGACTTTCCACCATTTGCTTCATGTTGCCATATCGTGTATTTATGTTTTCACAATATTTGTCTGTTAGTGTGGCAAATCTGTCCCAATCTGCTCGTTTGTAATTCCAGCGGGGCAAGGGCTTTTGCTCCTGTGGAACATACTCCATATTCATTACAAGCTTGATTGGTCTGTGGTCACTACCTGCTAATTGGTCCAGCACATGGCGATCGATTTTGTGGAGGATGTCTCCTGTGCAGAAAGCTAAGTCTGGAGTAGAAGTGGTAATCCATCTTCTGGAGTAGAAGCTCGGTGTGTCATCCGCTTTGTTGAGTAGATGGAGATTTGAGTCTATTTCCCAGTCCTCCACTTCATCTCCTCTTTTGTCAGTATCTGGGTATCCCCATCTTTCTGAACGGCTATTAAAGTCTCCGACAATAATGCAATTTGTGTCAGTTATTTTCATGTTTGAGAGTGTAAGATCCTTATCTGCTGGGCTATAAAGATTGTAAATTCTTATTTTCACGTCCTTTATCATTATATCAACACCTATAATTTCTGTTTGGTTGTCAGAGATCACAGATACTTCGCTGCAAGGTATTGTATTTCGTGTAAGTATTAGAACTCCTCCTTTTTGTCCTTCGCGGTCGAAACGTGTGGCCTGATATCCTCTGACTGAAAATTTGTGCTTGGCGTTGAGGTGTGTCTCTTGAATGCATGCCACATCTATTCTATCTTTATGAAGACGCTGTGTCAGGGATTCTTTCTTGTTATAAACTCCTTCGGCATTCCACTGTAGTATGTTGAGTGTCCTTGGTATTTGGTCAATAGCTCTTAACCTACTCCTCTGTGCCTTGACTCCACAGCACAGGGGAAGGTGACCACCAGTAGTCATGGGTGGACCCCCTCGAGGCAGGGGGCCCTGCACTATCACCGCCTGATGGGACTTCACGGGATTAGCACCATAACGATTAATTTTCATCTGTGGCATCATGAAATGATAAAGTTACGTTGCACTGCTTTGTCAAGCCTGTGGCTCAGTACATCCGATTTCGACAAGCATATTTTGGGGTGCTTTCCCTAGCCTTTGACTGTCCCCAGTCTACCTACAAGGCAGCAGGTTTGTGCGTCACTTCGTCTGGTCCCTCTCCCTTGACCTGTCCGACATGGGTGACCCTACCAGTAGCTGTGCTACCGTCGGCATAGCTCTTGGGGTCATTGGAACGCGGAAGCCCCTCTACCTCGTCAAGGTGGACGCACGGCAGAGGGGGGTTATGGGTTCAATCTGCAGCTCAGCGAATTTTGATTGTTCAAAATTGACCTGGGCTCTCAAGTCAACCCAGCCCAAAATGAATGTCTTGGGAGGTAAAGGTGGCCAGTGTGATTCTGACCTCATCCCCCATCCATTGGTCGATTGGACTATAAAAATATGGGTCAAGTACCACTGGCCCAATGCACCTTAAGGTGTGAAAAGGGTCCTTTATTACATTTTTTAACAGCATTTTGACACAGTTAAAAACAGGACATGAATAGCAGAGACAACAAACAGTCATGGCTAGCATGCTTGCCTGCCAGTCCGATGGTCATGTGTTCAAAATTCCATCGAGGTACAGGGTGTATTTTTAATGACAGTGCAGTGTTTGAAAATATTGCAGGTCCAAGTTGTGTATTTACCTATTATGTTGCATGAACTTTACAGAGGGTGAATACAAAGCTTGGTATTGACCCTCTGTAAAGTTCATGCAACATAATAGGTAAATACAAAACTTGGACCGGCAATATTTTCAAATACTGCACAGTCATTAAAAATACACACTTTAGATGTCTACAAATTAACCTGGGATCCCAGGACAACTCAGCCTAAAACTGGTACCAGAAAATGTCCTGGGAAGTAAATTTAGCCAGCTTGACACTGACTACATCAGCCATCGAGTGCTACTTGGTTCATGAAACCATGAGGCCAGCATCATTTACTGAATATGCCTCAAGGCATGTAAAAGGGTACTTTACTTTCTTTCGTTCTAGGGTACTAAACACCACTTTGTATGCAGCCCACACAAAGTCCAGAAAGCTCTCCTAGATCTGGAACTCAAAGACACAACAGGGACAGCAGGAAAAAAAAAGAAAGAAAGAAAGAAAGGGAACATTTAGATCAGGCTACATCATCCCTTGAATTATACAAACAGATCACTTGTTCAATATCAGCTTTCCCTGCAAAATCCAACCAAACATGAACAGGTCTACAAAGGTCTTGGTGTGATTTGTGTGAGTGTCTGTGCTACATTGGGAGACAAAAGGCAGCAGCAACAGAAGAGGAAGCACATTGTGAACACCTTATTTTGGCATACTTGTATTTTGTCTGTCTGCAAATAAAAGACAGATGGAAACAAGTATATTTCCTCAAAAATAAGTTTGTGGGCAACCACATCTGTTACTTGTAATGTAAAAATAAATAAAGTAAAGCATCCCTTTACACACTTCAGGTGGATTGGGTACACGGTGACGGACCCTTATTTTTATATATGAAGTGGAACTCAGAAAGTTATGTGGTGAGTATCACGCCGCCAACTTTACTTTCCAAGACATTTTCTGATACTTATTTTAGGCTGGGTCAATTTGGGAACCTAGGTCAATTTAAAAAATCTGAATCCACCTGGATGCGGATTTACACCCGCAGCCAACAGGCAGGCAGGTGAGTGTCTAGCCACTACGCTAATGCAGCTCCCTTTTTTGTGAAAATTGCTCCTTCAACCATCTTTAAAAGTGGACATAATGTGTACACATTAAACTGACAGCATGGTTCTGAATGAAACTTTACACAGCTGTGTTAAGACCAGGTGCAGCAAAATTACAGAAATGAAATACATCTGTCAGTTTAATTAAAATGTTGACTTCTCGTCCTTGACTTGAGGACATAAATTACAAGTACCTCATAAGTCGAAGTGGGTTCACCGGGTGGTGAGGGACACTGGTAATTATCATCATCATCATGTGCCGATAATTGTGTGCGGTCATGTTTCGTCATCTTACACGATCACCAGAGTCGTGTATCAACACAGTGTTCTTGTCTCAACCATGAGATGTGGTCAAACCATCCAGATATTTACATCTCTGCCTTCCCCTTGTTCTTTTCCCCTCAATCTTGCCAATTATCACCAAGTTCTCTAATTTACCTCTTCTCATAACGTGCTCAAAAAATTGTGACTGTGCCTAATTTCTCCAGTCAGTTTATGGTTTTAATTTGTTTCTTGTATGATTTGCTCATTGGTGTTACTGTCTGCCATGGTATTCTTTGCATTTTTTTCAGAAACCAGATTTCCATTGCCATTAGATGTCTTTTAGTTGGTAATAGGGAAAGCCAATCCACACACAAAAATCAGTCCAGTGTACTAGAAGTGGTAGCATGTGTATGGACTACACTTGAGTTCAAAGCGAGCAACTGCAAAACATAAACAGTAATTAAAGAAGCCAAGCCTTCCAGATGTCATTAAAGAATATTTGGAATAATATTTTAGCTCATAATTGGCATTGTGGCATAGCAGACAGTGAGACAAACAATTTCATAATTCCCCATCATAACGAGTCGAGGGCTTGAAATCAGCTGCAGGAGATTTGGAAGCAGACCATTTTGCAAAGATTTTGCTGGTATGAGGTGCTGGCCATTCAGAAAGCAATGGCTAACTACTGAATTAATATTTCCTGGTAAATCACAAAAAGACAGTAAATGATGGGGTTGACTACAAGGTCCTGTAAAGAACATGCGACTAACAACAACCGTAGCTCATAATTTTGGTGACCAAACAGCACAAGTTGTGCTATGTGGTCTATTTTAGCCTAGCCACCTTGGAGTTTCCCAGAAAACTCTGGAATGCATTTTATTAAACTGGTTTAATCCCATAAAAGACACAACTGCTATTAGGTATCTTTCATTTTAATATCCCAAAGACATAGCTGATACAGCTGCAGTCGGCCAAAACACACATCTCAACAAGCAGATTATCATGCACTATCACAACAACTAGTATTAGTTACGGTGAGCTCCCTGTAATGAAGACACAGAGAGGTACAGTATCAGGTCCCCCCTCTGCTATGTGTCCACCGTGACGAGGTAGAGGGGCTTGTGCATCCCAATGACCCCAAGAGCTATGCCGACGGTAGCACAGCTACTGGTAGGGCCACCCATGTCGGACAGGTCGAGGGAGAGGGACCAGACGAAGAGACACACAAACCTGCTGCCTTGTAGGTAGACTGGGGACAGTCAAAGGCTAGGGAAAGCACCCCGAATACATGCTTGTCGAAATCGGATGTACTGAGCCACAGGCTTGACAAAGCAGTGCAACGTAAAACCTGCTGCCTTGTAGGTAGACTGGGGACAGTCAAAGGCTAGGGAAAGCATCCCGAATAAATGCTTGTCGAAATCGGATGTACTGAGCCACAGGCTTGACATAGCAGTGCATGATGTCACAAATCAAAATTAATCGTTATGGTGCTAATCCCGTGAAGTCCCATCAGGCGGCGATAGTGCCGGGCCCCCTGCCTCGAGGGGGTCCACCCATCACTACTGGTGGTCACCTTCCCCTGTGCTGTGGAGTCAAGGCACAGAGGAGTAGGTTAAGAGCTATTGACCAAATACCCCGGACACTCAACATACTACAGTGGAATGCCGAAGGAGTTTACAAGAAGAAAGACTCCCTAACACAGTATCTTCATAAAGATAGAATAGATGTGGCATGCATTCAAGAGACACACCTCAATGCCAATCACAAATTCTCAGTCAGAGGATATCAGGCCACACGTTTCGACCACGAAGGACACAAAGGAGGAGTTCTAATACTTACACGAAATACAATACCTTGCAGCGAAGTATCTGTGATCTCTGACAACCAAACGGAAATTATAGGTGTTGATATAATGATAAAGGACGTGAAAATAAGAATCTACAATCTGTATAGCCCAGCAGATAAGGACCTTACACTCTCAACATGAAAATAACTGACACAAACTGCATTATTGTCGGAGACTTTAATAGCCGTTCAGAAAGATGGGGATATCCCAGATACTGACAAAAGAGGAGATGAATTGGAGGACTGGGAAATAGACTCAAATCTCCATCTACTCAACAAAGCGGATGACACACCGAGCTTCTACTCCAGAAGATGGCTTACCACTTCTACCCCAGACTTAGCTTTCTGCACAGGAGACATCCTCCACAAAATCGATCGCCATGTGCTGGACCAATTAGCAGGTAGTGACCACAGACCAATCAAGCTTGTAATGAATATGGAGTATGTTCCACAGGAGCAAAAGCCCTTGCCCCGCTGGAATTACAAACGAGCAGATTGGGACAGATTTGCCATACTAACAGACAAATATTGTGAAAACATAAATACACGATATGGCAATATAAAGCAAATGGTGGAAAGTCTAAACAGAGCAATAATACAGGCAGCCACTGAGTCCATTCCAAGAGGAGCGAGGAAAATTACAAACCATACTGGACTGAAGAACTACAAAAGTTTGGAGGACAAGTTGAAGATGCCAGGAAGACAGCAGAGAAGAGAACAAACAATTGAAGCGAATATCTCTCTCAAAGCCATCTCAGCAAAATATAAAAGAACAGTAAATCAAACAACAAGAGATTGTTGGAGGGAAAAACAGAAAACCTGAATTTTGACAGGGATGGAAACAAACTATGGAAACCCCGGGAAGGTTAACCCGGTCAACAAATGCCCGCAGAAGTCGGTTGTGTCGGCCTAACGGCGCAAGAACACATCTCTACCGTGGACAGGCACAACGCAATCACGTCCGAAAAAAAACTCCGGATGAACGAAGAAGAAGAAACTATGGAAACTAGTGAAAGCCATGAACAATGAAGGACCTAGAAACAAACAAATAACAATTAAAGAAGGAAATGCCTTGCTTACAGGAAAAAAGGCTGCAAATGCACTAATGGAACACTATGCAAGTGCAAACCACATTGATATTACAACCGAACAGAAGAAAGCAATCAAAGACAAACAGATACATCATAGAAATACAGAGACAGCAGCAGAATATATGATGGCAAATCTAACAATGGAAGAAATGGAACAGGCAATGAATACCCTAAAAAAAGAAGAAATCACCAGGAAAGGATGGAATCACAAATGAAATGCTAATAGGACTAGGCACTAAGGCAAAAAAGAAACTACTAGCAGTCCTAAATTACAGCTGGAAGAGGGGAATAGTCCCACAGGCATGGAAGGAAGCTATACTAATACCAGTCCCAAAGAAAGGAAAAGACCTGGAAGAACCAAATGGCTATCAACCTATCAGTCTACTTAGCTGTGTAGGAAAATTAATGGAACGCATTATCAATGGCAGGCTAACATGGCATCTGGAAGAAAACAAACTCTTAACACCACACCAAGCAGGATTCAGAAAGTACAGATCCACTGAAGATCAAATAACCTATATAGCTCAGGAAATAGAGGATGCCTTCTAAGAGAAAAAGCACACACTAGCGGTCTGGATAGATTTAGAAAAAGCATTTGATAAAGTATGGAAGGAAGGACTGAAAGTAAAACTGCAAAAAATGCATGTTTGTGGGAAAATGTACAAATGGATCAGCCACTACCTTGAGAACAGAACTACCAGGACAAAAGTACAAGGACAAACAAGCAAAATGATGCTGTTGGAGCAAGGTGTCCCCCAAGGAGGAGTTCTTTCACCAACATTATTCCTAGCATATATAAACGACATCACAGACAATTTTCCAGCCAGAGTACACACATCCTCCTTGGCAGATGACCTAGCCATATGGACATCTGAAGAATATATTAGTACAGCTAACAGCAGAATACAGCAAGCCTTATTAGCACTAGAGGACAGGTCAAAATCATGGCTAGTGAAAATAAGTGAGGAGAAAACAACATGCACAGTGTTCTCCCCCTCAAATAAAACTCAGCAACCTAAGCTGGTATTGAATGGAAAATATTGCGCCATGAAGAAATCCAAACTATCTCGGAGTCACCTTTGATCATCGCCTGACATGGAAAACACAGGTTGAGAAAATCGAACAAGAGCAAGGCAAAGAATGGCAATCATGAAAAAGCTTGCTGGTACAACGTGGGGAGCAGATGAGAAAGTTCTCAAGAATGTTATATACTGGACGGGTGAGGCCAGTACTGGAATATGGCATTGCAGCTTGGGCAACAGCAGCTAATTCAAACTTTAACAAAATAAGTAGAGTCCAAAATCAAGGAATGCGAATCATAACTGGAAGCCTGAAGACAACGCCTATTAATGAACTTGAAAAGATCACTTGTTTACAACCAATGCAGGATAGAAGAGATAGCAGAGCCCAGCAACAAGCAGAAAAATTTAGAAGACTGACAGACCACCCTATGTATAAAAGGTTTAGTGGTTTTGGAAAGCAAAGACTGAAGCGTAGCAACTTTGTAGAAACTGCAAAACGAAAGATTAGGGCAGATCCCATACTTAACATATCAACAGTCAAGCCCATTTACAATGCAGACAAGTTCCCAGCTTGGAAACAGCAGCAACTGCCTGAGATGATAGAAAACATTCCTGGTATTGAGAAAAAGAACACTCAGCATGAAACCGAAAGAAGAGAAATAACCCTAAACTACATAAAAGAACATTACCCAAACAGCAATTGGACCCATGCATATGCAGATGGATCAGCCAAATATTCAATTAAAAATGGAGGAGGAGGAATTCTCCTTAATTTAAAAAATGGAGTGATAAAAACACAGTCAGTGGCAACTGGAAAATTTTCAAGTAACTTCAAAGCGGAGGTAGAGGCTTTGAAAACTGCAGCAGGAATGCTCTTGATGGAGGAAAATAAAGAGAAGCAAATAGCTATCTTCACAGATGCAAAGTCAGCTGTCTCAATACTGAAGAGCAATAACAGCACAGAAATAGCTGACCTAAGAGCAGTACTCCATGATCTATGCCAGAAATCCAAAAATGTTGTAATACAGTGGATCCCATCACATTGCAGTATACCTGGAAATGAAGAGGCTGACAGACTGGCAAAAGAGGGCGGACGACTACCACAGCCTGAGATAGACATAACCTATAATGAGGCAAAGAGGTTGATAAAAAGCACCTATAGAACCAAATGGGAATCAGAGCATCCAGGCCACCAGAAGGATGATGCATATTACAACTCGACCGAAGAGAACAAGTAGCAATCTTCAGACTCCGCACAGGACATAACAGGCTGAAATACCACTTGTTCAATAAACTAAAGATAGGAGATACCGATGAATGTAATTGTCGAACTGGAAAAATGACAGCAAAACATTTGCTTCAGGATTGCCCAATATATGCAGAACAGAGAAAGATATTTTGGCCCCACACCTGCTTCATTTGAGGACAAGCTCTATGGAGATATCAACAAGCTCAAGTTGACCTAGCTTACTTTAACTACATACAGGTTGACATTTAAAGGTGTATAAGAAGTATTCAGACTGCCACACTTCATACCACAAGTATGTCGGTTACAAAAGCCTCCATGAGTCAGGAAATGGAATATTGCTGGATAGCAGATCCATTACGTGGAAAGTCCGAATCAAAACTCACTGTGTGTGGCTTCAAAAACGGTGGGAAAAAGTGTCCTAGTGGCACAAAATGGAATATTGCTCGGATAGCAAATCCTATTGTGTGGAAAGTCCGAATCGAAAGCTCACTGTGTGGATGTCATCTGCACACTGCATCTTCTGGTTTCCGGAAGAACAGCCTATGGTGAACGGAAGGCCCAATATACGGAAGTGAGGCTAAGCAGCCATGTGCAGGACGTGACGATTCCTTGGGTGAGCCCAGTACCAGAGCGCTATGTATCGGCTCTGCAAGTATGGAAGCCTCCTTGGATGACGGGGAATGCCCATGGTCTGCCCCTGCCTTCCCTTGAGGGCTGACCAGGATGCCTTTGGCTGTTCTATATGGGACCAGCTGGGATGGGGGATAACACCACAACAGTGAGAGTCAAACGTCCTAAGAAAACCCCCGGGAAGGTTAACCCGGTCAACAAATGCCCGCAGAAGTCGGATGTGTCGGCCTAACGGCGCAAGAACGCAGCTCTGCTGTAAACAGGCACAACGCAATCACATCCGAAAAAAAAAAAAACGCCGATGACGAAGAAGAAGAAGTATAAGGTCCTGTGTTGAAAGAGGGCCAAATTGATTCTTCCCTGCACTACAAATCCCATTGTAATAAAGAACAAACGTGGGTTCGATGTAGATTTTAAAAGTCATTCACAGAGCTGAGGATATGATTATATGGACAAAAGGGAAGAAGAACTTGAGAACTGGCAAGATGAAAATGAATTTCTTCTAATAAACAACCTTAAAGGCCCACCAGCCTTGTACTAAAAGTCATACCTGGCCTTGGCCACACAATGTGGGGCCCTTAACAGTCACCTGACTCAAAATGGAATATTACATGTACAGCTGGAAAACAATATAGAGACCAGTTATTGTAATAGTAGAAAATAAATTAGTAAAAGAAAAAGTAATCTATCTAGATGGAATTATAAAAAGGCAAACTGGAATTTGTTTAAGTATCATACTTTATTTAAAGATTATATCATTTATTAACAATAGTTAGTTAGTTAGTTAGTTAGTCGCGGTTCCAACTTCACAGCAACAGGTCGCATCCATTATGCTCCGTTCCTGTGCCAGTGAATATCACATAAAATGCTCCTCACTGCCCCATGTGAAAAGTCGAAAAAGACAGGAGTAGTCTCGACAACAACAGCCCGACAACAGGTACAATGTAATAATGGCCATCCACCAGGAAAGTCAACACAAAAGTCCTCCACGAAACATACCGTTCTTCTTTGATGGAAGCGACAGTCATTTTCCCATCCTGATGTTTTTCTAGATGTTCACCTACACAATCTAGATATTTCTAGATGTTGTTTGTTCCATTTCTAGATGTTTTCTGTCAAAGAAAAATGGCAACCCTGAGCCACCATTCTGAACATGCATTTATTAACACATAATCTGCAAATAGAATAGTATATATCCCGGGAAGGTAGCCCAGCCAACAAATGCCTGAAGAAGTCAGATGTGTCGGCCGAGTCAGCCGAAAGGTTGAAATATCGAAGCTCTGCTGTAAACAGGCACAACTCAATTACGTCTAAAACAACATTCCATATGAATGCAGAAGAAGAAGCACAGTGTATATTAAAACAGAAAATAACAGTGGCTTTCATCACTCAAACCAAATATTTGCAATGATTTTTTTTTAGAGATAATTGAACTCTTTGTGCTCCAGGCAGCTGTGTCTTTAAAAATAGAGAAAATGTATGATTGGTAATGAGTTAAATTAATAATATCTGAACAGCTGTATTTGTGATTTAAATAGAGAGGATTGGAGAGTGATGCTTGTAAAATAATTAAGGCCACTAACATAAAAGTTGCTTGCGAAAGATTAATTACAATAATTATAGATTACTATATACTTTAATGTAATTAAAAATAGCAATAACTGTAATATTAATAACTAATATTATTAATGCCTTTGAATATAAATGTTATAGATGGGTTCTAAGAATATCGTGGGTAAAGAAAAGAACAAACGCATACATACTTCAAGAGCTAAATATTGAAGAGGGTTGGCTATTAAAGACGATAAAACAAAGAAAATTGAAATATTTTGTTCACTTGAAACGTCATGAAAGTTTGGAGAAAACAATAATGGAGGGGTATACGCCTGGGAAGAGAGGAAGAGGAAGGCCAAAGAGAAGATGGGTGCAGGATGTGGCAGATGATCTCCAGATGGGTGTATCAGACATGGGACATCTTGCTTGTGACTGAGAAGTTTTCCAGATGGTTGTTATGGGAGTGAGGTTCTGCAAAGGACATGCTACTGAATGAATGAATGAGTGGGTGGGTGGGTGGGTGGGTGGGCGAGTGGGTGGATGGACGGATGGATGGATATTATTTTAATAACACAATTGTAAGTTGGCATGTTTGCTAAGATGATAGTGAACTGCAATGATAATGCTATGAGCACGGTTGGAAGGGGTTCGTCACCTGTGAAAGTGGGGGGATAGACTGACCACCTATTCCTCCATACAAAATGTGATAGCTCTATCATATCACAGGCCCTTAGCGGGGAAATGCTTAGGGACAATTGTTTAAAAACAATTATTTTAACACAATTGTCAATTTTACACAAGCACTGTCCTTCTTATTCTAAGCCTTAGATTAGATCCATTTCTCCCCCGATGTGTCTCCACCTTGCCGTGGTGGGGGAGCTTGCGTGTCCCATCGACCCCATGTGCTTGCCGATGGATGAAAACTACATATCGGATGGCTCGTGGGATAGGGACCAGACTGAGAGAGACACAACCTGCTGCTCTGCAGGTAAGACTGAGGATAGCATTCAAAATCAGGCAAACGATCCCTAAAATCTCAGTCCGGACATAACCTCTAAGGCTCCCATCCGAGGTGTATGACTTAACGTCTCTAAGCCATAAACTCTCGGAAGTGAGAGCCTGGCCGACACAAACCTACATAAAAAATGTGATGATGTGCCGAGCACAGATTCGTTCGATGGCTCTTAGCTGGGGGATATGAGGTATCCCCGGATGAAAGGGCCTGACTGTTACTCGCCCACAGACGCACGGAGGTAAGGTGCTGAGCAGGCAGCACATGTAGCCTACCTCGTGAGCGAGTATAAAAGGTGGAAAAACACCTCGGTCGCATGTCCCGCAGACGTCCGATAGTCTGTAACCATATTCACGGAGTGAGTGTAGTCAAAGGTGGAAAATTGTCTCGTTGACACGAAATGGAACGCCTGTCTTGCGAATCCATTACGTGGCAGCCCGAAGCGAAAGCTTGCTGTGTGGAAGCCGAAACAAGAGTCTCGAAACCTGAGGAAGGCTAACCTCATTAAAAAAATGCCCGCCGGAATCCGGAAGTGTCGTCCTACTGGGTGGCAAACTAAAAATTGACACTACGCAATTACGTCCGAGTGAAATGTCTCGTCCGAATGTCTCTCGTGCTAGGAACAGCTCTGACTACCTAGTTTCCGAATGCCGCTCTTGTTCGGAACAGCTCTGACTGTGTAGTTTTACGAATGTCTGTCGTGCCTGGAACAGCTCTGACGGGCACAACGACAAGCACATGTCCGAAAACTCGCTGAGTGGATGCCGTCAGCAAACCTGTCTGGTTTGTGCGGGAATGGCCCGGGGAAAACGAAATGACCAATATATTGAAGTGAGGATTTAAAGCAGCCATGAGCAGGACGTGACGATTTCCCTCGGCCCTGCAACTATGGAAGCAACCTTGGATGGCGGAAAATGCTATGGACTGTCCCTGCCTTCCTTTGAGGGATGACCGTTGTCTTCGACCGTTCCAACTTGGCCAGCATGGTTGTAGATGGCACCACAAATGTGAGAGTCTCCCAGGAATGCTACCTGGTCAAAAAAGCACGCTATTGTCGGATGTGTTGGCCTACGGGTTTCGGCCCAAGGGCGCATAACAGACACACCGCAATGATCGCAATCACATCTGAAAAAACACTCCGGATGAACGAAAAGAAGAAGATCCATTTGAGCTTAGAATTTAGAGTGGTAGAGAGGAGGTTTAGATCAGATTATTATTATTAATGTAGCTTAGGACTTAGAGTAATTAAACTCCAGGCTACTTTGTAAGCAATTTAATCATGTAAAGCTTACAATTTAAAAAAAACAAAAAAAAAAAAACAAAGTAATTTTTAAAAACATAAGTAGACCATGACAGAGACGTTTTAAATTTAAATAAATGACCTGTTCAACTATCACACTAGTAATGTAACTTGCATGGCAAACTACTGTACTACTGAAAGTAAAACTTGCCAAGACATCAACAGCAGCTGAAACATGCTAGTCTGGTGTGGTGGTGTTGACTCCAATGTCCCCAAGGATATGCGGCGGGGGGGGGGGGGGGGGATTTAACTTGCAAGTTTAACAAAACTGTCACGATTTGATACAGATGAGAAAGACGCCCAGTAGTTAACTACTAGATCCAATGGTTATTAACGCGATACAATAATTTTAAATAGATACCCATATTTGACAAGCGAACCGGAACAGACACAACTTTGTTTATTATGACAACGTCTTGCAAGACAGGAAGTGAGCTCTTTTCTAATTTTCATGACGCGGAGATTTCTTAACTCTAAATCTCTGTGTGAGCACGGTCAGACGCGGGTTCTGCTCCTGCTCGCTGCTTGCCACAGTCAGGACAAGACTGGCCTAGTATTCCTCCTGGCTCTCAGGCCGACAAAATGTGATTGCGCTATCACATCACAGACTCATAGCTGCAAACTGCTTCTGACTATTCAGTCACCAGCGGTGCTGTCAGGTACCTCCAGGACTGAAAGAGGCCTACTACTAGTACTATAATAATGGCAAACTACAGAACACAGCACACACAAATATTATAATTATGTGAGCAATGGCAAACTACAGAACACAGCATTAGGTAGAAATAAAACGGGTTGATCGCAATTAATGTTCGGCAAAGGACGCGCAACATTTAAACAAAGAAGTGTGACAAATGGGTTGATGAGTAGAGCTGTAGAGGCATAGATAAAATAGTATTGTTATTGATCATCATCACCATCATCTTCCACTTTTGCCGTCAAGCGTCGTGGGGAGGAATAATTTGCGTTCCAGCGCCCGGTGGGCGGCACTGGATAGTGTCATTCCGTGTGGTTGTACAATGTCTTTGATGTCGTCAATCCATTTTCTTCTTGGGCGTCCTCTTGGTCTCGTCGCAGATGATCTTAGATGTAAGGCCAGTGATGGTAGTTGTTGGTGTTGCATTCTAACGACATGGCCAAACCACTTGATCTTCTGTCTTTCAATAAATGTGGCACACGGTGTTGATCCCACAGTCTGTCTGATACATTGGCACCTTGCCGTCTTGACAGACGATAGTTTGTGCTTTAAAAAGGCATAATAACTTTTAACTATGGCGGTAGCGAGTGTGACTGATAAGGCCAATTTGCGCTGTAAATGTCCGTTCACAGTGGGTGCATGTGAACACGTGGTCATTTCCACCATCATGCACCATCTTACGTCTCAAACGCTTGGTGTGTGACTTTTCTGCAATAATTTTCTCCTTTGACTTTATTCCATTTCTGATATTTGCCCTCCATGCAACACATTCAGCGGCGACTTTCTCCCAATGTGCATTATCAATGCCTGTATCAATCATGTCCCGCTTACACACATCTTTGTATCGTAGTAGAGGCCGACCCTGAGATCTCTTACCCATCTGCAATTCACCAAAAAAGATATCCTTTGGTATTCTACCATCATCCATCCTCCTAAGATGTCCTATCCATCTAAGTCTACGAAGACTGAGCATGGAATAAACTGTCACACAACCTGATCTTTCCAATACTTCAGTATTTGTGATTTTGTCTTGCCACTTAATACCAAGAATTCTTCGCAGACACCGCATATGGAAGCTGTTTAAATTGTTCTCTTGGTGTGAGTAAGTTGTCCAGGTTTCACTGCCATAGAGAAGAGTACTAAGGACACAGGCTTGATAGACAAGGACTTTTGTTTTGACAGTAAGCTTCCTGTTCTCCCAGACTTTTTGTTAACCTGTTCATTGTTGTTGCTGCCTTACCAATCCGGATGTTGATTTCCTGATCTAGGGATAATTTGCTATTTACCACTGATCCTAGATATGTAAAATGGTCTACTATCTCTAGTTCGGCGTCGTCAATAAAGATTGATGGTACCCCATGTGCACATTGTGACATAATCTGTGTCTTCTTTTTGCTAATTGTTAAACCTAATTTAGAACAAGCATTGGAGAATGTAGATAGTAGACATTGCAATTCTTCCTCAGAGTGGGTCGTAACTGCAGCATCATCTGCAAAAAGCAACTCTCTGATCAGTACCCTCCTAATTTTGGTCTTAGCCTTCAATCTCTGAGCATTGTAGAGGCCGCCATCTGAGCGTGAGTGAATGTATATACCACCATACATTCACTCACGCTCAGATGGCGGCCTCTACAATTGTTTGATAACTGTCTGATAACAGCATTTCTTACTCAGTCTCGGATTGTTAAGTTGGCAGCTCTCCTCAGGCATCTCATCTCGCAGGTGTTGATTTTGCAAAAGTGTGATTTGGACAAAGTCCAGGTTTGAGATCGGTAGCATAGGGTTGGTGTGAATATGCTGTTTATTATCTGTCGTTTTGCGGACATAGGTATTGTTATTGATGTCATGGTTAAAATACAAAACAATTTATTCCCTTGGTGAATGTAAACACAGAAGCTATAAACAATATGTTGTTCGATTTAATGCCTCAGTGCTGTGCGGTGGATTTTCTCTGTATGATGCAATTCTTTGAAATGCCGCCCCTTACATGTTGTTTTCTTTAAAAATGCCGCCCTCTTACGATGCTGCCTGATGCGGCCGCCTCTCTGTGTCAGAACGGCACTGCCCTGTCAATCAATCAATCAATCAATCAGGTACCGTCTCCGCAATGAAGGTTGGCTGCAATGGATCTCCAACACTGTCTGTCTCTCGCCCTGACTGTACATTCTGTCAGGCTGATGTTCGTCCATCTCTTGATGTTATCCTCCCACTTGTATCGTTGTCTACCTCTTGCTCGCTTGCCCTCAACCTTGCCTTCCAGTATGGTTTTTATAAGAGTATCATGTCTTTTAACGTGGCCAAAATATGTCACTTGTCTCCTCTTTATTTCTTTCATCAACTCTCTCTTCATTCCCAGTTTTTCTAGGACCTCTGCATTTGATTGTTTTTGTTTCCATGAAATACGACCTATTCGTCTGTATATCCACATCTCCAGGGCTTTTGTGTTTCTAGTTGCTTGTTCAATGTCCAGGCTTCCGCGTCATACAGTAGCGTTGAATATACGTAGCATTTGACAACTCTCATTTTTAATGCGTTATTAATCTCTCTAGATGTTAATACTGATTTCATGCCGTTGAAAGCATTTTTGGCCATTCCTATTCTCTTTTTGATTTCCATTTCACTTCTGCCATCATTTGTTATTATATGTCCACGATAAGAGAAACTTGTTCTAGTATCTGCCCATTTACTGTGATGTTCTTTGATGACCTTTCCTTTTCACTGCTAATTATCATAGTTTTTGTTTTTTGGATGTTAATATCTAAGCCACATTCTGCACTGTGCCTGTTTACTTCTTCCACTAGGTCTTGCAACTCTTGCTCACTTTCTGCTACAGCTAATAACACGGTATCGTCAGCATATCTAAGATTGCTTATGATTCTTCCATTGATGTTAAGTCCAGGCATTTCAACTTGTTTAAAAATTCTTTCTGTATATAGGTTAAAGAGGCTTGGGGACAGTACACATCCCTGCCGTACTCCTCTTTTTATCTCTATAGGCGACGAATAGTTATTACCGCATCTAATAGACGCCACTTGTTCCCAGTACAAGTTACTAATAAGTCAGATGTCCTTTCCGTCTACTCCTATATCTTGAAGGCACGTAATTAGTCATTTATATTGTACTCTATCAAAAGCTTTCTCGTAGTCTATAAGAAAGCTTTTGATAGAGCACAACATGAACGACTATTTACGTGCCTGTATTGCCTGGCATATTTCACTGGATCACGCCAGGTGCGCACTGCTGAGTTATATTTCATATCAAGTGGACAAATGAGTTATATTTCATATCAAGTGGACAAATGAGTTATATTTCATATCAAGTGGACAAATGAGTTATATTTTGGCTACATAGTCTAATAATACATAGTCACTGATAGTGTTCGAATGAGAAGCATTAGTTATCCCCGCGAAAATCGCAAGTTTAAAATGACATCTTTCTGTTTGCACAAAATTGGCTAGAACGGCCTATCTGGTAAGGCCTCGATAAATTTGAACAAGGCAGGGGGGTCGACTTCACTGGACCGGATTTAACCAGATTTGGCTCGATATCCCTCCTGAGAACGGCCAGCCGCCTACCGAGAGCACCGTACAGAATGAACTACGTAACTCCAGCTGTGGCCGCCCCCCCCCCCCCCCCCCCCCATTTTGGTGATATCCGGGAGAACTGCAGTCGTGATATGAACAACAGTCAAAAAACCAATTCATCATCATCATCATGTGACACGGCGGTAAGCATGGGCGGTCATATTTTGCCATCTCACTCGATCACCAAAGTCGAGGATCTGCTCAGTGTTCTTGTCTCAACCATGCAACGTGACCAAGCCAACAAGGTATTTAATTCCCCGCCTTCCCCTTGTTCTTTTCCCCTCGATCTTGCCAGTTGTCACCAAGTTCTCCAATTTATTTCTTCTCATAAAGTGACCAAAAAATTATGACTGTCTACGTCTAGTTTCTCTAACCAGTTTACGGTGTTCATTTAAAACAAACTCACGACCTCCAAAACACTAGGCAGGTGGCTTGACGACTTCGCCCCCGACACCCCCCCCCCCCTTTTCCCCCAACAAGATGTTTGTATTGTGCCAGATAAGTAGTTCAAAGCAACCGAGAGGAAGAGCTAACTTTCTTACTATTGCAACTTGTGGAAATGCGGCACTTTAGGTTTAAACACGTCAAACATAATAATATGGTCATAGCTACAAAAGTCACTTGGCTGAAATCTTCGAATTCGGGACTTCAGCTAAGTGACTTTTTAAATACTTTCTAAAATGTTGCTATATTAATGTTATTTTTAACGTGTTGTTATGTCAATGTCATTTTGTAGCTTTATGTTGTTAGTGTGCTAATGATGGCTTTCTAGCAATAACATACATCAGTCGCTTTTGACTCAATCAAGTGCCGTCTCCACAATGAAGGTTGTCTGCAATGGATCTCCAACACTGTCTCTCACCTTGATTGTACATTCTGTCAGACGGCTGTTCGTCCATCCCTTTATTTTATCTCCCCACTTGTATCGCTGCCTACCTCTTGTTCGCTTGCCTTTAATTTACCCTCCAGTACTGTTTCTATAAGTGTTACGTTATGTTTATCAACGTGGCCGAAATATTTCACTTGCCTCTTTTTTATTTCTTTCATCAACTCATTTTCAATCCCAGTTTTTTTTTTTTTTTTAGAACCTCTATATTGTATTTGATTGTTTTTGTTTCCGTGAAATAAAACATATTCTTCTGTATATCCACATCTGCAGAGACTTTTTGGACTTTCTAATTGTTTGTTCATTGTCCAGGCTTCCGCGCCACTGACTAGTGTTGAATATCAGAATATATTTTAACATTTTGCAATTCTTTTTTGATAATGTTCATAGGTGTTAATGCTGATTTCATGATGTTGAAAGAATTTTTGGCCATTCCTATTGTCTTTTTTTATTTCTGTTTCACTTCTTCCAGCATCTATTATTACATGTCAACTTGTGACTGCTCTTGTAAAGCTGACCCTTTCCACTTTTGCTGATTCACTCATGTGCAACCTGATCGCGGACGTCTGCTGGCCACAAGAACCCGGCTGTTACGCATGTTTCACTTTCTATGACCCAGAGTTCATGGCCCTTTCAGTAAAGGTCAAGGCCCTTTCTCTTAAAAGCGGACAAATGTTGCTTGTCCTTATCATCTTGATGTTTGTTATCATCCCATTTTTATTATTATCTACCCCCTTGCTTGCCTGCCTTCGACTTTTCCCGCCAGTTGTGCTTTTGTAAGGTTGCCTCGTGTTTTAATGTGTTAATGACTGTCATCTGCGACTAGACCACAAGGACGTCCAAGAAGAAAATAGATTGACGACATCAAAGACATTGTACAATCACACAGAATGACACTATCCAGTGCCGCCCACCGGGCGCTGGAACGCAAATTATTTCTCCCCACGACGCTTGACGGCAGAAGTGGAAGATGATGATGATGATGATGATGATATTTGACTGTGGCTAAAAGATTCGACTTGTCATGTGTCTTCTTCTTCTTCTTCTTCTTCTTCTTCTTCTTCTTCTTCTTCTTCTTCTTCTTCTTCTTCTTCTTCTTCTTCTTCTTCTTCTTCTTCTTCTTCTTCTTCTTCTTGTTATTATTATTATTATTATTATTATTATTATTATTATTATTATTATTAATTCCACTGGTTTACTTTTCATTTCCGATTTCTAAAAGTTGTTAAAATTTTCTTTTGTTTCCACGAAATACAACATATTCCTAGTATTCGGTATGTTGAAATCTGTAGAGAAAAATAAAACATTAAAATAATCTGCACTAATTTCTAATACACGATGTCAAAACATAGCAAGTTGCTTGTGATCTAGTCAGAATGAACCCTTAAAGAACAAAGACAAAGTGGAGACAAAATATATTTGTTAATATTCTGCTTTGTAACAAGCACAAACACCATCTATGATAGTATACCTCACACACAAATAATTTTAAGGTCTGGTGAAATTCACAGTAAAACATGCAACATGATAGTGCTTACATGGAGGTCAAAGAAGCCGAAGGGATAAAAGCGCTCGCTCTTAAACTTCCGGTGTGCAGATATAGGTTCAACCCCTACACCGGTTAGTTGGACTAAAATGTTGACTTCTGGTCCCTGACTTGCGGATGTAAATTACAAGTACCTCAGAAGTGGGTATTGGTTCACCTGATGGCGTGGGAAATAAGAGGAAAAGCTCATTCACACCCAAAAATCAGTCCAGTGCACTAGAAGTTTTAGCGCGCGTATGGACTAAGCTTGAGTTCAAGGCAAGAGAAAGAAAAAATATAGTGCTTATAATCGTGAAATCAGAAAGTCGAGAATCATAGTAGCTAGTACTCTTGCCTGCCGGTGCCATGGACGCGTGTTCCATTCCCCATACAGGCGGATGTTTCTAAAAAAAAAAAAAAGTTTCTTGGATGTCCAGGTTGACCTAGCCTAAAATGGATACCTGTCTATGGAAGTACAGGCGTGAAATCGACCACATCAACCATCAAGTACCGAGTGCTAGAAATATGAGTTTAGCCCCTTATACCCAGTACACCTCAACGCGTGGAAGAAGATCACTTCACTTATTAGTAATACCTGCGTTGCCTGGAGCTTTCACCTGATCAGATGTCTTTTGTGGTGTTTAAAGTAAAGGACCCTTGTCCACGCTTCCAGCTGTATTGGGTATACCGTAAGTAAGGACAAGTAAAGAACCCCATTTAAGGCTGTGAGGGGTGTTGGATATTTGGTACTAGTTTAGCCTTTTCTATAGATCAATCGTACTCCAAGGATGATATGGCTACCTTTACTTCCCATAACATTTCTTGGTACCCATTTTAGATTGGGTGGACCCAAGAAATCAGGTATTTACAACAACAAAAATCGTATTAGTTAGTTAGTTAGTCGAGGTTCCAACTTCACTGCAACGGGTCGTCCCCATTATGCCGTTCCTGTGCCAGTGAGTATCACACAAAATGCTCACCACCGTCTAATGTGAAAAGTGGAACAGACAGGAGTCTCGGCAATCCAACCGTCCGCACAGGTACACTGTGCATAATGCTAGCATATACAGAGAATATTTTTAAATGGGGTTTCTACTTATGAAATCATATAAGTTGGATGCAGCTTGACAAGGCGAATCTAACGGTATCTCAACGAAGAGTGTACGTTAATTTTATGGGGATTCGAAAACATGACCACTGGGCCAGTAGACGAAGCGTACTAGCCAATTAACTCTCTTTTGCCTTAGTTGTATACTTCTATATCAATCGTTCTCAACTGGTGGGACCCCCCCCCCCCCCCCCCGCTGTGAATTTTAAGGTTTCCAAGTGGGGGGAGGGGGGATAATTAAGATTATTTCAAGATCGCGTTAATACAAGAACCGATCACTTGATATTGTTTTTCCTTCCATAATTTACGATTCTGTACTCCTCGCCCTTCTGAAATTCGTTTTATAACGCAAGTAGACCCGCAAATCGCATTTTATGTAGACGTCTAGATTTGGTCCAGTATGTGTTATTAAATGCAGCTTCCATTTTTACATATACTGTGTGTGTGTGGGGGGGGGGGATTTATAAGAAGGAAATACGATTGGGGGGAGGGGGATGACGTTCTGAGCATATGGTGAAGGGGTGCATGGGCCAAAAAAGGTTGAGAACCACTGCTCTAAAAGATTCGAGGCGTCACGCAGACCCAACACAGCGCGAACATCCATTGTGAGCTGATTGCCAGCAACTACGACGAACTTGAATGTCCGGCAAACACGAAAGATCAACAGAGACCACTACAGTCTCCATTCTCTTAGACAGCTCTTATTGCCGCGAATTCGCGCGGGGTTATAAACCTTGAATTGTAGTATGCTATTACTAATAGGTAAAGACAGCTGACCCCATTCCATGCCAATATGGCGTACTGGAAACACGTTACTTGACTCCTCTTATCTTGACAAAGCAACGCTCGCTTGGTCAGTTTTAACTCTATAGATGCCAAGCTCCACACCATATATATTTTGGATACCCCGATCATGTCATGCTCATCTTAACTCTTTCCGACCTAGGCAGTTATTACTGTCAAGTTTCGATCGGAATGGGTTCACGTACTAACTGTTTGAGCACTGGGGGGAAAACATTAATTGCAGTCAACTCCAACAGAATATATCGGCTGCGTGTGATTTACTTCGCAATTTTACGTTCAGTAGTTTGAAATTGCTTTATGAACGGTCAACGTTCGTGCCATTGAAGTCAACGGAGAGCGCCCAGTTCCCAAATCGTCTGTGGCTGATTTTGAGCCCTCGGCACGGTATGTTGAGGAATTATGAAATTGCGTTCAGTATCCCTAAGCTACAGGCGCCTACACACACATACACACACCACACACACTGACACACGTGCACGCACTTCGTATATTTGCAGGCTTAGGATCAGTGAACCCAGTCGAGGATTTCGAAAGAAAAAGTTGCGGGAGAATTGAAAGCAGAACGTTTTGCGTTGATTTTCAGGGCACGAGGCGTTGATTGTTCAGAATGCAATGGCAAATGACTGAAGGAAAAAAATTGCCTAGTAAATCACATATCGCAAAAAACGCTGGAGTTTCTTCTTCTTCCGTTCGCTTGAAATATCTATATCTGCATTGTTGTCTCTTGTATGAATTTAACTGTCTTTTTTAGTTCGCTAAGCGGTCCATAGAGTTTATGACGGCGACTGCACTAGCCAGGCGGCCTTTATTCCTCAGGCTCAAAGACCCCTCTGCCATACACCGCAAGGTACTATATTGGCAGTAAGTGACAGTTTATCTTCCACTGTCGTCTCTCTAGGCCAGAAGGTTTGCCTGGATATGTTATATTTTGGGTAGTCTTTGAGTATGTGCTCTGCTGTCTGCGACGCCAATCCACATGTGCACATGGCTGAGTCACCAATCTTGAATTTTGTATACATGTGGTTACGTGGTCTATTGTGTCCTGTTCTGAGGCGCAGAATAATGACTTGTTCTGGTCTGTCCATAATGTGGTAGTCATCTTGGGCAGGTTTTGGTGGCTTTCTGACTGATTTGATCATACTTTTCTTTTGGTGGTATGTAACGGGCATATCAGGCTGTTCTTCGTTTGCTCCTTCCTTAGACAATCGATCAGCTTTGTTGTTTCCGGGTATTCCTCAGTAGGATGTTATCCACTGTATGGTGACCTTATGCTGACTGCTAAGTTCAGAAAGTAGTGTCCTTAGTACTGGCAATTTCCCAGATAGTAGCGCCTCGAGTACTGATTTTGCATATGTCAATGCTGGGGTTGACTGCGACGTTCTGTATAGGACCGTTAGAGAACGTGCAACTAACACACACACACTCACACACACGTACACACACACACTCACTCACATACAATACAAACACACACACACACACACACACACACACACACACACACACACACACACACACATATATATATATATATATATATATATATATATATATATTAATGAAGAATCAAATTCGCTGGGATGGTCACTTAACTCGTATGCCAGATCACAGGCTCCCTAAACGAATTTTTTTACGGTTATCTACGTCGTGGTAAACGCTCCCAAGGCGGCCAGAGGAAACGCTTTAAAGACACTGAAAATCTCACTGAAAGCTTTTGGAATTCATCATGACACCTGGGAGACTGCTGCTAAAGACCGTAATTTGTGGCGTGCATCATAACATAAGGGTGCAGTCACTTGTGAAGCAACCAGGACTGCAAGAGCTGTGAAGAAAAGGCTGGACAGAAAAACCACTGCAGGAGATCCTCCTCCTGGAACGTCAAGCGTTCTTTGCCCGCATTGTCAAAGAACACTTCGAGCCAAAATAGGTCTTATCGGCCATCTTAGAACTCACGGCTCCATACTTTCAACCCCACTGGATGAAATGAATGGCCATCATCATTCTTGATGGACAAACAACATTTATATATATATATATATATCTATATATATATATATATATATATATATATATATATATATATATATATATATATATATATATATATATATATCTATATCTATAAAACAGAGTTATTGTGGATTTGTGTGTTTGTGGTCAGCTATGTATTGGATGCGTTCGATAACGGTACATCCGATTGAGATGAAATTTTCTACACGTCTTCCTTTAATTCCCGTGCAACCGACTATAATAGTTTCTTAGTGTAAAATCTTCTACTTATTTAATAACATTTACTTTTTCATTTTTCATTATATAATTTCTATATAGCAGGGGGACTTCACTCTAGAAAAGGTATTTCAAGGGGCATTACTTTTAATAACATTTCTATATACTTTATAGTCATATTGTTGAACTTACTTGCACTATTGTTAAACTCTTTGTCTATAGTTATTTTCAGGCATATGAGGTATAATAAATAATGATATAATCTTTAAGGGATTTTCAAATTTTTCATAAAAATAATGCATAATGCATAACATTGTAACCCATCTTTTTCTGCTTAAAGAACTTATCAACTGTCATGTCGGTGATTAAAAACAGTTTTCATTAAAAATAATGAATGGTGTGTAGAAGGACATTCTTTTAAGTTACTGTGCGCCAGGAGCTGGGTGAAACCACGCCGGGTCAGATAGATAGACAGACAGACAGATAGTCGGGAACGGAAGCTTATTTGACTACTTATATGAATTAAATGACATGCTCCCCACCAGGGACTGGGTGAAGCCGGGCCGGGTCAGCCAGACAGACAGACAAACAAGCAGACAGACAGATTGATAGATAGATAGATCCCCTCCAGGGCCTGGGCGAAGCCGGGCCGGGTCAGCTAGTATATATATATATATATATATATATATATATATATATATATATATATATATATATATATATATATATATATATATATATATATATATATATATATATATATATATACATCACAAACAGTCACAAACTCAAATGAGACAATTTCATAAGATAGCAACATGAAGAACAACAAAAAAGCAAAAACAAAAATACCCCCAGAATTTGAAAGCGAAAAGATTGAGGAGGTGACAGATGGCTAAACAAACAAAGTATGTAGTGATCACGCACAGATCAAACATGTAGCTGAAAGGTCGGCGATAAATTGATAATACCTTTACAAATATTAAGCCTGGGATATCTAAACGAATCCGAGATAACGTAGATTAGCCACGACCTTAAGGGTTGTAAGTATTTTCAGATTAACAGTGAACACCTACAAGTTCAAAGGGGGTTTTAAGGACAGAGGCTCGACCTCACCAAACCAGGTTGCATCCAAAATGACTCAGTCTTTCCGCAGATCGTCTTGCCGAAATCGTCACACAGAGCACGAACCCCGTAGCTCTAACTACGACCTCGAGGATAGACAAAAATTGCACTGAATTGATTCAGTGCCGAAGGATAATATTTTGCCAAATGTGACCTGCCCTTTGGACCAAAGAATGATATATTACCACACTAGGGTCAATGTGTTATTTGTTTTGTTTTGTGCTATCTTCGGCAATTTCAGGCTCAATGAAAGGACATTTACATTATAATATTTCTTCCTTTGTCTATGGTCCAAACCTACTTTTTGTTTTGCACAGAATCAGTTAATGAAAGCAACCGAATAACGGAGTCTGATAACGAACCCAAGACATTCAGAGCGCGAGGCAGGCAATCTAGCCACATTGGAGACCCCATAGTAACGAGTTCATGTTGGTAAATAACAATGAAATTCTAATAAATTCTATGGGCTAAAGAAATAGAAACAACACAGAAACAAAACTGACATAAATGTTAAACAAATTTCGTGAACAGAAATGATTCAATGCAAATATTTCTTTGACAACTTATGGAGTATTGGATCTTAACCAACTCATGTCAAGGCGTTTGTAGACAGGTTCAAGGTTGGTTAGATTTCCAGCTATAATTTTCTACTGAATGAAATAGCCAGTGTTACACCAACCCAACTGGGTCGCGTCTTACGACATGCATGGCAGGTTACAGTGCTGTAGCCTACCACGCATGTCATAAGAGGCGACTAAGGAGGCTTGATGGTTCCGTCGCCCTGCTACTGAGTGAGTCCGTGGCGCGACACTGTGAGCTGTGAGTTTCGTGTGAAATGCTTTTGAATCTGCCCGAGGTTTTTTGGAACGTGACTGCATGTTCGGAGCGATGGCAGCTGGCTATGTCCCAGAGTTGACCGGTTTTTGTCTTATGCAGAAATGCGTGGCTGCTGGGCTTCTGGTTGACTGCTACTACCATCGACAATGAACTGTATTTCGTGGACTGTGTGGGTGAACATCTAGGAAACATACAGATAGGAAAATGACTGCTGATTCCATCAGAGATGAACTCTGGGTTTCGTGGGGGACTATTGTGTTGACATTATGGCGGTGGCATTATGCACAGTGTATCTGTGCGGACTGTTGTTTGTCGAGACTCCTGTCTTTTCCACTTTTTACCTTGGGCAGTGGGGAGCGTTTTGTGTGATATTCACTGGCACAGGAACGGAGCATAATGGGGACAACCCGTTGCTGTGAAGTTGGAACTGCAACTAACTAACTAACTAGTGCTGCTATGTTTTGCTGGCCATATGAGTCAGTAGTTTTTTTTTTTTTTTGTTGCCTCAATATAAAATTCACTATCTCAGTAACCAACTGAGGGGAAATGCTGAGATTTAGTATATAACCTTATCATTATGTCCACCCAACAAAAAAAATTTTGTTCTGGAGATTTTACAGCAGATTTCAAAGTTAGTTTATATGCGGTATATTAATTACGACTTAGAGATTACGTCCATGATTTTAACAGAATTACAGCTTCACCAAGTCTCGTCCCCGCATTTTTTAAAATTTTCACGTGATTTCCGTTTTGAAACAAACAGCGCGAAGATTCAGAGGTGTCTCCAAATGGGGGTTCTTTCATGAAACGTGATTATATAAATAAACTAGCTGACAAGGCCCGGCTTCTGGCGGGGATCTATCTATCTATCTATCTATCTATCTATCTATCTATCTATCTATCTATCCTATCCTATCTATCTATCTATCTATCTATCTATCTATCTATCTATCTATCTATCCTATCTATCTATCTATCTATCTATCTATCTATCTAATCTATCTGTCTGCCTGCCTGCCTGCCTGCCAGCCGACCCACCCACCCACCGACCGACCGACCGACCGACCCACCGACCATCCCACCGACCGACCAACCCTTCCACCCAGTCAGCCAGCCAGCCAGCCATCCACCCACCCACCTTTCTTCCTGCCTACCTACCTACCTACCTACCTACCTACCTGTCTGTCTGTCTGTCTGTCTGTCTGTCTGTCTTGTCTGTCTGTCTGTCTGTCTGTCTGTCTGTCTGTCTGTCCGCGCTATTAAATATTGATAAAAGTTACTGGAAAAAACTTCAGGACCATGTGTTGAAAGAGGAAGAGGACTATTGGAGAAAGGATGGATTGAATTTTATGCAACCGAGAGCAATCATCAACCTACTGGAATCGTCCGACACAGATTAAGGTCTGAGCAGATCGCAGACCTTAATCTACGTACACACTTACTGGGATATTTTGCTCCAACTATTCAGACGAATTGCAGGCCCTAAACATTACAGCATCAGCTGAAGAAACAAGAAGGAAATGAAAAATAAGGTAAGAAATATATTCCTTCTACTTTCCTGTTAATTTACAAATTATTTACCCCGTGCCTCTAAATTCTCTGTCTTTACTAATATTACACATTGCACCCCTCTCGGGATTTTCTGTGGTGAAGTGGTCAAGCCGGCTGACTCTGGCTCCGAAGTTTGTATGTTCGAATCTTCTTCTTCTTCTTCGTCTTCTTCGTCTTCTTCTTCTTCTTCTTCTTCTTCTTCTTCTTCTTCTTCTTCTTCTTCTTCTTCTTCTTCTTCTTCTTCTTCTTCCTCTATTTCTTCCTTCTTCTTCTTCTTCTTCTTCTTCTTCTTCTTCTTCTTCTTCTTCTTCTTCTTCTTCTTCTTCTTCTTCTTCTTCTTCTTCTTCTTCTTCTTCTTCTTCTGCGTTCATCCGGATTTTTTTTCTTCCGGATGTGACTGCGTTGTGCCTGTTTACAGCAGAGCTGCGTTCTTGCGCCGTCAAGCCGACACATCCGACTTCTGCGGGCATTTGTTGACCGGGTTAACCTTCCCGGGGATTTCTTAGGACGTTTGAATCTCACTGTTGTGGTGTTATCCCCCATCCTAGCTGGCCCATATAGAACAGCCAAAGACATCCTGGTCAACCCTCAAGGGAAGGCAGGGGCAGACCATCGGCATTCCCCGCCATCCAAGGAGGCTTCCATACTTGCAGAGCCATCACACAGCGCTCTGGTGCTGGGCTCACCCAAGGAATCGTCACGTCCTGCACATGGCTGCTTAGCCTCATTTCCGTATATTGGGCCTTCCGTTCACCATAGGCTGTTCCTCCGGAAACCAGAAGAATGCAGTCTGCAGATGACATCCACACAGTGAGCTTTCGATTAAGACTTTCCACATAATGGATTTGCTATCCAAGCAATATTCCATTTCGTGCCACTAGGACACTTTTTCCACCTTTTATGAAGCCCACACAGTGAGCTTTCGATTCGGACATTTCACGTAATGGATTTGTTATCCAAGCAATATTCCATTTCGTGTCACTAGGACACTTTTTCCACCATTTACGAAGCCCACACAGTGAGCTTTTTATTCGGACTTTCCACGTAATGGATGTGCTATCCAAGCAATATTCCATTTCATGCCTCTGGGACGCTTTTGTAACCGACATACCTGTGGTATGAAGTGTGGCAGTCTAAATACACCTTCATGCACCTTTAGATGTCAACCTGAATGTAGTTAAAGTAAGCTGTAGTCAACTTGAGCTTGTTGATATCTACATAGAGCTTGTCCTCAAATGAAGCAGGCGTGGGCCAAAATATCTTTCTCTGTTCTGCATATATTGGGCACTCCTGCAGCAAATGTTTAGCTGTCATTTTACCAGTTCCACAATTACATTCATCGGTATCTCCTATCTTTAGTTTATTGAACAAGTGGTGTTTCAGCCTGTTATGTCCTGTGCGGAGTCTGAAGATTGCTACTTGTTCTCTTCGGTCGAGTTTGTAATATGCACCACCCGTCTGATGGCCTGGATGCTCTGATTCCCATTTGGTTCTATAAGTGCTTTTTATGAACTTTTTTGCCTCATTATAGGTTATGTCTATGTCAGGCTGTGGTAATCGTCCACCCTCTTTTGCTAGTCTGTCAGCCTCTTCATTTCCAGGTATACTGCAATGTGATGGGATCCACTGTATTACAACTTTTTTGGATTTCTGGCATAGACCATGGAGTGCTGCTCTTAGGTCAGCTAGTTCTGTGCTGTTTTTGCTCTTCAGTATTGAGACAGCTGACTTTGCATCTGTGAAGATAGCTATTTGCTTCTCTTTATTTTCCTCTACCAAGAGCATTTCTGCTGCAGTTTTCAAAGCCTCTACCTCCGCTTTGAAGTTACTTGAAAATTTTCCAGTTGCCACTGACTGTGTTTTTATCACTCCATTTTTTAAATTAAGGAGAATTCCTCCTCCTCCATTTTTAATTGAATCTTTGGCTGATCCATCTGTATATGCATGGGTCCAATTGCTGCTTGGGTAATGTTCTTTTATGTAGTTTAGCGTTATTTTTCTTCTTTCGGTTTCATTCTGAGTGTTCCTTTTCTCAATACCAGGAATGTTTTCTATCATCTCAGGCAGTTGCTGCTGTCTCCAAGCTGGGAAGTTGTGTGCATTGTAAATGGGCTTGACTGTTGATATGTTAAGTATGGGATCTGCCCTAATCTTTCGTTTTGCAGTTTCTACAAAGTTGCTACGCTTCAGTCTTCCTTTTCCAAAACCATTAAACCTGTTATACATAGGGTGGTCTGTCAATCTTCTAAATTTTTCTGCTTGTTGCTGGGCTCTGCTATCTCTTCTGTCCTGCATTGGTTGTAAACAAGTGATCTTTTCTAGTTCATTAATAGGCGTTGTCTTCAGGCTTCCAGTTATGATTCGCATTCCTTGGTTTTGGACTCTACTTATTTTGTTAAAGTTTGACTTAGCTGCTGTTGCCCAAGCTGCAATGCCATATTCCAGTACTGGCCTCACCCGTCCAGTATATAACTTCTTGAGAACTTTCTCATCTGCTCCCCACGTTGTACCAGCAAGCTTTTTCATGATTGCCATTCTCTGCCTTGCTCTTGTTCGATTTTTCTCAACCTGTGTCTTCCATGTCAGGCGACGATCAAAGGTGACTCCTAGATAGTTTGGATTTTCTTCATGGCGCAATATTTTTCCATTCAATACCAGCTTAGGTTGCTGAGTTTTATTTGAGAGGGAGAACACTGTGCATGTTGTTTTCTCCTCACTTATCTTCACTATCCATGATTTTGACCAGTCCTCTAGCGTTAATAAGGCTTGCTGTATTCTGCTGTTAGCTGTACTAATATATTCTTCAGATGTCCATATGGCTAGGTCATCTGCAAAGGAGGATGTGTGTACTCTGGCTGGAAAATTTTCCGTGATGTCATTTATATATGCTAGGAATAATGTTGGTGAAAGAACTCCTCCTTGGGGGACACCTTGCTCCAACAGCATCATTTTGCTTGTTTGTCCTTGTACTTTTGTCCTGGCAGTTCTGTTCTCAAAGTAGTGGCTGATCCATTTATACATGTTTCCACAAACATGCATCTTTTGCAGTTTTACTCTCAGTCCTCCCTTCCATACTTTATCAAATGCTTTTTCTAAATCTATCCAGACTGCTAGTGTGTGCTTTTTCTCTTGGAAGGCATCCTCTATTTCCTGAGCTATATAGGTTATTTGATCTTCAGTGGATCTGTACTTTCTGAATCCTGCTTGGTGTGGTGTTAAGAGTTTGTTTTCTTCCAGATGCCATGTTAGCCTGCCATTGATAATGCGTTCCATTAATTTTCCTACACAGCTAAGTAGACTGATAGGTCGATAGCCATTTGGTTCTTCCAGGTCTTTTCCTTTCTGTGGGACTGGTATTAGTATAGCTTCCTTCCATGTCTGTGGGACTATTCCTCTCTTCCAGCTGTTATTTAGGACTGCTAGTAGTTTCTTCTTTGCCTTGGTGCCTAGTCCTATTAGCATTTCATTTGTGATTCCATCCTTTCCTGGTGATTTCTTCTTTTTTAGGGTATTCATTGCCTGTTCCATTTCTTCCATTGTTAGATTTGCCATCATATATTCTGCTGCTGTCTCTGTATTTCTATGATGTATCTGTTTGTCTTTGATTGCTTTCTTCTGTTCGGTTGTAATATCAATGTGGTTTGCATTTGCATAGTGTTCCATTAGTGCATTTGCAGCCTTTTTTCCTGTAAGCAAGGCATCTCCTTGTTTAATTGTTATTTGTTTGTTTCTAGGTCCTTCATTGTTCATGGCTTTCACTAGTTTCCATAGTTTGTTTCCATCCCTGTCAAAATTCAGGTTTTCTGTTTTTTCCCTCCAACAATCTCTTGTTGTTTGATTTACTGTTCTTTTATATTTTGCTGAGATTGCTTTGAGAGAGGTGGTCGCTTCAACTGTTTGTTCTCGCTCTGCTGTCTTCCTGGCATCTTCAACTTTGTCCTCCAAACTTTGTAGTTCTTCAGTCCAGTATGGTTTGTATTTTTTCCTCGCTCCTCTTGGAATGGACTCAGTGGCTGTCTGTATTATCGCTCTGTTTAGACTTTCCACCATTTGCTTTATGTTGCCATATCGTGTATTTATGTTTTCACAATATTTGTCTGTTAGTATGGCAAATCTGTCCCAATCTGCGCATTTGTAATTCCAGCGGGGCAAGGGCTTTTGCTCCTGTGGAACATACTCCATATTCATTACAAGCTTGATTGGTCTGGGGTCACTACCTGCTAACTGGTCCAGCACATGGCGATCGATTTTGTGGAGGATGTCTTCTGTGCAGAAAGCTAAGTCTGGAGTAGAAGTGGTAAGCCATCTTCTGGAGTAGAAGCTCGGTGTGTCATCCGCTTTGTTGAGTAGATGAAGATTTGAGTCTATTTCCCAGTCCTCCAATTCATCTCCTCTTTTGTCAGTATCTGGGTATCCCCATCTTTCTGAACGGCTATTAAAGTCTCCGACAATAATGCAGTGTGTGTCAGTTATTTTCATGTTTGAGAGTGTAAGGTCCTTATCTGCTGGGCTATACAAATTGTAGATTCTTATTTTCACGTCCTTTATCATCACCTATAATTTCCGTCTGGTTGTCTGAGATCACAGATACTTCGCTGCAAGGTATTGTATTTCGTGTAAGTATTAGAACTCCTCCTTTGTGTCCTTCGCGGTCGAAACGTGTGGCCTGGTATCCTCTGACTGAGAATTTGTGATTGGCGTTGAGGTGTGTCTCTTGAATGCATGCCACATCTATTCTATCTTTATGAAGACGCTGTTTAGGGAGTCTTTCTTCTTGTAAACTCCTTCGGCATTCCACTGTAGTATGTTGATTGTCCAGGGTATTTGGTCAATAGCTCTTAACCTACTCCTCTGTGCCTTGACTCCACAGCATAGGGGAAGGTGACCACCAGTAATCATGGGTGGACCCCCTCGATGCAGGGGGCCCGGCACTATCGCCGCCTGATGGGACTTCACGGGATTAGCACCATAACGATTAAGTATGTTCGACTCCGGGCCGCGTCCTTCATTTTACGAGTGCATTTTTTCGGAGACTCCCGAGGGTCGTCGCTGGAGCTACGGAGTTCGTGCTTTGTGCGACGATTTCTGTGCTGCGGAAAGAAACTGAGCCATATGGGATTTTTAAAAAAAACCCGGTGCAATGCAGCCGACCCTGTCGATTGTAAGCTACTTCTTTCATTGCACCCACTCCCATGCGAATCCGGATACGCCTTTGTGTGTCATCTGAATTGGCAGGTCCCCATTACCGTAAACATAACTTTGTTAACGAGAAATCACTAGTTGTTCAGCAAAACATCAAAGGAATGTCGCCGCTTTCAATGATTTAAGTTGTTTTTGGACCTATCAAAGACATATTCCTTGGGTGGGGGTAAATATAAGACGGCTGGAAAAATTTCATAACGATGCAACAGACAGTTTTCAAAATAATTGATCGTGAATGAAGGCAAACAAATGTGGACATACTATATTAGAAAGCATAAATAGTAGTTACATTTTATTTATTTATTTTTTTTAACAAACAATCCACATACAATATGTTACACGATTGATTGCTGGCATATTTCGCTGCATCTCGTCAGATGCATGCTGCAGAGTTATATATCTTATCAAATGATAGAAATGAATAATACTTAAGCTGAAGCAATTAAAACATACAATTGCAGGTATTGATTGAATGTAGACAGCAGATGTTCCACATTCGAATAGAACCTGTGACTGGCTAACGAAGGGAGGCTCGACTATGGTCTCTATGTGATAGAGCCTGCCGGTCTCCAACTTTGCATGAGACTACAAGAGGATCGCAGCAAATTTCCACATATCCCACGATGATGGTAAGCAGGCAGCATCTACGATTTGCATTCATCGTCTGTAGAGCTCCGAAGCATGGTCGGAATGAATGTGCTGCTTGTCGAACCGGATGGAACCTAGTCTCCCAAGCCTCTTTTCATTTAAGAGTGAACAATTCGAATCGACAGTCTTTAACAACAACATCAATAACAACAAAAACAACAACAGCGCAATATCAAAACCGAAAATAACTAAGTAACTAACTTTCGGTTATGGGGCAGCTATAAAGAAAGCGATTTGAAATATGCGCACACTAAATGCTGGGCCGTTCGCCCCTCGCTGTTGTCTGTAGAGAGTCTTATTCAATAAGATTGGGGTGTGGGGTTAATTATTGCTTCCTTTGTTACTATTATTATAAATATAACGTTGCACATTGTTAAAACAGCAATTATATCGTCCAGATTTTTAACATTTGACAACACAATCAATATTATTATGTGCACCTGATGCGGTGTCTTTATGCTGTAAAATCTCGACAGAAAACTCCCATGTGTCGCAAGCAATCCCTTTGTCAAGCCACAAAGACTGTTCCATTAACAAAAATATTTTGATTTAACAATCGTCAGCAAATTTAACTATGCGTATAATTTTGAGAGGGCGCTAAGGTAGCGTTGTGGCTATATATTTGCCTGGTGACCATGTGTTAAAATTCGCAGCGAGACATATTTATTTTACATTTGACGTGGGCTCCTAGATAGATCGAACCCACATCACCCATCGAGTTACTTTATACAAATATGGGGTTTTTTAACTTGTACACGGGATAATTAGTGAACTTGGAGATTTTCTTAATTTGTCAATAGCCTTCAAACAGACCACCAACTACAACAAATTGTTCAGCGATCAGTTAATTAAGTGAATTGACATATGATGAACTAAACATAATTGAAAACAAAACAAAAAAAAACAGAAGAGTTAGCTAGATACGGAAAACATTATTAACTGATGTGACAACCAAAAGTTAAATTACAATTGGCGCGGTTCAGTTTTGATAAAAGACCGATTCAATGACGTTTAGTCAAGTCTCCGAACTATGGAGTTGACTGGAGCTACGGAGTTCGTGCTTTGTGCGACGCTTTCCGCGCTGCGGAAAGAGACAGAGCCATATGGGATAAAAATCCGGTGCAATGAAGTCGACCCTGTCGACTCCTAAGCGCCTTTTAAGGATGTGTAGATGTAACATTATTGAATTACTTTTTAACCATTGTTTTTTTACGTTCGTTCGCTTTGAAATCAAGCGTAATCGATACACGTTCGCTGGCTTTTAACTCAAGCGTAATCGATACACGTTCGCTGGCTTTTAACTCAAGCGTAATCGATACACATGTTATACTTCTTGTGCACTGGGTCGCCATTTGCGCGTGGATTAGCTTTCTCTTTGCCTTCGCTTCCAAATCCGACTTTGGAGGTGCTGGTATTTTAGGTCCCCAAGTCAAGGATGATAAGTCAACATTTTAGTTCAAATAACCGGTTTAGCGATTTAACCCTCTACCTCGGCATCAGTACACCGGGAGTTTAAGAGCAAACGCTTTTATCCAGTAGGCAATGATGACATTCGTTTTTTTTTTTTTTTTTTTTGCATATCCTATTAACAGGGCCTTCAAGAAGTCCTTCAACAAACAAATGACGATCGTAAACTGATTAGAGACATTAGATGTAGACAGTCAAAATCTTTTGGGCATGTTATGAGAAGAAATGAATTGGAGAACTTGGTGACAACTGGCAAGATCGAAGGGAAGAAACCAAAGGGACGACCGAGAAGTAAATACCTGGATGGATTGGCCACGTTGCATGGTCGAGACAGAAACACGGAGCTGATCCACGACTCTGGTGATCGAGTGAGATGGCAAAACATGACCGCCTACGCTTATCGGTATGGCACATGATGGATGGATAGATTTACAGGAGCATTTTACTGCTGTTGTTGAAGTCTTGGCAAATTTACGTTCAGTAGTTTACCATTGCCTTCTGAACGACCGGCTCCCATACCAGCACGTTAAGACCCAGCGCAACACGGTCTGTTGCAAATCGGTCGCAGCTGTGTTTCGAACGTGGGTAAGCGGGCTTACGAATCGCGTCCGTAAGCCTTTAGCCACGTAGACGGCGACATCCGCTAATTAACAATAAATGATCAGGGGATTATCTTAACGAGCGCACAAATTAACAGTTGCTGATAATAACGGTAAAGGACCCCGTTACATTCTCTGATGCGTATTATTGGGCATAGCGCTGGTCCTGTATTTGTATAGATCAATCGGCACTATATCACATGGGTAGTCTGTACTTCAAAGGGCTTTCCCTGATAACCTTTTAGGATTGGCCGACTTGGTTGCCCAGGGGAAATTAAAAAAAAAAAATGAACAAATGAGGAGCGGCTGGCTGAGTGGCTAAGAGCGCCGGGTTCTACTCCGGGAGACCCGGATTCGAATTTTCCGTAAGGTGTGGATTTTTTTTCTGTCGGGGGCAAAAATGAAATCCTAACATGCACAGTTTGCGGCGATTGTACGAGTCAGGTGGCCTTAATTCCTCAGGTTCAAGACCTCCCTGCCCTACACTGCAAGGAACTATAGGCAGCCAATGACAGATGACTACCGGTAGACAAGCGAGCTAGACAGTGTGCTACCGGGCTCTCAACAGATGCATGTACCTTAATTTGTTAATGTACAAGTATAGGGTGTATTTTTAATGACTGTGGGGTTTTTGAAAATATTGTCGTTCCAAGTTTTTTAAAAATTTATTCACCCTCTGAAGAATTCATGCAACTGTCATTTACTGCCAATATAGTACCTTGCGGTGTATGGCAGAGGGGTCTTTGGGCCTGAGGAATTAACGCCGCCTGGCTAGTGCAGTCACCGTGAATGAACTGTGCAGGTTAGGATTTTCTTTTTGCCCCCGACAGAAAAAAATCGCACACCTTACCGAGGGATCAAACCTGGGTCTCTCAAATGAGAGTCCGGCGTTATAGCCACTCGGCCAGTCGCTCCTCAGTTCATGCAACATAAAAGGTAAATACAAAATTTGTAACGGCAATATTTTCAAAAACCTCACAGTCATTAAAAATACACACTGTACGTGTTAATAGCCCACAAAACCAATCCCTTACAGCTACTATCACACTGGATCCCCGGTTCAATAGTCGCAGTCACTAGTGGTCACGATTTGTGCGTGCTCGTGCAACAGATGATAATTTATACAGAGTATTCAGTATCCCTAGATGCCCCGTAGGTCAGCCAGTTGACAATTTCAACTTAACGTATACCAGCATGAGGTGACGGACTGGATCTTAAATATTTAGTTCTCAGAAGACAGAGCTTCTAAAAGAGCGTTAACATTTTAAATATATAGTCTAATGTTTACGGAGATCAACCCCATAAGGGATTCACAGCACCCACTTGCCATCAAGTAGACTGGCACCCTGGCCAGCCCTCTACTGCTAGTGTGGCTGGGACAGTAGAGCCACTTCAGATCTTGTGTGTGTGAAAATTCCGTTTGTCAACCACATATGCCAAAATAATCAAGACTGAATGATCAGAAATATTGACTGAAAATCAGATGTGATGACTTCCTTATTGAATTCAGTTTCATAAAGCCATCACAAAACTGACGTGACCTCCTTGACTTCCATTCTTATGGATGCCATGTTTGAATATGCCTCGCCATGCTCATCTCATCTTGTTCCCCTTGTACCTTGCAATGGCTAACTGAAGAATAAACAGAGGGGAAGTGCCCGTTTATGGGCTTCATATATCGAGATTCCCACGGACTCTGGTACTCCCCCTGTCCACAGTTTACATTGTCGCCCCTTCTTCTGGTTCCATGCTCTATAGCGCATATCTACAATGGTGCCCCCCCCATTGTTCTACTACCTACATTCTTTGCCAAGGGTTACATAAATTTCATATTTTGTCCGTCATAAATCCATTTCTCTCTTATAACACTAGTTACTTTGATCAGCATAACTTTTCTCTCTATGAGCTTCCATTTTCAGTCTAGGATGCAAGACATAGTCATAATCAATGCCAAGTGCCTTGACGACTGGCCCCGGCGACCAAGCTTCTTCACATCATTCGATCGTCAACAACACGTAGGCCTATCAGTGGGTGCGCAGACACTCTCCCGTGTCCTGACACAAGGCTTTTAACAATATTCTCTCGTTATCTTCTCCCGTCTCTCTTTCCACAAAGCTTTCCATATTACAGTTTTTCTTATCATCTCATCTCATCATGTTCCTCTTGTACCTTGCAGTTTTTCTCTAGTAATATTTAATAATAATAATAATAATGTCGCCCAAAAATGTCGACTATCTCTTTATGTGCAAGGCAAAATATTACGTTTTCTTCCCTTTCTTATTTGAATCTTCAATTTAACTTTAATTGTAAGGGAAATATGTACGATTTATAATCAGAACAACAAGAAAAATAAAACGTTACTTTCTCCGTGCATTGGCTGGAGCCTAAGCCTTTAAGAGTTAATGCTGTAAATGGAAGCCACAAAAATCATGTGACTTGGTCACATGATCAGTCACTACTGGCTATCAGGCCATGTTGCGAACGGTTACGTTCTCTCTCAGCCAGAGTCAGAGCACCCCTAGCTCCCAAGACGTGGCAAGATAGGCTTTTATATCTAGCATAGCACACTCAGCTCTTGATAACACAGGATAATCCCGAGCCACGCAGAACTGGTTTTGGAAAGTTTTTCAGTGAAGTGAAGTGTTATTCTTGTGTAATCAAAGACGATAAAATATGGCTATGGAGGCTAGATCGCAGTTTTGCAGACACGTGCGGTATCTGAATCTGTCATTTTCACACAAATCGTCTCTTACAGTATCGCCATTGACAGTCGTGCCCACGCGTCTACATTCAAATATCTTTAAGTCAAGCGCCGTAAGACAGAAGCTGCAGCCTGTAAGCGTTACCGTCGTTAGAAACATGTCAGCACCCAGGAGTGTACCCATAGGTAATTCATAAATATTAAATATGCAATTTCGTAACATGCAAAAATTACACAGGTTACTCAGATAAAAATGTATGTGATAGATAATATTAATAAACCATGTTTAAGTATCACACTGTTATGAATGAGACCATGCAGCATTAGATGGGCAACATACAAGAATTGAAAGACCATATATTATATATTATAATATTTGTCTGCCACTGTTAAGAAAAATTATCCTGCATTGATCATGCATTATTAAATAGTTAATTAGTTAGTCGAGGTTCCAGCTTCACGGCAACGTGTCGTCCCCATTATGCTCCGTTCCTGTGCCAGTGAATATCACACAAAATGCTCCCCACTGTCCAATGTGAAAAGTGGAATAGGTAAGTCTTGGCAATCCAACAGCCCACACAGGTACACTGTGCATAATGCCGCCGCCAGATTACCAACACAAAATTAAACCACGAAAACCACAGTTCATCATAGATGGACTCAGCAGTCACCAGAAAGACCTCATTGACCCGGGTTTTCTCACATGGCTCGGTCTTTTACCACAGGGCGAACCGCCGAAAGTGTCGCATAAAGCATCTCCACAGCTTCAGCGCCGATTCCCAAGAGTCTCCTGAAAAATGCACTCATGAACCGAAAAGTCAACTAAGTCAATTCAGCAGCAGCTGGGAGCCATTGTAGGATAGATAACCAACAAGCTTGCATTTCATCCTCAGTTGTCTCTTCTGTCTTTCATCTCCCAGTGAAACATTGGCCCTAATAAGCCTTTCTTTTGTAAACTTACCTATGCTTATTCATAATTTGTTGGATTTTTCGGCAAAAGTATTCTGCTTTGTCATCTCTTTTATCTTCTTCTTTCGTTTGCTTGAAATATGTCTATAACTGCATGTTGTCTCTTGTATGAATTTAACTGTCTGTTTTAGTTCACTCAGCAGCTCTTTTATGACATGCATGGTTGGTTGCAGTGTTACTATTCTTTGCTTGGGGGTTCTGGTAATGTAGGTGTGTTGATTACCCATAACCCATATCTTTGTAGGCCTCCTCAATTCTTAACCATTGCAAAGCCTCAGTGCCAACAGAGATTTAACAGTGATGAGCAGCCATGCATTCCCACTGTTCAAGGTGATTGTCACAGTTCTTCACTGAGGCTTTCACCATGTTCTTGTACCACTGTTCAAGGTGATTGTCAGTTCTTCACTGAGGCTTTCACCATGTTCTTGTTCCACTGTTCAAGGTGATTGTCACAGTTCTTCACTGAGGCTTTCACCATGTTCTTGTACCACTGTTCAAGGTGATTGTCACAGTTCTTCACTGAGGCTTTCACCATGTTCTTGTACCACTGTTCAAGGTGATTGTCAGTTCTTCACTGAGGCTTTCACCATGTTCTTGTACCACTGTTCAAGGTGATTGTCACAGTTCTTCGCTGAGGCTTTCACCATGTTCTTGTACCACTGTTCAAGGTGATTGTCAGTTCTTCACTGAGGCTTTCACCATGTTCTTGTACCACTGTTCTGTAAACAGGCACAACGCAATCACATCCGGAAAAAAAAACTCCGGATGAACGAAGAAGAAGAACCACTGTTCAAGGTGATTGTCACAGTTCTTCACTGAGGCTTTCACCATGTTCTTGTACCACTGTTCAAGGTGATTGTCAGTTCTTCACTGAGGCTTTCACCATGTTCTTGTACCACTGTTCAAGGTGATTGTCAGTTCTTCACTGAGGCTTTCACCATGTTCTTGTACCACTGTTCAAGGTGATTGTCAGTTCTTCACTGAGGCTTTCACCATGTTCTTGTACCACTGTTCAAGGTGATTGTCACAGTTCTTCGCTGAGGCTTTCACCATGTTCTTGTACCACTGTTCAAGGTGATTGTCACAGTTCTTCACTGAGGCTTTCACCATGTTCTTGTACCACTGTTCAAGGTGATTGTCAGTTCTTCACTGAGGCTTTCACCATGTTCTTGCACCACTGTTCAAGGTGATTGTCAGTTCTTCACTGAGGCTTTCACCATGTTCTTGTACCACTGTTCAAGGTGATTGTCACAGTTCTTCACTGAGGCTTTCACCATGTTCTTGTACCACTGTTCAAGGTGATTGTCAGTTCTTCACTGAGGCTTTCACCATGTTCTTGTACCACTGTTCAAAGTGATTGTCAGTCTTTCACTGAGGCTTTCACCATGTTCTTGTATCACTGTTATCCCGGGAAGGTTAACCCGGTCAACAAATGCCCGCAGAAGTCGGATGTGTCGGCTTGATGGCGCAAGAACGCAGCTCTGCTGTAAACAGGCACAACGCAGTCACATCCGGAAAAAAAATCCGGATGAACGCAGAAGAAGAGGAGTATCACTGTTCAAGGTGATTGTCACAGATCTTCACTGAGGCTTTCACCATGTTCTTGTACCACTGTTCAAGGTGATTGTCACAGTCCTTCACTGAGGCTTTCACCATGTTCTTGTACCACTGTTCAAGGTGATTGTCACAGATCTTCACTGAGGCTTTCACCATGTTCTTGTACCACTGTTCAAGGTGATTGTCACAGATCTTCACTGAGGCTTTCACCATGTTCTTGTACTACTGTTCAAGGTGATTGTCACAGTTCTTCACTGATGCTTTCACCATGTTCTTGTACCACTGTTCAAGGTGATTGTCACAGATCTTCACTAAGGCTTTCACCATGTTCTTATACTACTGTTCAAGGTGATTGTCACAGTTCTTTATTGAGGCTTCGAGTCCCTATGAACACTGGGTAGGAGTCTCGACAGTGAAGTATGCAAAACCTGTGGAGAAACCATGACCAACCTAGGCCTGATCTATGCAGATCTGTATGTGTTGTGTGGAATCATGATCTGGCTTCATCCTAATATGTCTCTCTGCAGATCTGTATGTGTTGTGTGGAATCATGACCTGGCTTCATCCTAACATATCTCTCTGCAGATCTGTATGTGTTGTGTGGAATCATGACCTGGCTTCATCCTAATATATCTCTCTACAGATCTGTATGTGTTGTGTGAAATCATGAGCTGGCTTCATCCTAATATGTCTCTCTGCAGATCTATATGTGTTGTGCAGAACCATGACCTGGCTTCAATCTGTTAAGTGCCAAACTTGCACGTCCCTCTCATATCTGAGCTAAGAGAGGGGGAGAAGAGCTCTGCAACAGTTCTCGTAGAGATGGTACTTTGATACTGAATCAGATTAAAAGGCCCTATACCAGCTGACCTCAATCAATACAAGTCCCTTTCAGGGAACATATGACCTCAACATCAGTCGGTGCATTAGACTTGATGAGAGTTGAAACTCGGTTTTCCACATTATTCACAACCCACCAACCAATACACACTCCAGGGCAGTAAAGAATGATTAAATGAAATATACAATTATTTTCCATTTCATGACGACCATTTTTTAATGAAATTGTCATAATTCCATTTCATAGTAAAACTCTTTTGGTTGACTTCCCTATTTTAGCCAAGAAGCTGTATACCCCCGGTCCTCTGGGTGTTACCTTGAGTGTGAAGGAGGCCATGCTGCGTGATGTTGGTTCCAGAGATACAGAGTTCATTGCATGTATCAAATTTATACGTCAGAAGATTCTAGAAATTGCAGGTATGCTTTATTTAGTTTGTAGAACTGTTGCTTAAAGAAAGCTTGTATAGTTTATCTGTAACTTATAGTTCTTTCAGCTTTAAGAATCCACAAGTGTTAGTCAATTAAAAACTTGTCTAATTGAGCTAGAAAGATTTACTACTATGTGACTTTAAAAGAATAACTGTACACCCTTAACCAGACCCACGCAGTTTAATAGATATCCAGCTGGCTTCATCAAGTGGCACTGCCAACCACCCAAACCTACCCCCACAGAATCATCGGTCCCCAAACTTCAAGTGTTTCTTCAGCTGACCTTTCGAGAGGATGGTGTAATGAAGCAAATACATGATCGACTTAACAGTAAACCAAACATTATTTGCTGCTGAGCCAATTATCAGATATAAAAGCACCTTCATACCTACTCTATCTGTGAAAGAACTCTTGCCTTCGTTCTCCAAATCAAACTTTTAAATGATCAGTTCCAGTGTGAGTGCTAGGCAACTTACATAGATACAAATGATACATTTGTTCTTATATTTTTCAGAATATATTCACCAAAAAAAAACAAAAAAACAGGTTTTCAATTAAAGCCCCCTCATACTTATACATAACACAAAATTAAAGTACTTATCTTAGTTGCTTAATACATTAGCTGTTTTATTTTAAAATGTGTACAATGAGAGAGGCATAATACAAATGCAGTTTTTAATATATACATATTGAGAGTGTAATGGGTTTTTAAAGAAAATTAGAATCTTATATTAAACAAACTTCATAAAAGTTAAAAATATGCAAATTGATATTTGTGCTTTTAGAAAACAAAAGATTGAATACAGAAGTTGAGTTTCATTGCAACATGTAACATTTCATTGCTTTTATTTCCCCTTTCTAAAGGAGTGTCCAACGATACATTCAGCTGTATTCCTATGCAAGGAAGTGGAACATTTGCCGTTGATGCTTCTTTCCAGTCTGTATTACCAAAAGAAGGAGCAAAGGTAGCTATCAATTAAATACAAGTTACATTTTTCAAACCCAAAAGCTTTTAACTTTGTGAGCATGTTAAATAAATTAAAGAATGCTTAAACAAGAATGTCAGCTAATCATGTCAACCTGTTCTTTAGTGGGAAGCTGAATGGGACAGCCACTGTTCCGGATGAAAGGTTTTTTTTTAAAACCAGTTATGACAGGGATGAATTCACTGTATCATTGAAGTAATCAATACTGGGTCAGTGGCACACCTGAAACCACAGTATCCAACAACCCTTGCTTTACTCATTTATCTCAGTAAGGAGAAAAGATATAAAATGGTCTTGTATCATATGGAAAGAACCTGACGAGCACAAATGGGAAAATATAACTAGTCCTGTTTAGGACTAATTCGAAAGCGAGCAAAGGAAAAAAAGATAATCAAAATTTACATACAAAGAGCTGACCTCAACTATAACCGGCACTGTAGAAGTAGGTTGAACGAGGTCAACAATTTTTTTCCCCATAAATATCGAACTGAATATGGGGAAAGATTTCTGTACATGAATACATAATATACCCAGACAGTTCCAGTGAAACTAGTGACTGGAAAATACTGCAGGAATTACGATTCCAAAGCCAGAGCAACGTTAGCTGCAGATGAAGAACTCTGTAAAATCTGTATCTCTGTATATATCCAGGAGCACTTTCTGATGCACTGTCTGTTTTCCAAGCACACAAATCCACTAAGTCAACAGCAGAGAACTCTTCTGCAGTGGATCCCATCCCATCCTGTTGCAGTTTGCTAGCTGTTGTATGGGGGGAGGGGGGGACTTTGTGGTCTCGAGGTATGGTGTCTGATTTGAGTGCTGGAGGTCCCAGGTTCAAGCCCCGGTGAGGGCCGGGATTTTTTCACGTGGACTTCTGGTAACAAAATTTCCCCTGGTCTCTGGGTAGTGAGATCGGACGCCCATGTGTATTGTTGCGCATGTAAAACATCCCTTGGCAGTTGGAAATCGAAAAAGAGTAGCCTAACGACACTGCCCAGGCAAAATCTCGAGTTAAAAATCTACCCAAAGTATTTCTGGATCCTCGCCGGTGCTATGGAGTTCGTGCACTGAGCTGAGATTCTCTGAACTCAGGCTTGAGTTAGGAGTAGAACGGAGCACTTATGGGATACAACCGTGTCCATGATGTTGATCCTTCGACTAAACTAAACTATGCTGTTGTATACATGTGGAACATGAACAATGAACAGACAAGGTGAGAAATAGTAAATTGCAGTGAAATGTGATTTCTGAAGAACATAAAACCTGATTCAGGACTTTAATGATTGTGTGAGGAGGAGAACCTTGACCACCCATACTTATCAGCATGACACATTATGATCAAAGGTAAAAAAATCTGAACATAATTTTTGTTTTGCAAATTCAGGCTAAGAAAATTATTGAAAATATAGGATCCTGGTAAGAATTTCTTTCTGTCCAGGTGCCTGGGTTTTTCTACCGTTGATTATGATGATGAATGTTATTTTGTTAACAGCATAACTAGAAAGTTCTTCCTTTGGAATCCACAAGGTAAAATAAAAATATTTGATTCAAAAACATACAGAGGAGAATGAAGAAATAGAGATTAGTAATATGAGAAATGCCTGGAAGGAATTACAAGAGACAGCAGTGGATAGTGAGACTTGGCTTGTGTTGATCAAGAGCTTAAGCTCCACTGGAAAATAAAATGAAGATGGAAAAGAAATGCCCATTTAGCATTATTATTGCTGATATTGTATTGTTTAATTAGGGTATTAACTATTTGACTGGCACCTTGCCGTCTTGATATAATTTGTAAATGGAGTTATACTTCTCCATAGCACAAAGTCTGGGTTGAGACCATCTGTTGCCCATGCAGCATGATCCCTCACTCAATCTGCCTAATTTACTCCTGAGGAAAGGTAACACCAGTAATGTGGAACAAGACAAGCTGCAGAAGCTGCCAGATCAGCAAAGCAATGCTGTCCACCTGTGGGAGCTTCCATTCTAGACCAGTTGCCGATCACGGCTTAGGGCCTGGTCTGTCCTGCCATGACATTTAGTCTTTAGGCTGCATTTCCTCACACTAGGGTAAGGCTTATACACTCCCAATTGTGCTCCTTTGCCCAAAATCATTAGCACAGTGTTGGGTTTTGTGAGCGTCACCCATCATTTGGCGCTACTAGAAAGCAGGTAGTACCATCTTTGGGGAGGATCATCAGGTGATTAACTATTTAAGCTGTAAGTAATTTATTTTAAAGTCTTAAGTCAACTCTTTAACTCTTTTTGAAGGATTATATCATAGATATGTCTATGTTCTTTGCTAAAAATTTATATTAGAATAATTTTCTAGTAACATTTTGTTTTCTTACTTTCTTCAGGCTTTAATTATTGAAAATGGAGCATACGGGAAGAGAATGGTCAAGATATGTGAGGCAGCTGGAATTGCTTGTGATGTCCAGAGCTTTAGGGAGGATCGTCAGGTGGAGCCAGAGGTGATCGAAGATGCTTTGAGTGGGCGTACTCATTATGACCTGGTGGCTATTGTACACAGTGAGACAAGCTCAGGTGTAATTAACCCTGTCACAGAGGTGGGAAATATTATAAAGAACCGTTCACCAGGTATGGCAGTCTGTCTTGAATTGTGTGTACTTGATTAGTAAATGTTAGTATAAAGATACTTTTGAAATGCAGATATAGAGATGCTGACAAAGTGTAGATATATATGTACTGTTGAAATTTTTATATAAAGGGAAATTGGATGGATCTATCTTGTCTTGTATGTATTTAAATATTATGCACAACCCACTACTGGCAACGCCGATCGCATTCTGGTATGAACCTAAGGCCTATCCACGTCAATCTGGAAGCACTATACTCGAGTTTCGCCCTCGTTTGAGCTCATCAGTAGTGCATATCCTTGACCGGATCCGGAAACAGTCCCGGATCACGCATGTGAAGCGGGTGTGTAACCACGCGGCACACACTGGACACACCAAATTATCACAACAGAACATCACAACGCTACCCATCGTAGGCTATTGTATGTATTTGTTAGTAAATGTGATTATATAGATACTGTTGGAATGCGATATAGAGATGATCTTGAAATGTAGATAAATCTATACTGTTGAAATTTGAATATATAGGAAAATTGGGTGAAAATCATGGAAAGGTGAGTTAACAAATACAGATGTCTTAATCAACTAGGAATGAAAATGTAATTTCTAAAGGAGATAAAGAATCGCCAAATAAAATATTTTGAGCGTACAAGGAGACATAAAATACCATGGCAAACACCATGCTAGAATGAAAGGGGGAAGGCAAACATTCTAGAAGATAACATCAGGATATGGAACAGAAAGAGGAGGTTAGACTGTAGTTTCCTGGTGGGAGGCAGAGTTCTGAAGATTCACTGTGGCAACCTCCGTTGTGGAGATGATAAATGTTCTGATCTGATTATATAAATAGGGCAGTCATGAAAACAAAAGTAGAATCTGAACATTGCTCACACATATGTATGTACCATTATAAATGTCTCTCTCTCTCCTTCCCTCCTCTCACCCACAGTGTGTAAAACTTATCTTTGTGTTTATGATAAATTGACTAAAAAGATTAATGTTGTCCATATGTCATCTGTATTCTATTATTCTAATTGTTTTAAACAAAAGTGTATATGTGTAGTACATATTGTTATATAAGAGCTTAATTTTACATCTTTTCTAGATTCAATTTACTTGGTGGATGCCATCAGCAGCTTCGGTGCTGTTCCCCTAGATCTGGAAGCTAGCAAAATAGATGTGGTCATCAGCTCAGCTAACAAATGTCTACAGGGTGTTCCAGGATTTGCTTTTGTCCTGGCCAGAAATGAACTCCTTAAGAATTGTAAAGGTATGCCGTGAAAAAATATACACATTTGTAGTAAAAACATCATCATCATCAAGTGCCCTTTCAGCTAGTGTTGGCGTTCATGTCTCTCCACAGATCGCGGTCTTTGGTGTTCTGGATCAACTCTGCTGATAATATTTCTCCATTCCACTGTCTCAGTCCATCCAGCATCATTTCTCTTGGTCTGCTCCTCTTCCCCTCGATCTTTCCAGTTGTCATGATGTTCTCCAATGCCTCTCTTCTCATCATATGACCAAAGAAACTTATTTGTCCCTTTCTTATTGTTGTATATAATGTTCTAGTTTCACTAGCCTCATTCAGGCAGTTGTTATTAGTTACTCTGACAGTCCAAGAAATTCACATTCGTCTCAGGAACTACATCTCCTTTGCTTCGAAGTTCTTCCTAATTTGTTCATTTACATTCCAAGATTCACTGCCATACAGCAAAACAGGATCTATATAGCATTTCAACACTCCTTGCATTCAGTGATGGGAACTTATTGCATAAGATAACTTTTCATTGTCTGAAATGCAGCTTTTGCTTGCCCTATTCTGTTCTTAATTTCTGTTGTACAGAGAACTCTGTTTACTTTCATTTCACGTTCGGAAAAAAAAACTCCGGATGAACGAAGAAGAACTCTGTTCACTTTCATTTACCCTGTGCCTGAGCTCACCAGATGAGAAGCTCAGATATGTTATCTTACTACTGTTTATTACCTCAGTCGTTTCTAATATTTTCTAATGAATAATCATTTAGCAAAAGGCTTCTTTGTCACTAGTTTTCAATGGTTGTATCATCTCTAATGAAGTAGACAAATTAGAATGACTACTTGTGATATGGTGATATTAATCACCGGGTTGAGGAGAAAGTACTTCGTCTGCCTTTTATCCTCAAAAGGAGCATAGCCTCTCAGCCAACTCCAGTCAAACCTTCCTGTCTTTTGCCATCTGCAGCTCACTCCATGTGATCCTCGTATTATTCATCTATGTCTATAGTTATCTTGTCCATCACATGCTTTTAGGTCTATTTCTATTTCTTGGTAATGTGGCATGAAGAGAAAGGACTTAACATCAGCTTCTCTTCCTCACCTCTTGATTTGCTGAAATTTGTTTAATTCTCTCTAAGCTCTGCATTAGTGATTCTGCCATACCATTTTAGTTCTTCTATTCTGTACAGGCACCAGCTAATGAATTTTTGTAGTTTATTAGTAATTGTTTGTCGTTATTCATGTTTCTGATCAATACTGTAGTACTGATTTGAGGTTACACTGGGAAGGTTAACCCGGTCAACAAATGCCCGCAGAAGTCGAATGTGTCGGCCTAACGGCACAAGAATGCAGCTCTGCTGTAAACAGGCACAACACAGTCACGTCCGAAAAAAAGAAACTCCAGATGAACGCAGCAGAAGAAGAAGAAGATTTGAGGTTAGAGTAAAAAGTTCTAAGTTTAATACTAGATTTATTTGGTTTTGGCTTCCAAAAAATTCAGTGCTACAACTGCATTTTTAATATATTTTTTAACATCTGTCTGTTCCCCTATCTTTGTCTACATTGCAACCTAAATATGTGTGATTCCAACTTCTAAAGTGAGGTTTCATTAAGGGAGATTAAGTTATCATATACTTGGTTTAATCTCAATATTTGTCTCTTTTTCCGATGAATTTTTAAGACTTACTTTTCAAGACTTCGCATAACATATGTTTAATTTATGTGGCATCTGATTTTGTTTGTGGGACCGGAGAGCAATGTCTTCAACAAAGTTATGATCAAGCTAATCTTTCAGCGTCTTTGAACTCTATTTCTAGGAGTAGATATTGTTGTCTTCATAATCCAGTCTGTAGTCAATAAGAGTTATAAGGGGGTCCAAAGATATTTTTAGCACTCACACGTTCTTATTTCAAATGTATCTGTTAGTTTTCTCTCATGAAAAACACTACATTTCATGTCTTTAAATGTTGCCCTTTCTAAGCTGATTATTTTCTATGGGGCTCCTTTAGTGCTTCATTATTTGTCAAAGAGATTTCCTATCTGCTTTCAAAGGCAGTCCAATATAAAGTGGTGAGTTCAGTTCAGTGCTATGCTATACTGTTATGCATACTGTGACTATCTGCCTATCCTTGTTTCCAGTCTCCTGGTATTTCTTCCATCTCCCAAACTCTGCTAAATAATTTATGCGGTAATGTAACAGAGGCATTTATATTGGCTGTAATAGCTTCTGCTTGGATACCTTCAGGACATGCAGCATTCCCATTCTTGAGGAGTTGAATAGTCTGTGTTATGTTTGTAGAGACAGAAAGGGGGTTGGGGAGGGGGGGGGGGGGGGGTGAAAGAAAGAGTGACTGAATGAAAAGAATAAATCCAGGTCTAGCTTTTTGACATCTGAGACTCATTTTGCATTTGTAGGTAACTCTCGCACTCTGAGTCTGGATCTCTATGATCAAGTTACACAGCTAGACAAAACCAGCCAGTTCCGGTTCACACCACCCACCCATGCCATGTTGGCTTTTAAGCAAAGTCTGGTGGAATTTGAGGCAGAAGGAGGTCTTGCAGGAAGATCTGAAAGGTACCAAGTGTTTTGACTTGTTTTTGTTGGTTACATGCTTGTCAGAATGAAGTAATTCAGTCTCTTACATTTGTTTTTATTTAGCTATTTTAGGAGAAAGAAATTATTGATAGGAAGGGGATGCATTACTGGAAAAAAGGGGAGTGATTGACCTAAAATAAGTGCTAGCATATTTAGATGTGTCCAAATCAATCAATGAAAGATGAAGAAAAAACAGAAGTAATTCAGCTGTATAAACACCTGTTAATTATTAATATGAGTTGCAACATATTAGTTAGTTAGTCGACAGATCATCCTCATTGCACATCGAAACTTTCAGTCCATAAGTGCTCGGATTCCCTCCTCAGTAAATCCCATAGCGTGTAGCAGTTAATGACCTCAGTTCTGTGTAATTTATTAATACAGGCTATGCTGATTGAGATCCTGACAGAGAGGTAAAGAAAACATCTGTACAAATCTCTGATCCAAGTTCATGATGAAACTGCACTGGTGTAAACTGGATCTGAAGTAACTAAATAATGACTGGAGCAAGTGTCTAGGATACTGAGATCTGAAACTAGATTGCTATTACTAAGAGACTGAATGTTGTTGAAAATGTAATCTTTATATATGACCCACCATTAAAGTGGCCTTGAGTTTCTCTTTGAGGCAGGTACTTTTCATGGTGTATGGTTCTAGGATCGTCCATTCCTCATAAAATGAATACTAAAGGGTGTCCGTAAAGTCTGGACACATGAGTAAAGATACAACTTTTTATTCAAATAACATCTTCACTTCCACTGAGAAGTACCAGCTCTACCCTGTCTTCCTACATGTTTAATCTGTGGAGGCAAAAAAATCTGTTAATAATTTTGAATTTTGTATTTCAATTGAAGTAAATGAAAATTATCCAATTGTCCTGTGTGTCCAGACTTTACGGACACCTTGTAGAGTATTTTCTTGATACCGTCTATTTCAGCCATTGAGTGGTGTTTCTTCTATCTTTTCTCTCCCTGTGGAGCACAGGTTTTTATCCAGTTTATTTCAACCAAGCCTATCCTTTGTTGTCTACTGTCTTTTCCCTCTCCATATTATTCGTCTCTGTCTCTGATTCTCTTCACTGAGTATTATTAGATTCCCTTTATTTTTTCCCTTTAGGTATTGAGTGTTATTTGGTGAAGTAAATATACACCATATTCCCATGCCATGATGGGATGAAAGCAGGGCTCCTTTCTTCAATTCGATTCTCTGTACTGTTGTTTGTTGCTCTATGTATTCTTTTATGACACTTCCTTCTGTGACATTTTGACTCACTGAAAAAATCGGTTAATAATACTGAATTTTCATTCATTACCACAAGTCTGTGTTTCCCCATGTTATCAGATCCTATCTTGGCATTCAGAATTTTGATATTGCTATTTCTTTGATTACCTACAGTACTTTGAAGTCTAATGTAAAATTCCTCAACTGATTCCTCCTTATCATTGTTTGTGTAAAACTGAATTACTTTCATGTTTCTAAATGTTGCTGTCATTATTCTAGAACTCACTGCTTCCCACTATATTAATGCTTTCTCTGCCTCTTTAGATAGTACTAGCCCCCCCCTACTCCTTCATTGTGAGGGGCATTTTCCCCCCAGCTTGAAATCACTATTTCACCAGTGCTTTGTTTTGCCTGATCCCTTCAAACTTGTATCACATAGTCCTGAAATCAATCAATCAATCATGTGCCATGCTGGAAAGCGTGGGCGGTCATGACTCACCATTTCACTCGATCACCAGAGTCGTGGATCAGCTCAGTGTTCCTGTCTCGTCCATGCCATGCGGCCAAGCCATCCAGGTATTTTCCTCTCAGTCTTCCTCTTGGTCTGTTCCCTTCGATCTTGCCAGTTGTCACCAAGTTCTCCAATCCATTTACTGAAATAGCACTCTTATAATATGGTAATTTCCCCTACCATCAATGTTGTCTTTTCCAACACATACATAGTTCTAACATTCCAGGTTTCAATTCTAGACATTCCTAGGAGGTAAGTTTGTGATCCAGACTGCTTGTAACTTTCCTCTCATCACGGCTCATATTTCTTCAAGAAGAGGGGCTTCCTTTCATCTTGGTTGGCTGAGTTATTTTTCTTTACTTTTTTTAAAGACTTGTTTACAGCTGTTTTGATTTTTAAGCTAAAGTTTTCTGTAGGATCGGGTAGCAGTCTCGCAATTACTCTCCATTCTGTAGGGTTGGGTACCAGCCTCACACCAACCCTCCTTGGTCACCTCTAATAACAAGAATGGTAGGCTGCTCTTTGTTTCCCTTATAGGCCCTGGTAACTCAGGGACAGCAAAGGTTCTTTACCTTACTTAAATCTTTGTGTGAGTAAATATGCATGCATTAGTGTAAACAACAGAAACCACCATTACTTTCATTCAGCCATTTGTGTGTCAGATAGTGTGAAGGTATTCTATCTATCTTTCCCTGTGTATCAAATAGCCAAACTGTTCCTTGCCAGATGTTAGATTCACATCCCATAATTTCTGTAAGCTTCCTGTCTCCCTGGGACCTTTCTGTCACCAGCAATGTTGCATCTGTGACTATTTTTCATGTGTACCACTCAGCTTGACATGTGTACCACTCAGTGTGATATGTGTACAACTCAGTGTGACATGTGTACCACTTGTGACACAGTGTACCACTCAGCATGACATGTGTACCACTCAGTGTGACATGTGTACCACTCAGCATGTGTACAACTCAGCGTGACATGTACCACTCAGTGTGACATGTGTACCACTCGTGACATTGTACCACTCAGCATGACATTGTACCAATCATTGTGACATTGTACCACCCATCATGACATGTGTACCACCCAGCATGACATGTGTACCACTCAGCGTGACATGTGTACCACTCAGCGTGACATGTGTACCACTCAGCGTGACATGTGTACCACCCACTGTGACATGTGTACCACTCAGTGTGACATGTGTACCACCCATTGTAACATGTGTACCACTCAGTGTGACATGTGTACCACTCAGTGTGACATGTGTACCACTCAGCGTGACATGTGTACCACTCAGCGTGACATGTGTACCACTCAGCGTGGCATGTGTACCACTCAGTGTGACATGTGTACCACTCAGCGTGACATGTGTACCACTCAGCGTGACATGTCTACTTGCACTTCTGGCATGTTTTATTTATTTAAAAACAAATAAAATGTGCATGCATGACCCCTGTGACAGTAAATTATATATTTGTGATTGTCTTGTCGTTACATCCCCCCACAGTAGTGACTGTAGTATGGACTACAAGAATTAAGCTAAAAGAATTGAAAGCAATATATAGAAATTGTTCAGTGGTTGTTTATACAATAAAGAAGAAAATGTGAACATTTAATGTATGGAGTTAATACTAATACTAGTATATATTCATATTACTGTTTGTACTTGTTCTCAGTAAATAATTCACACATGTTCTTTATAGATACAAGAAGAACAGGGTGGTCTTAAGGCAAGGAATGAGAGAACTTGGTTTCAAAGAACTTCTAGATGAGAAGATTGCAGGATACATCATTTCTTCATATTTGTACCCTAAAGACCCAAATTTTGACTTCATGGAGTTTTACAACAGACTCAATGAGAAAGGTATTGCTTGAAAATTGAATAGCTTAGCTGTTATAATACACGAGGAGGGTGGCCGAATACAAGCTTATGTGCTTCTGTCATCCTTGTTCAGGGCGTAGATTATCATTTTACCTTGTGGTCTTGTGTTTGTGGCTTGAATGCAAACACTCTTCTTCTTTCTCTGGTTCTTCTTTTTTCCTTCTCCTGTTGTTCTGTTTCCTTCTCCTGTTCTTCTTCGTACACTTTCAGATATCAGCTTGAATATTTTTAAAGAAAGCAGTCAACTTAAACTTGTTGGCATATTCATAGAGTTTGTCCTCAAATGGAGTGGTTGTATATGTTGGACACTCTTCAGCAAATGTTTAACTGTCATTTTACCAATTCCACTGTTACATTTATTAGCATCTCCTATCTTTAGTTCGTGGCCAAAGGCTTGCGAACGCGGTTCGTGAGCTGCTTACCAGGCGTTCGAAACTCAGCTGCGATCGATTTGTGCAGCAGACTGTCTCATTGTGTTTAACATGATGGTATGGAAGCCGGTCGTTCAGAAAGCAATGGCAAACTATTGAACGTAAATTTGCCTAGTACATCAACAGCAGCTGAAAATTTCTGGTGTTGACTGCAACGTCCTGTAACGGATGTGCAACATTTAAAAAAAAACATCTTTAATCTTGATAAGCTGATCAATTCCAGCTAGGAACTTCACTTCACGCACACACAGGGAGATAGTCTCTGGAAGTCAAGTCCAACAAACATGACAATGGACACAGGGCATGAAAATTCAAGAGGCAGAACTGGTGAAGGATCAAGAGTAATTCTGGCAGACTGATGAAATCAACAATGTACAAAGGACTTGCAGTATAATAATGTTAAGACAGTGGCCAGCACACACAATTACCAGTATCCAGTAGTCCTTGGTTGAAATTCTTGAGGCTGGATTTTGTCATGGCAAGATGGAAACCTAGCCTCATAAAATTCATATCGTTATTTTGTAAGAGGTAAGACAGATGGTATGCTCAGCCAAGCACCATGTACTAAATATGCCATAGTGGAATGGAAACAAGTCATCTGTCTTTATATATATCAGGCTTCTGCAGTCTTATTTTTTATACTTTGTACCACATTTACTCTAAATATTTACCATAAAACGTCTCATGTTTGTGATGTATATGCTATTAATAAAATAATTTGGTAATAATCTGTTACATTTACCAAATCTAAAAAAAATACATCTCTGCTGAACATATTTGTTAGTTATTGTTACCACTGAAGAAAGTTTTGTTTTAAACCCTTACTTTGTACTTCTGCAGACTTAGTTATCTACCCTGGCAAAGTATTGGATATTGACTGCTTCAGGATTGGTACTATTGGTGACCTGTATCCAGAAGACATGCAAGTACTTTTGAAGGCAATCAAAGAAGTGCTGACGGACATGAACATCAGTTTACCAGTCAAGAATTGAAGCAATGTTCCTTTTTGTATGTTACATTTGTGTCTTTCAGTTATTACAACAATCAAAGAAGTGCTGACTGACATGAACATCAGGATACCAGTCAAGTATTAAAGCAGATTTTTCCTTTTTTAAACAGAAAATATTTCATACATTTATGACTTTAAGTTATTACAACAATCATGAACTGACATGAATATCAGTTTACCAGTCAAGAATTAAAGCAATGTTCCTTTTAATTTTTTTATTTTACATAAATATATGTCTTTATGTTTTTACAATCGGAGAAGTGCTGACTGACATGAACATCAGGATACCAGTCAAGTATTAAAGCAAATGTTTCCTTTTTTAAACAGAAAATGTTTCATACATTTATGACTTTAAGTTATTACAACAATCATGAACTGACATGAACATCAGTATGGCGAAACGCCAATGGCTCATGTCCTCACGCCTTTTTTTATTTTGAGTAAACAGGGGGAAACAGCTTTCGGGAGCTCTCAGTTCTCTTGTTCGCTCAATCACCATGGAAGGTAGTTCTTTGGGTTACTTTCACAACACGATCTTTTCATGGAGCGATTAGATATATGTCTTTCCTTTCGGGTAGACCCGATGGAGCGCCTTGCGTCAAATGCGCACTGGTGCGACTTCTTGGGCAATTCATGTCCGTTTCTAAACTTATCGTTACCCACTGCATAATGTCAAGATGTCAAGTTGAAGATTGGGACATTTTAAATGCAGAATACTGCTGGGGTATGAAAGGTAATTTTAGGTTGTAATTAGTCCTGCACTTATAAATCTCTATTGTCTTAACTACTGAGATGAATTGGCGAAACGGCAGTCTTGCCATATTGGGAGGGGGTGACCGTTAGCCAATCTGGCTAAGCGTCTTGATCTTGGCATAGCAAGGGAACAATTCTGAACAATAAATATTTCCCAAATGATATCGCTTGTTCTTGGCAGCCGATAGACGAGTGCTATCTTTCCTTCTACGGCCTGAACTGGGCATACTGTCATCTTTCTGTAGAATATAATCATTAGATAGCTACGGTATGCCGGAAGGAGGGATGGGCTCCTTGAGGATGGGGTCCACCAATCTATGATCTATCTTCTTGAGCCGGAAGAGGCTATCCACAGTGCTATCTCTTTCGTCTTTTAGTCGATAGGATGATGTCGGGAAGATAATGGACTTCTCTATCTCACTGAGAGAACCTGAACTCATCTGAATCTATGGGTTATTTGAGGCACTGCCGGTACATTGCGGCGACTGCTCAGAAGAGAGCAGCGGCCAGACGGGGTAGTATCTTCTTTCCTATTCTTGCTAGGAATGGGGAACAACTCTTCTTTGATTACTCACACCACACTACAAGAGCTTTGTCGTGAGAAAGGCATGGTTTGCAAGGGAGAGAGAAGCCGGGAAACGAATGTGCCCAATAAAAATAAAGGCAGGGTATGAGTGTGGAGAGTGAGTCTTGTATGCAAAAGGGTGCATAGGGTAGCCGACAGGACGTCTACAAGTTGGTCTACTCAAGCCAGGACGTAGCCAATCCAGGGGCTACCTGACATGTCAGACCCATTCAAGCAAGCCACTTATCTAACTGTCTTGGTAAGCCAAAATGCATAACCAATTTATTAACTGAGGCCCAATTGGACCTCAGGTTTGTGGTGCATGAGTCAGCTTGGTCCCTCACTAAAATTTTGTCTTCTACAGGGTCCTTCTTTTGACCGTAAAGTGAGTTGAAAGACTCGACAGGGCTTCTATGCCTAAAGTTATAAGCACCTGATGAAGCCAGGGCAAGTCAGTGGACATACCAGGTATAATGTTTCTAATTTTAAGGGAGAAGCATTACAAAAATTAAATGAGTGACACAACCACAACTCAAGTCTTCTCATCGACTTAAGGTCGAGTGTTTGCTGATGATTCTGTTTGGACCTACGCCAATTCCCATCCTTGTCCTGGGCAGCGAAAGACTCTGACTCATTCCCTATACACAATCTGGTCTCAGGACTTTAGTTCCCAACCTAAATTGTGCCAAGTGATCCCATGGCATTTTCCCAGACCAGATGAGTGACTATATCGTGTTGGCCTCGGAAACCTGAAAGCTAAATTGGGCCAAGTGAGCCCATGGCACTTTCCCAGACCAGATGAGTGACTATATCGTGTTGGCCTCGGAAACTTGGAAGCTGTTGTTCGAACAACCGACGCTGGATAGAGAGACTGGAAACTTTGCCCGGTGAGGCAGTTGTGAAATAACAGGACAATTTAGAGATCTGTAGTCTGGGATGTTCAGAGTTTTCTGACTTCATATCTGGACTAGAGTTATCTCATCAGTTTTTGTTTTTCTAGACTTTTATAAGTTTATCTGTCTTGGTGTTCTTCTGTGTTGTCTTTTTTACGGTATTAAATTCTAATTATAGTGACTGAGACGATCGTCATGTTACGTTTGTGTCAGCCAGAAATACACTGCAGGAAATAGACCCTGAGGTCGAAAGAGAGAGAGTGACAGTAAGTCCGGGGAACGGATGAGGGTTGGCAGCAAAGACCTATCCCCAGCCAGGGCAAAAGAATAAGTTTGAAATATTGTGACGGGACTATTTGGGACCCTCCCCATAGCTTGTTACAATCAGTTTACCAGTCAAGAATTGAAGCAATGTTCCTTATTTATGTTACATTTGTGTCTTTAAGCTATTACAACAATCAAAGAAGTGCTTTCGGACATGAACATTGGTTTACCAGTCAAGAATTAAAGAAAAATTTTCCTTTTTAAAAAAGAAAATGTTTCATACATTTATGACTTTAAGTTATTACAACAATCATGAACTGACATGAACATCAGTTTACCAGTCAAGAATTAAAGCAATGTTCCTTTTAATTTTTTTATTTTACATAAATATATGTCTTTATGTTTTTACAACAATCGGAGAAGTGCTGACTGACATGAACATCAGTTTACCAGTCAAGAATTGAAGCAATGTTCCTTATTTATGTTACATTTGTGTCTTTAAGTTATTACAATAATCAAAGAAGTGCTGACGGACATGAACATTGGTTTACCAGTCAAGAATTAAAGCAAAATTTTCCTTTTTTTAAAAAGAAAATGTTTCATACATTTATGACTTTAAGTTATTACAACATTCATGAACTGACATGAACATCAGTTTACCAGTCAAGAATTAAAGCAATGTTCCTCTTTATTTTACATAAATATATGTCTTTATGTTTTTACAACAATCAGAGAAGTGCTGACTGACATGAACATCAGCATACCAGTCAAGAATTAAAGCAATATTCCGTTTTTTAAATGTTACATGCATTTATGTCTTTATGTTATTACAATAATGTTTTAGGGTATAGAAGACAATCTAGTTCAGCAGTTATGGAAGTAAAAAATATTCCAAACAAATTAAATTATACAATTTTCTGTTATTTTGCATTGGAGTGTAAAAAATCTAATGTTGCATTTATTTAGAATAACAAACTAATAATTTTTTTCCCCAACTATTTCATTAGATTTAACCATGTTATTTTGTTATGCATTTGAATTTTATTGATGAAGAAAAGGTCAGTATTTATTTCATAACCAAACTGTGCATGTTGTTTTGTTTTTTAATGCTTGTTAATGTTTTAGTCATTTTAAGTTGCATAGAAAAAACTATATTTAACAGTTTTACACTTCAGAAATAATCCAATTTACCCCAGTGTTGTGTTTTATTTGGTAATGTTTTGTATAACGTGTAACATTTGTTAGTTTATCTCAGAATTTATAGCTTCAAATTTCTGAATTTCCACAATTTTAAAAACTGCTATGCTGCTCCTGGAAATATTCTTTAAGTTGTGTTTGTGAAAGAATGTCACAATTTGGATTAAACATTAGGAAGTTAATTTTAGATGTATAAATTTGAGCCCACATGAAAAAAAAAACAATGCACACATAATAATTAGTTAGAGAACACTGTGTGATTAGAAAAAGACTTTCTGCAGGGAAAGATGGTCTGCACTAACAAAGAAGCATGACATAAAGGTGCAGTGAAAATGAACGCATCTGGGCATCTTCATGTTTCGTTCTGAATAGGACATTGATTACAAACTAAAATAAAGGCTGCATCCCAGTGTATAAATGGTAGTTTGGATGAATATCCAAAGGATATTTCTAACACTTACTAGCTTGTTTGTGTCAGAGTTATGTTTTTTAGTCTCGCTATTTCATGGCAAGGTAAGTGTTTTGTAAATAGTGTGGGTTTACATATTTTTTACAGATGTAAGAACATGGGTTGGTGGTGTGTTTTTTCTCCTTAGTCGTTAGTTACGGCTCCAACTTCATGGCAAAGGATCATCCCAATGTGCTTTGTTCCTGTGCCAGTGAATATCACACAAAATGCTCCTCACTGCCCCATGTAAAAATGGAACTGACAGGGGTCTCGACAAAACAGCAGCCCACACAAGTATACTATGCATAATGTCGCAGCCAGAATGCCAACACAAAAGTCCACCTCGAAAAATACAGTTCATCGTCAATGGAAGCCAGCAGCCACACACTACTGCTTAAGGCAACCCAGTTAATTCAACGAAAGTTCATGTTACAAACAACCAAGGACAAATGTGAAAGCACTCCACACAAAATTCACAGCTTGAAATAAGCAAGTCTAAAGTGTTAAACTCAAATTTCAAGTTTCGTATAGAGTGGAACCTCGCTTAACGCGCATAATTCGTTCCAAAATCTTACTCGTAATGCGAAACACTCGTTAAGCGAAAGTTTTTCCCATACAAATTAATTTAAAATATGACGATGTGTTCCATGCCGAAAAAATACTCAAAATATTTTGTATAACATTTATTCAAAGAAAATTATATATACATTTTTAAGGAATGTGATTCATCTTCCTCTTCTATCACGGAATGAACGAACCTGGAATGAGAATTCGATTTGTAGAAAACAAAAAAAAATTTAAATAATTAATTTACAATTTATAATACATACCCAATTCTTTTTTACAAGAAAGTTGTCTAGAGAAATGTGTTTTCGCCGACGCTTCAGAATTTGGTGGAAATGCGACACAGCATTATCATTAAATAAATTAGTAGCTCTCATAGCCACTGCCTTATTAGGGTGATGGTTCTCAATGTACGATGCAACAGTTTCCCATGCTTTCAGCATTTCTCTTATTGCGCCAGAAGATTGTTGGTTTGCTGTTACCTTCTCCTCCTTCTCCTCCACAACTTCTTGCTGTGAAACACAATGTAATTCCATAAGCTCTTCAGTGGTCAGCTCTTGGCTATGCTCTTCCACAAGCTCATCGATATCTTTGTTATCCACCTCCAGTCCCATGATCTTGGCCAATGACACAATCTCGTTGACTACAGGCTCCACAGGTACTGTCTCAAACCCTTGTCTTCCAACCCTCGCTGTTGCACAATCCGGGACTTCCCCTCCCCTCGTTGCTCGTTATGCGAATTACTCATTATGAGAGGTGCTCGTTAAGCGAGGTTCCACTGTATAGGTTGCTTATGAAAATATTAAGATTCCATAGGAAGTTTATTCCATCAAGTGTTCAATGATACTAACTATGAAAATAGATGCCTTTTAGTTTCACACTATGGCAGTCACTCAAATATAACTTATTTTAGAAAAGAATTATACTAATAAAGAGCAATGCACTAAATTGAAAACCAAAAAAAAGCAAGCAAATGTAACACACATGCTAGTAACTGCCAAACTGCTGCAATAAAATACATTATAACAATGCTGTGAAATATCTTGAAATCTCTAGGCTTCAGTATTCTTATTTCATTTTGATAATTAATTTTCTCTGCAATTTAAAGATGATGTTGGCCTAAGTTTTCATGTTTCTGAATCATTTCCTTTTGTTCCATAATCCAATCTGGTTGTAGGGATATCTTGATGAATATGTTCATAACTAAGGTCTTCCACTTCTCGGTCTTCTGTAATGCACATAAGTGTAGTAAAACTGTATTTTTAAAATGAGTTTTATATTTACTTCTGTTTTTAGATTAACTTAGACAGAAAATAAGCAAAGTTCATGCAAAGATTATTTAATTTTCATTAAGTCAACCTTTTGGATCTAATATTGCATCTAGAAACTGTTGCCGGTAATGTTAAATTCTCAGATTAGCATGTTTGACAATAAATTCTCCTGTTACTGCTGCAAATTGAACTCAGACCAGTCTTGGTAGGCAAGCACACTCACCTCTGTGATACAGCGGTTCCTAACAAGAGTTTAGCTTTACTGTGTCCTTGTTACTGAATACTTTAGGGAGTCTCTGTGGTGAAGTAGGTCAAGCCATCTGACTCGGGCTCCGAAGATTATAGGTTCGATTCCAGGCAGCGTCTTTCAGTTTATGAGTGCATGTTTTTATGGAGACTGCTGGGGTCATCGCTGGAGCTATGGAGTTTGTGCTTTGTGTGACGCTTTCGGCAGTTTGCTGCGGAAAGAGACGGAGCCATGTGGGATAAAACCCAGTGCAATGAAGCTGACCATAGCGACTTTTTTACTGAATACTTTAATGTTATTTACTTTTTCCGGTGAAGAGGTTCATTTATTTAAAAAAAAAATTATCTTGTGCACTTTTTGAGACTGGTCGATTGTGGAGATGAACTGATAGAAAAAAAATTATCCTGCCACTGTTGTGGATTGAACTAAGACCAGTCTTGGTAGGCTAGCACACTAACCTCTGTGTTACAGCGGTTCCTAATAAGAGTCGTAAATAATTTACAATGTCAGATAACAAGCACCTGGCCTGATTCGCCTGCGTGCCCAATTCTTAACCCTTTGAAAATAAAGACTTATTATTATTATTATTATTATTATTATTATTCTTAAAAAAGTAAATTAAATCAAAAACATGCCACATAATCACAAAATCTTTCCTTTACTGTTGTTCCTGCAGACAGAAATTTTCTGTTGTACTTAACTGCTTGTGCTTCCTTATCACCTCTGATCATGCCCAATATTTTGTGCTGGAAATTTTGTTAGGCCAGGGGATGTTATACACGCGGTGCCAGTGGAAGATACACAATCTGGCCTTTAGAGGCAAACTTCTGTACATCACAGCAAATGTTTCATATGATTAGCTTTACTATGTACATGTTGTAATCTTGTGTGCTTGAATGTTTTTTACTTTTTCCAGTGAAGAGGTTAATGTTTTAAAATTATCTTGTTCTCACTTTGAGACCAGTCGACGGTGGAGATGAACTGATGAAAAACACATATCCTGCCACAGCTGCAGGATTGAACTGTAATAATTTACAATGTTAGATAACAAGCACATAGCCTGCTTCTTAAAAAATTAAATTATATCAAAAACGCGCCACATAATCACAAAATCTTCCCTTTCCTTTACTGTTGTCCCCGCAGACAGAAATTTGCTGCTGTAACTAACAGCGCGTGCTTCCTTATCATATCTGATTATGCCCAATATTTTGTGCTGGAATTTTTTTTCAGGCCATGGGATGTTATAGAGGTGGTGTCAGTAGCAGATATACAATCTGGCCTTTAGAGGCAAACTTCTGCACATCACAGTAAATGTTTCATATGCTAAGCTTGACTATATCCTGGTTACTGAATACTTTTATGTTATTTACCTTTCCGGTGAAGAGGTTCATTATTGTTTTAAAATTATCTTGTGCTCACTTTGAGACTGGTCGTCTGTAAAGATGAACTGATGGTAAAAAACAATTCTCCTGCCACTGTTGTGAATTGAATTCAGACCAGTCTTGGTAGGCAAGTACACTAACCTCTGTGTTACAGCGGCTCCTAACAAGAATTGTAAATAATTTGCACTGTTAGATCACACGCACGTAGCCTGATTCTTGAAAAAGTAAATTATATCAAAAATACGCCAGATAATCACAAAATCTTTCCTTTAATTTACTGTTGTCCTCGCAGACAGAAATCTGCTGCTAACAGTCTTTGCTTCCTTATCATCTCTGATTATACCCAGAATTTTGTGCTGGAATTTTTGCCTGGGCCAGGGAATGTTATAGAGGTGGTGTCGTAGCAGATGTACAATCTGGCCAATACAAACTTCTGTACATCACAGTAAATGTTTCATATGCTTAGCTTCACTGTGTCCTTGATCCTATACTTGAACGTTTTTTACTTTTTTCGATGAAGAGGTTCAGTCATTTGGTATGTACTATTCATGGTTATGAGAGCCACGGTCATGCAGTGGCAAGCATGCTTGCCTGCTGGGTAGGTGGTCTCATTTTCGAATCTCCCTGGAGGCACAGATTGTTTTCAATGATGTTGGCTCTCAGGTCGACAATCTAAAATGGGTGCCGGGAAATTTCATGGGAAGTAAAGACGGCTTGCATGGTAATGGCCGCATCGAGTGCCGGTAGGTCTCAAAATATGGTCACAAGTAAACGACCCTCATTACATGCCTTGAGACCTGTTGGATATATGGTGCTAGCCCCATATTTGTATAGACCAATTCGCACTCTGAGTGATGTAGTCAGTATCATGTTGGCCGCCATTATTTCCCATACCCCCGGGAAGGTTAATCCTGTCAACAATGCCAGCAGAAGTTGGATGTGTCGGCCTAATGGCGCAAGAACGCAGCTCTGCTGTCAACAGACACAACGCAATCACGTCCGGAAAAAAAACTCCGGTTGAACGCAGAAGAAGATTTCCCAGACATTTCCTTGTGCCCATTTTAGGCTGGGTCGACTGGGAGCCCAGATCAGTTTTAAAAATCTGTCTCGATGCAAATTCAGACCCATGCCAGGCAGGCAAGCTAGCTAGCCACTGAACTATTGAGGTTCTAAACATGCATACTTAACACCATGTATCCAATACATTTCATGGCATGAACACTGTTTGTAAAACACTTATTTTACTACATGCAAGTTGACTCGCATTATGTGGATATTTTGATGCCACGCAAAAAAATTGTAACATTGGTTTTATATTATTTTTGGGAGGCTTTTTTTGTATGCAAAGGCAATCCTAGAGAACCTTTAGGGTGTGTATTAACGACTGTTCACATACACTAGGTCATGTCATAATAATATAAGGTAACCAGCTCCCATCCTCACTGCCTCTCTCTGCTGCTGCCCTTTACATCCCACAGAAGCAAAGACCATCAACCAACTAACGCCAGGCTTTTGCTGACTCCTACGTCTGATTGGCAAGAAACACAGTCAATATGAGCAATATGTGAGCTCTCAAAACTTTGAGTGCAAGATTTGGGTGCTGGTTGTTTACCATGATCATGGTAATTGTATCGACTTCCTTACAGTTGCATAGCTTGCATAGTTAGCAGTTCTTATCAGGCGTCCTCATAGTGGAAACATGGTTGATTCTGCCCAGTATGCCCCTTGTGGAGGTGAAGCTCCTTGTCAACATGACACACCAGCATCTCTGCATCCCATATGGTTGTTATGTGTGTGTGTGTGTGTATATATATATATATATATATATATATATATATATATATATATATATATATATATATATATATATATATATATATATATATATATATATATATATATACACACACACTAACCATAGAAAATTTTAGTAAACTATAAAGTTAGCTACTAATCATATTCCTTGCTGCATAGTGCTGACCAGTAGTATCTTTAATTTCATGAAATATTCACGAGTAGCAACATTTCCTATTGTAGCAACCAGTTTGTCATTTTCAGGATAGAATTTGGCATCAAATTATCATCAACCGTTGCTGTGATTTAGGGGTGGTTAATGCATTTCACAGTTGCCTGTCATGGATTCCAAATCAGCTGCTGTTAATGTATCTCTTTAGTTTATATTTCTTTCTTGTGCCCTAATTGACCTTTTTTATGTTTTACCATGCATAGGACTTTCATTTCATGTCACAGACCCCATCTTTTGCTATCAGATGTTTGTTCTCATTGAGAAACTAGCTAGTCGCCTTTTATGTTTTTAAATATATAAATTCACCAACTCTTTCACAACATTGAAAAAGAAACAGTAATTCTACATTTATAGGCATGGATCTTGAATGTGATACATATTACTGGCTTGAATTTCACCTTGTCAGTGAATTTTATCTTATGTGTGAAACACATTACTCCCGGGAAGGTTAACCCGGTCAACAAATGCCCGCAGAAGTCGGATGTGTCGGCCTAACGGCGCAAGAACGCAGCTCTGCTGTAAACAGGCACAACGCAATCACATCCGAAAAAAACCTCCGGATGAACGAAGAAGAAGAAGAAACACATTACTGACTTTACTTTTTTCTTGTGGGTGAAACACATTAGCACCACAATGTAATATACAAGTAAATGGGAATATTCTTCAACAAGTGAATCGATACAATTATCTTGGAACAGTCATAACATCTGGTGGGAGATGCCTTGAAGAGATTAGAACAAGAATCGCCATGGCGAAAGTAGCCTTTAGCAAGATGAAAAACATACTGACCAATAAAAAGATGTCAATTGAAACGAGAAAAAGAGTGTGAGGTACTACATAGAGCATGTACTTTTGTATGGATGTGAAACTTGGACAATGTGCAGTCAAGCTGAAAAACATCTGATAGCTGTAGAAATGTGGTTTCTGAGGAAAATGCAAAGAATACCATGGACAGGCAGAAAAACAAATGACCAAGTACTACAGGAAACAAATGAAAATCGTAAATTGATTAGAAAAATTAGACGTAGACAGTCAATTTTTTGGACACATTATGAGAAGAAATTAATTGGAGAACTTGGTGACAACTGGCAAGATCGAAGGGGACAGACCAAGGGGAAGACCAAGAAATAAATACCTGGATGGCTTGGTCACATGGCATGGTCAAGACAGGAACACTGAGCTGATCCACGACTCTGGTGATCGAGTGAAATGGTGAGTCATGACCAACCACGCTTTCCGGCATGGCACATGATTGATGGAAACACATTACTGACTTTACTTTGATCTTGTGGGTGAAACACATTACTGACTTAAATTTTATCTTGTGTGTGTGAAACACATTACTGACTTTAATTTTATCTTGTGTGTGTGAAACACATTACTGACTTTAATTTTATCTTGTGTGTGTGAAACACATTACTGACTTTAATTTTATCTTGTCGGTGAAACACGTTACTGGCTTTAATTTTATCTTGTGTGTGTGTGAAATACATTGCTGACTTTATTTTTATCTTGTGGGTGAAAATCATTACTGGCTTTACTTTTATCTTGTGGGTGAAACACATTGCTGACTTGAATTTTATTTTGTGTGTGTAAAACACATTACTAGCTTTAATTTTATCTTGTGTGTGTGAAACATGTTTCTATCTTGAATTTTATCTTGTGTGAAACACTTTACTGACTTTAATTTTATCTTGTGTGTGTGAAACATGTTTCTATCTTGAATTTTATCTTGTGTGAAACACTTTACTGACTTGAGTTTTATATTACGTGTGAAATGCATCACTGGCTTTAATGATTACGTAAATTTAACTGTTGGTGTTGTCTTTGTTTTATTTGTTATTTCATGTTCATATTTTCATTGACGTTAATATTGTCAGCCCAAATTTGGCTGCAATCTCAGAAACCTTGATCTGACTTGTAATGTTGCTGTTTATGTGCCAAGGAACTAGTCTCTCTGAGCAATGCAAATTTCTCTTATTTTTTATTCACAGTCGTTAGCAATCAGAAAACTAGTCTAAATGAAGTGTGCAAGTTTTCTCATTACAGTTTTATTCAGTCATTAAATGCAGAGAAACTAGTCTGTCAAACTGTCATTTACTGCCAATATAGTATCTTGCGGTGTATGGCAGGGGGGTCTTGAGCCTGAGGAATTAAGGCCGCCTGGCTTTGCAGTCGCAACAAACTGTAGGTTAGAGTTTTCTTTTTGCCCCCGACAGAAAAAAACTCCACACCTTACCGAGGATTCGAACCCGGGTCTCCCGGAGGAGAATCCAACATTCTAGCCACTCGGCCAGCCACTCCTCGGAAACTAGTCTGTCTAATGCAAATTTGTCATTACATTTTTTTAAAATTCAAGCCATTAATAAAAGGAACCAGTTTCATGCCAGCTTAGGTAGCGTATTAGGGAAATGGTGAATGTACTCTCAACTAAATGGCACTGGATGGCTCATGTGATTTGAATCATGCTGGGCAACTTTATCTGATAGACAGTTTAATGGTATTCTTTTTATGAAATGGAGTCAGCCAGATAGACAGTTTAATGGTATTCTTTTATTAAATGGGGTCAGCCAGATAGACAGTTTAATGTTATTCTTTTTATGAAATGGAGTCAGCCAGGTAGACAGTTTAATGGTATTCTTTTTATGAAATGGAGTCGGCCAGGTAGACAGTTTAATGGTATTCTTTTTATGAAATGGAGTCAGTCCTGGAATGGTGTATGTAGTCAAGTTAACATCCTGATCGTGTATTATTTGAACCCAAGAACCATTAGGCCAGCAGACACAAACCGCTAAGTTGCTGCAGATCCCAAATGTACACTTGTTTCACAGATAACTGTTTCTCTGTTGCTTACTTTGTAAACAGATCACTGATGAAGAAGCACATTGTCTGAAATGTGATTAACAAACTGCTGTATCATCAGGGCCTGTTGTGGCATAGTGAATAGTGCACTTGCCTGCAAAGACAGTGGATCAAGTTCAATCCCCTGCCAAGGCAGGATTATTTTTTCCAACCAGTATGGCTCTGGTGTCAACCCAGTCTCATAAAAATGGCTACAGGATAATTTCCGGAGAATTGTCTGGGAATGAAAGGCGATGCGGAAGGAGACTGACAACCCCTACTTGGTTATGTCATGGCCTAGAATATGTCAAGGCATAACACTTCACACCCACCGGCAGTTTGTGCGATGAAACTACCTTTATCATCTCTAGCAGATAGTTTCTTTCACATGTAATTGACTGGCACTTTGCCATCTTGATAGACATTAGTTTGTTACATTGTGCTTCAAAAAAGGCACAACAACTATACCTCTTTATAGCACAAAGCTGGGCTGAATTGTAGAGACCATGTGTTGCCCATGCAGCATGATCCTTCTCTCTGCCTGCCTAGTTTACTCCAGAGGAAAGGTGACACCAACACATCTGGAACAAGAGAAGCTGCTGGATCAACAAAATGCTCTTACTGTCCGCCTGTTGGAGCTTCCATCCTAGACCAGTTGCCAACCAAGGCTTAGGGCCTGGTCTTTCGTGCCATGACATTTAGTCTTTAGGTTGCTTTTCCTCGCACCAGGATATGGCTTGTACCCTCCCAGTTGTGCTCCTCCAGCCAAAACCATTGGCATAATATGGGTTTGGTTTGGTGAGCTCCACTCAACATTCACTGCTAACAGAAAGCAGGTAGTACCATCTACTGTCATACAGTGGCTCAGTCATATCTGACATTTAACTAGGAGATGCTAAACAGCCCAAACACTGTGCTATGCAGAGCAAACAATACAATTACTTTGCTTCTTTCATATTATATTGTGTTAGTCATGAGGAAAGCAATGGGTTCCTTCCTTTTTTTCCTATTCTCCATCTTCTCCTTTTGACTCTTCTTCTGGCTTTCCTACTTCTCTCCTCCTTTCTTCTCCTCTTTCTCTTCTCCTTGCCTTTTTTCTTCTCCTCTCCTTTTCTTCGTCTTTTGCTTCTTCTTCTTATTTAGGTGCCTGGTCTGAAGCAGACAGGGATCATGACCCTCCAGTCCTCTCTGTCATATTTTGATGAAGGTGGTGCTTATATTATTATTTGCTGCCCACTGTAAACTGTCACCATACATCTTTTTCAGTCCTCTGCCTCTCTAATTTTTCTACTCCACCTTTTCTGTTGGTATGCTGCATACAATTTATTTGTTTTTTTCCTTATGGTGTTCTGTCGAGCAAAATTCCAAATCATGGTATGTGAAGTGCACATCTCCACATCTTATCACAGCATGAGAGCCACCAAACTCTAGGTACCAGAAACATGTGTGTTTCATATTACTTTGATGTTATGTGATACAATACAAAATCACAGCCTGGGATTCTGCAATATGTGACACATTATTTTCATGTTTTGTCCTCTTCTGTCCATTGTTCTATTTTTTTTTCCATCTTTCCATTCTTCTTATTCAGTGATTATGCCTTAATGTAGTCAGTGTAGTGTCTTCCCCATGTTTATATTTTGTGTTTTGAGTAATCAATTGCTAGTCACCGCAACATCCTGTTTTCCGTAATTGTATTCTGTAAAGCTGCATTACATCGTGTTATTTTACATTGTGATACAATACAGACTATTCTTGAATGGTCATAATTATGCTGTTACTTGCATGTGTTGGGTTTCCATTAATCATTAATGTTTTAACATTCACAACAATTGTTGCTTTGATTAATGGACAATAAAAATGTTGATGTTCTGAATGTGTCTGCATGATCTTTTATTTTTCTGTTAAAAAAAAATAAAATATGAAAACTGTACTTGAAAAAGTCAGCTTTAGAAAAACACCATCACAAACGACTGAGTGAATGGTTTGGCTGTAAAGCCTTATCAGCAAACAGAAAGGCCGCCCATTCCTTCACGTATAATTGTGTGCTTGTAAAGCTGATTTATCCAGTTCGTTTTTTAAATGGATTCATCTTTCAGTTTATTACATTTTTTAAGCATATCGGTGCTTTTGGGTATATTTTATTACGTGTTTTATTCCGTTCATTCAATCAAATTTGCCTTACAGTCGGATAAAATCATGATTTCCCAGCCGTATTTGTTAATATCCTGGTTTGGATTGTTTATTCTGTTGCTCAAAGAATTAGTTGTATATGTTACTTAATGTATACATATCCTAATTATTTTTTAACTTCTTTCGGACAATCAGAAGTTAATTGGCTGTTGTAATTTATTGAAATTGTTCGTTTATTTTGCATATCTGTCATTTATTGAAATTGTTCTTGTATTTCCTATACCTGACACTGTCATTTATTGCATGTCTGAGATCATAATGAAATCAATACTTTAGAGCTTCCATAAATATGGATCTCCGGATGAACGAAGAAGAAGAAGGTTCTGGTATACATATATTATGCTATAGAGTTGGTGCACTGTTATTAAGACCTCTTTGTGTGTTGTAACCTATGGGAGGGAACTAGAGCACATATGCAAGAACCTGTGTTCAATTAAAGTGACCCTTTTCCAACAATGAATGAAAAAGATAGAGATGAAAAAGCTTGAGATAAAAGTCCAGAAAGGTGACAATTTTTGGATACTTTCTTCAAGTACGGGAGGGTTTGAAGCATGGTATTTTGGGCATGTTATGAGAAGAAATGATTTGGAGAACTTGGTGACAACTGGTAAGATCGAGGGGAACAGACCAAGGGGAAGACCTAGAAGCAAGTACCTGGATGGCTTAGCCTTGTGGCATGGTCGAGACAGAAACACAGAGCTGATCCACGACTCTGGTGATCGAGTGAGATGGCAGAACATGACCGCGCCACGCTTACCGGCATGGCACATGATGGATGGATTTACCTCTATGAGTTTTAATTTACTTCTGAAGATAAGGGTTCTTAATTCCATGTGTGAATGTTTTGTTTGTTTTACCTCCTTCGCTTTGAACACAAGTGAAGAGCTATTACTTGTGTATTGGACTGATTTTTGTGTGTGGATTAGCTTTCCCTATTGCAGTGTCCCTCACCATCCGGCGAACCCACTCTTGACTTCTGAGGTACTTACAATGTACGTCTCCCCATGTCAAGGATGAGAAAATGGCGTAAATGGGTGCCCCACAGAAGCATCCTCGCCTGGTAGGAGTTGTCATGTAATGCATATATCACCACGGACAGAAAAACCAATGAGCAAGTCCTACAAGAGGCAAATGAAAGCCGCAAACTGAATGAAGAAAGTAAATATCTGGATGGCTTGACCACCATGGTTGTGAGAAGAACAGAGAGCTCATCCACAACTCCGGTAATTGTGTAAAATGGTGAAACATGACCGCCCACCCTTACCGGCATGGCACATAATGAATGAATGAGCGGTGTATGGGTTGAACCCGGTGCCTTAGCATGAGCACACCGGAAGTTTAAGAACGAGTGCTCTTATCCATTCTGCCACGCAGACCTCCTTGATATCCATGATGTTTAAAATAATACTGTCATTGTAAGTGATAATAAAGGGGATATTTTTAAAAGTATAACAGGGAAAAGAAACAAAAAGTTAAGCAGTAATTATTCCATTATGAACACTTGAAATTGTTGGAATTAAATATTGGTCACTCAGCCTTTAAGCGTTATAGAGTCGGGACACTGTTAAAATATGTAATGGTAGGGTAGAGAGCAATTTTGCAAAAAACAGTGTTATATGTAAGACCATACCAATCAAAAAGAGAATAAGAGAACTGGGAACATCCGATATCAAACTAAAGACAGGGGAGACCAGAGGTTCATTACAGTTGATCTGAATGCAGATTCACGGCTGGCAATTTGTTTTTGCTATCTGCTAATTATAGTTTTTAAATAAGCTGCGTATTACCCAGAACAGCTCAATATAGTTTTGACTTTGGAAACAACTAACCCAGTGGTTCTCAACCTTTTTTGGCCCATACCCCCCTTCACCGTATGTTGAGAATGTCATTCCTCCTCTCGTATTTCCTGCCTATAAATCCCCCTGCCCCTACATAGTATACGTAAAAATGGAAGCCAACTTTAATAACACATACCAGAATAAGTTTAGACGTCTACATAAAACGTGATTTGTAGGTATACTTACTTATAAGCCGCCCTCCGTGGCTAAGGGCTTGCGAACGCGGTTTTTGAACCCGTATACCCGGGTTCGAAACACAGCGGTGCTGGTTTTTTCGAAAAAGGTATAGGTGCCGGTCGTTCAGAAAGCAATGGCAAACTACTGAACGTAAAACTTGCCCAGGAATCACGAACAGCGAAAATGCTGCTACGTCCTGTGTAGGACATGCAACTACATTTTTTACGTTATAAGACGAATATCAGAAGGGCGAGGAGTACAGAACCGTAAAGTATGGAGGGAAAAACAAAAAACAATATCAAGTAATATTTTTTTTGTCTTAAAGCGATCTTGAAATTATCTTCCCCCCCCCCACCCCTGGAAACCCTAAAATTCGCCACCGTTTGAGAACCACTGAACTAACCTTTAAACTTCAACCCCGTGTTACAACTCGAGAGGGAGAGAGTAGTGCTTGACGAGTTAAACTTGAAGATCACTTTGGTCGATGAGCAGTTTATTTGTTTTAAATACTGCTGTTAACCTACTTAATCCATGTTTATAATGAGAAGAAAACTGTTCATTAATTTCAGCAAGGAAAACTGGTTCATAGTGCCGAACATCACCTACAAATGTATTTATAGTCTTTATAATGGCAATTGTGGTAACTGATCTTATACGTTTTCTCTTATGATAGACAATAAATGTGTACCCAGACAACGGTGGGGTATGTTGACTTGTTGTGTTGTGGTTAGCGTATATGGCACACCTGGACATCATCACGAAATCACATTCATCTTTCTGACAGGGCCCATGACCTGCTTCACAATGTTAGAAACACATACGTTATGGATACACACACTGTAACTCCTTTGGTGTTCGCACTCTTTCTACACATTTCTTATCTCTCCATTTATATACTAAATGTTTTCATCTTCCTCAGCGGCTTGCCACTTTGTCCTACCCGCTCCCCCTTTCTCTCTCTCTCTCTCTCTCTCTCTCTCTCTCTCTCTCTCTCTCTCTCTCTCTCTCTCTCTCTCTCTCTCTCTCTCTCTCTCTCACACACACACACACACACCCTTTTTTAATCTCGCTGTTGAACTGGACCATTTTATGCACTTCTACTTTCTTAGGTGTGATTAAAAAAAGTCGCTTAAAAGTTGACCGGGTCGACTTCATTGCACCGGGTTGTTATCCCATGTGGCCCAGTCTCTTTCCACAGCACGGAAAGCGTCGCACAAAGCACGAACTCCACAGCCCCAGCGACGACCCACAGGATTCTCCGAAATAAATGCACTCGTGAACCAAAGGACACGGCCCGGATTCGAATCCTTGAATTTACCTGTACATTTCGACTTCTGAGTCCAGAATATGTTTTCTTTCTTCTATAACCCCCCCCCCCCCCCCCCCCCCGGCCCAACCATTCTCTCTCTCTCTCTCTCTCTCTCTCTCTCTCTCTCTCTCTCTCTCTCTCTCTCTCTCTCTCTCTCTCTCTCTCTCTCTCTCTCTCTCTCTCTCTCTCTCTCTCTCATTTACGTACTGAATGTTTAGCTCGGCTATCTCACCAGGATCTAGAAGTGGCATAGATTTGTTTAGCTGTGACAGTACAGTGCGTTATCCCGTAGCCTGCCAGCACGTAGGTCAGACTTCAACACTCTTCTTAAAAGTTTGGGTTAATTTCTCTAACGTGGCTCTGCCGGTGGTCTAGTAATGTAACATACACCAGAGAAGAAAACAAGAGAAAAGGAACCGGTCACCCCCATCTCATAATGATATGATCCATTATCATCATGCAGCGGGTCCTTTGCAGAACGAAGCTCCCATACGGCACGTCGAAAAGCCTCTCGATCTCTGGCCAGTTCTCCCGCTTCCTGCACCCGCATGTCAAAGATGTCTGCGATGTCCTGTGCCCATCTTCGTACTGGTCGACCGCAGCCTCTTCTACTAGGAGTCATGCGTCCCATCATTGTTCTTCCCATGCCACTGTTACGTTTAATATGGTCAAAGTACGGGTTGTATTTTTAATGATGTGCAGTGTTTGAAAATATTGCCGGTCCAAGTTTTGTATTTACCTATTATGTTGCATGAACTTTACAGAGGGTGAATACAAAACTTGGACCAACAATATTTTCAAACACTGCACAGTCATTAAAAATACACCCTATATTTCAGAGTCTAAGACATCACATTGTTTATGAGCAAGTTTTCTTCAGTGTCCAGATCTGACCCAGTATCTTTTAATTCCTGCATTACTTATACTCCTATTGTAAATTTGTCATAGGATGCTTTAACCATTTGACTCTAGGTTTTCAATATCCCCCTCCGCCCCTTCCTTTGCCTCCACCTATTATTCTTCTTTCTCCTCCTCACAGACAAAGTGAATATGCCAACAGCAATCTATAGCTAGTATGATGAACATTATAATTATTTGACTCAGCCATGTGCACGTGTGGTTTGGCGTCGCAGACAGCAGAGCACATACTCCAGGATTGCCCAAACTACAACATATCCAGGCGAACCTTCTGGCCTAGAGAGACAACAGTGGAAGATGCACTCTATGGACCGCTGAGTGAATTAAAAAAGACTGTTAGATTCATACAAGAGACAACATTGCAGTTATACACATATTTCAGGCGAACGAAAGAAGAAGATAATTATTTGAAAATCCATTGTTGTTTAATATATTTCCTTTTGTTAATCTAACATGGACACCGTGAAAATGTCAAAGCTGGGCCAGTCACACTCTCCTCTTTCACATGCCACTTCAAGATATTACCATCCTTAACACTGTTTTCTGTCTGTAGATCTTCTGACGTAATTGAAGTGTATGGGTACACCACAGGGAACCTATATGTACACAGACAGGGCAGATTTCTTTGAGTCACCAGCAAATCCCGCCTTGGAATTTCACACTCGCCACCGTCGTCTGCAACTCTAGGACACGAAATTCCTTCAGCATCTTTTGCTGCTGTATTTCTGCAGTTGCAGTAGGGCTTATGTTCCATCCTGCTGGGGTTATTCCGGTAGTATTGATCACAGGATCTCTGTATATAATTACAGATTCGGAACTTTTGACAAATCTGACCTCTTGAGAGAGGACTGCCCGGAAAGGGTCTGTGTGAAAAAAAAAAAATTTTTTTTTTGTTTTCTATGTAAATAAAACAAAAATGTAAAAAGCATTGCAATATAATTTTACAAACTGCTGAAATTGACCTTGAGTAACAGATTGACCCAGTCAAAAATGTGTACCAGTATATGGCTTTGGAAGTGAAAACTGTCGACCCGATATTGCCACATCTCATCCCCAGTGACGACAGGTCTATACAAATACTAGCCTATAACAGAATATCCATAATACGCCCTAAGGCGTGTAAAATGACCATTTACTTACGTCAACCTTTTTCATGTAGTCATCACCATCAACATTTTCCACTTATGGTTTGCATCTTTAATAACATTTCAAGTAATTACAATGTGTTGAATAAATAATCTAATTAATTGTCAGGGTAGCAAAATTTGTAGTTCATATTATTTACCTTTAGAGAAGAAAATTTGGACTTCTGATTTCACATGTTGCAGAAAAATTCTTAGAATATGGTGGACAGATAACAGAAGAAACGTATTGATATTTTACATGACTTGAACATCGAAGAAGACTGGCTCATAAACTTTATCATATCTGAGAAACTGAAATACTTTGGCCATATTAAACATAAAATTAGACTACATATAGGGGCATATAGAAAGAATGGAAGGTAATAGGGAAACAAAACTCGCTTACATTCAGGAAATAAATGACCGTAGACCCTGAGGTAGACCAAGAAGACGGTGGAGAGATAATACATGTACAGACCTACAAGCACTTGGAATCAACGACTGGCAAGAGAAGGTCAACCAGAGAGACGAATGGAGACGGATTGTATCTGCAGCAAAGAACCTCAATGGCTCGGAATGCTGAAGAAGAAGAAGATATTAAACATCAACGGAGTTAATCCCGACGGTGTTACCAAGGAAATCCCACGTGTCAGACTAAGAAGCAGAGTGAGACTAGGAACGTGGAATGTGAGAAGTCTGTATGAGGGAAAGCTTAAGATAGTATGTGATGAGATTGAGAGGTTAAATATCTCCAGATGGGTGTATCGGACGCGGGACATCTTGCGTATGAACGAGATGTTTTTCCGGAAGGCTGTTATGGGAGCGAGGTTCTGCAAAGGACATTTTACTGAGTGAATGAATATTAAACATCACAAAGGCTGGGAGAGAACTGTGATGGAAGGAATGGTTCATGGAAGAAGAAGCAGAGGTCGCTCTGCACAAAGATGGACACAGGATATCGCAAGCACATTGGACATGAGGTTGCATGAGGCGGGAGAAATGGCCAGAGATAAAAAAAAATAAAGAGGCTTTTCGATGGACCACGATGAGAGTGACATTCTGCAAAGGACTTGCTACTTAATAATGAATGTTTTCATCATCATCATGTGCCATGCCGATAAGCATGGGAGGTCATGTTTTGCAATCTCACATGATCGCCAGAGTCGTGGATCAGCTCTGTGTTCTTGTCTCCACCATATCCAGGTATTTACTTCTCTGATTTCTCCTTGTTATTTTCCACCCAATCTTGCCAGTTGTCACCAAGTTCTCCAACGTATTTCTTCTCGTAATGTGACCAAACAATTTTGACTGTCTACGTATAATTTCTTTGAACAGTTTACGGGTTTCTTGTAGGACATGGTCATTGGTTTTTCTGTCTGTCCATGGTATTCCTTGCATTTTCCTCAGAAACCACATTTCCCTAGCCATTTGATGTTTTTTTTTCCAGTTTGTTTGCTCACTGTCCATGCTCTACACCTATACAAAAGTACATGTTGTATGTAGCATTTCAACATTCTTTTTCTAGTTGCACATGACAGATTTGTATTGGTCACTATGTTTTCCATCTTGCAAAAGGCTACCTTCGCCATGGCGATTCTTGTTCTAATCTCTTCAAGGCATCTCCCTTCAGAGGTTATAACTGTTCCTAGATAATTGTACCGAATCACTTGTTTAAGAATATTCCCATTTACTTGTATATTACATTATGGTGTTTCCTTCTTCTTAATGAGGACCATAATCTGGGAAAGACCTTAGAATTGTGGGGAAAAAAACATAAATTGAAAACTAGCGCCCATAAAGATTGATAATGAAATAGATCAATATCAGCACATTAAGAGAGATGTGAGACATGGATGGGTAATGACAGTAATACCTCCAGATACTTTTTCCCTATACAGTGAAAATACTTTTAGAAGTGTAGAAGAGATGAGAGGAATCACCATTGGGGGACGTAACATCAATAATATTAGATATGCGATGATACAGCATTGATTGCAGACATTGAGCAGGATCTGCAACATTTAGTAGATGCTGTTGTTGCACACAGTGAACAACTAGGGTTATAATTGTTCCTAGATAATTGTACCGAATCACGTGTTTAAGAATATTCCCATTTACTTGTATATTACATTGTTTATGAAAACCCTATAAACATAACACGTCCCTATGCATTAACCTGCGATGAGTTTATGACGTGAAAGGTCCATCACATTTTGTAGGCCTGAATGCACGGAGGAGTTGAGTTGAGCCAAGAACCGGCATTACACCAGCCTGGACATTCCCATACACGCTCTATCTTCATCTTCTACAACCAATGAAAGGTCCCAATACTAAAGATACCAGTTGCTGATGTAACATTTACTTGTATATTACATCCTTCTTCTCAATGACGACCACAATCTGTGTCTTCTTAATTCTAACCCCATTAGCCCACCACCAGCGCACAGGAAGTTAAAGCGCAAGCGCATTAGGCCACACAGATTGTCAGTTGTTAATTAATTGATACTTTTATATTATATGTAGGTTAGATAGTTTGTCAGTCAGTCAGTTAGTTATTTAGTTAGTGAGTTAATTAGTCAGTTAGTCAGTCTGTTAGTTAGTTAATTAGTTAGTTAAGCTGATAGTTAGTTAGGCAGTCAATCAGTCAGTCAATCAGTCAGTCAATCAGTCAGCTATAGTGAAGTAAACATGCGGGACCCCAGTCTCACTGACCTCGTGAGTCCAACTGACCGGCGTGTGGAACGAACCCACTGCGTCGTGGTCAGAAGGGAAAGTCGAAGCTTGTTAAACCTCTCAGCCGTGTCAACCTCCTAATGCAAAAGATACTCACCAGTAAAAACCTGTCAACTACAGTGAGAAAAGGGTGTTGAAGTGCTACTTGGAACCTATACTATTGTACGCACGCAATAAATGAACAATAAGCAGGTACGCTAAGAAACATTTAACGGCAGGGACAATGTGGTCTCTGAGGAACATCACAGAATATAATGGACAGAGAGAAAAGAGACGATGCAGTTGTTCAAGAAACAAGTGGAAACAGTAAACTGATTACAGAAATTAAACGTGAACAGTCAAGATTTGTTGGACACGCTATGTGGAAAAATACACAGGAAAACTTAGTGGCAACTGGCAATCTTTATGGAGAAAGAGCAAAGAAAGGCAGAGAGATAAATATCTGGATTGTTGGAAATAAAAAGGACAAGATCATATACCTGATCCAAGAATTGCGATCGTGTGAGATAGTGAACTGTAATTGTCCACGCTTATCGGCATGGCAAGTGATGATGATAAAATAAAAGTATACTTCCGACAAAGCGAATTAGTGGTCATTGGTATCTTTGTTAGGCCAATCAGGCACATTACAGGCTGCCACGAGTCTAGCAATACTTTGAAAAGTTAGGTGCATGTCCTACACAGGACGTTCGCCATTGCTTTCTAAACGGCCGACGCCTCACACCATCGAAATCAACGTAAAGAAGTCTGATTACAAATCCCCCACAGTTGATTGTGAACCCTGGATTTGGTATGACGAGGGCATATGAAACCGCGAGTCTCATGATCCCCTGATATACAGCGCCGGTTTAGCAATACAATACTTACTGACACAAATCCTGGGAACACGATTCTAGATCAGTCTCGCTGTAAACCCTGTCTCCACAAGCCAAAGATTCATCTGTTGGAAATTGTAATATCCAGTATTAATCGTATTTCAGAATTATATAAACATAATTTCGTCATAAGTACACGTTGCCATAGCAACATTAATTGTTTATGAAAACCCTATAAACATAACACGTCCCTATGCATTAACCTGCGATGAGTTTATGACGTGAAAGGTCCATCACATTTTGTAGGCCTGAATGCACGGAGGAGTTGAGTTGAGTCAAGAACCGGCATTACACCAGCCTGGACATTCCCATACACGCTCTATCTTCATCTTCTACAACCAAAGAAAGGTCCCAATACTAAAGATACCAGTTGCTGACTTATTCCCGTTTGACCTTTTCTCGGAGTACTGAGTGTCGGCCAAACCATCGGGTCACTCTCTCTCTCTAGGCTGTGCTGGTTTAATAAATAGAAATAAATGCCCATTCTCTTCCTCTGTTAGCGGATAACGGAAGCAGGAATCTACACCTTTGCTATCTAAAGCATATCCAGCCGACTTCATTAAGCGTCACTGCCAGCCATTTAAACCTACACCCACAAAACCACCGTGTCCCAAACTTTAAGTGTTTACCTTTCGAGGAGATGATGTAATGAAACGAATTCACGATCGACTTACAACAGCAGTAAGCCAAACATTCTTTGCTACTGAACCGATGATCGGATATAAAACCACCCCGATATCTACTCCATTTGTAAAAGAGTCATTGTCTCCTTACACTAAATCAAACGGCATTTATCAATTTCTAGTGTGAGTGCCAAGCAACTTGCAAAAATAAAACGAAAAGACAATTAACAAACAGAGTACCTGAATTTATACATGTGTGGGTGGAAAAGAGAGTTAATCAGTATTCTGGAATCCATGTGCACTCGAAAGGTTATAAAACGCCGTCATTATTGATTTCTCAACACCTAATAAAATAGTGTAAACAAAGAAATAGCGATTCGTAGACTGTATTCGACGCACAATAAACGACTGCTCAAATACAGTGAGACGTTAGCAATTAGGCGATTCCAGTCAGTTTTGTGCAGACAGAAAGAGTTCGTGGTAAATTTGAAATTACCGTAGGGATAACAGGTGTTTGACATTCGAACAATATCTGTGGCTGTGTGTTTTAATTGTTTCAGCTTAAAAACTATCCGTTTATTAATATCATATGATGTATAACTGCAGTTTGCAGCTGTAGAGATGCATTGAAATATGCCGGGCAACAAATCGTACAGGATATTGTTTGTGGCTTCTGTGTTTACATTCGCTAAGGGAATGCATTGTTTTGATTACATTTTCTGTCCTGTTCTGTAGATGCTCATGGTTGTTTGGATTTCACAGTTAAAGGTTTCTATGGTATGGGCTAGGCAGTCCCAAAACATCCCTTTTTGGTGACCTCTTGCGACTTGAGTGCCATGTTACAGATTGACTATAATTCTCATCCCTTTTGGGCCTGGGTAATACACTGTCGAACGGGTCAGCATGGCGTCTAGACCAGTGGTTCTCAACCTTTTTTGGTCCGTTCCCCCCTTCACCATATTTTTAGGACGTCATTCCCCCCCCCCCCTACCATATTTTTAGGACATCATCCCCCCCCTACCATATTTTTAGAACGTCACCCCCCCCCCCTCTTTGTATTTCCTCCCTAAAAATTTCCCCCTGCCCCTACACAGTATACGTAATAATTGAAGCTAAATTTAATAGCACATACTAAAACAAGTCTAGACATGTACATACAATGTGATTTGCGGATATACTTACGTTATAAAATGAATTTCAGAAGGGTGATGCGTACAGATGTGTAAAGGCGTAAAGTATGAAAGGAAAAACAAGATCAAGTAATCGGTTCTTGTATTAACGCGATCTTGAAATGATCTTCATCCCCCCCCCCCCCCCTGGAAACCCCAAAATTCCCCCCTGGGGGGGGGGGGGAATTCCCCACCGGTTGAGAACCACTGGTCTAGACGGTAGTAGTGTAAGTGGGGCTCCATCACCTTGTTTTGTGGATCTTATATAAATCAACCATTTATCGATCCTGATCCACAAAGGGCGATAACTCTTCAGGTTTTTAAGTAGGTGTGGCGTGGTCTAGTGACTCATCAGAGGTGACGTGGTCAAGTTACTCATCAGAGGTGACGTGGTCTAGTGACTCATCAGAGTGGGTGTGGTGGTCAGAGGTGGTGGTCAAGTAATTGTAGGTACGACATAAAAAATACGACATAAAACATCAATAAAGAAAACAAACGACTCAAGCAAGGTATATAATAATTTTATTTAATCATATATACACAAACAATACATATTAAATAAGTAATGGCATAGTCGAGATATTATCACTGTCAACCTTTCTTTTTATATAGAGATATGACAGTGAATTACGATGTTGTGTGTATGTATATACAGAAGAGTCTTGTGTTTTGAAGCCTATATTGGTTCCCCCACTCGGTGTTTGGGTGTTGAGTACTTCCAAAAATGTGTCTTTGTTTAGATGCGTGTTGTGGTTTTTGGTCAGACCTTTGGTACTGATTTTATCATAATCACCGACACAAATATACGTCTTACTACACAATGAGACCACCCTTCGTACTCTAGTTTGAAAAGCCCGGGGGTTCTCTTTTCATAGGCTTTGATAGTCTGGCAAGCCTTACAGGTATCAGTACTAGGGGTAATTCTATGAACAGGGCAGGTTTCAGACGGGAACCACTGATTATAGACTCTGTCATATTCTTGTCGTAGGTGTGGTCTAACTACTTCAGAGAGTGAGTCGGTGCTAAGGGCCAAATAGAGAGAGTCAGTGTCCATTTCAGTGAGTTGGTAGTCTTCTTTAGCGATAAATTTGTCGAGAAAGTCGTAATAGAAAGCTAGCATGCGCAACTTGGCATACTGGTAGACAAAGAACCCAATCTGTAGAGGTAGATCCCAGACAGTTTTCTTTTTTAGGGTTTCAATTTCGAAGAGATCATCTGTAATACCAGTCATGCTTTTGAACCTGGGGTTATTGATTAGTTTGGTAGTGTCTTTTCCCTGGCAGTAGGAGACATCAGTATGTTTGGCCTTATTGGTAAGTGTTTTCCCGTAAGCGGCGTTACCTAACAACTTCATTGTGTCGGCTGTAATAGACTCGGCCGGATTTTTGTCCCCTTGGCGACGGGCATTAGAGACTGCTTCCCCAAATTGTTTAAAACAACTAACTGGTCGATATTCTATTGTCTGGTAGATGTGGGTAACGACCAACCCATGCGCTAGATACCACTTTAAAAGAGGGGTGGCTAATAAAATTTTCTTCCCGAAATAACTACCGATCAATGTCCGTCGTGGGGTACTCAGTAGTTTATTTTTTATGGCATATTCTTGCATAAACTCCCCAATATCGTCTCTCGACACCTCCGTGTTCTTGAAAATAGGGGGCATTTCGGCAAATGACTCTTTTAAATCAGTCGGGGTCTCTATATCGCATTCAACCAACCCGAAAAATGTGTCACTTTTTACAGCGTCGATGATCTGGTTTTCACTCAACGATCCCCAAGGAAGTTCTGATGGTGGAAATGTTTCCCGCAAGAAACACTTGATGGTTGTGTTTGACCTCTTTAATCTCTGCCACTCACATTCCCAAATAACCTTAACGGTCACCCCAACAGTTTTTTCTAGATACGCATGGATCTCGCACGTGTTCTGGTATAGTTCGACTAACGGTTTTTTATTGACGGGATTAATCGTTTTCCCAGCAGTTAGACGGCAAGATGGGTGCCCGTGGAACAAACACCCATGGAATTGGTAAGCTGTTGTATTCTTTTTATCCCACCCATCTACGCGAATATGTCGGTCGCCGAGCTGCATCTCGTGACTATTGAATTGGGTTTTTAAATCTATGTTGTTGTTGTTGTGTGACACCCAGGTTAACCACTCTCGACTCTGACGTGTGTACTTGTGTAATCTGTGTGCTCTAAACCCATCGTCGCGGCTTCGATATATGGGGAAGTCTGATGGCATATCTTTCATAAGAGACCAAAGGTATAATGCATTCGCATCAAATCCTTTAATGCTTTTTACCAGCTTATTACCCCTGATACGGGTCTCATTGACTTGGTGGTAACGATGAAAAATAATACTCGGTCCACCCACCACGTTATCTCGTAACAACTTGTGCACCTTCTCCTCCTTCTTCGAAAACAAAACAAAAGAAACATCTTTATTCATAGTGTTGAATAGGTACTGTAAAGTAATGCCGGGGACTGAGATGGCCTGCTTGCACATGTCTATATTTAACTTGGCATAAAAGGCTACTTGTTTGTCCAGGGCTTGTAGAAAAGGAGACACGTCTTTGATGTTGTACCAAATTAGAAAGTCCCGCAAGGTAGTCATGTTATTATCGGTCCACGCTTTCTGACAAACGGCGTATTCTGCTTCGGAAATGTTACGGTTTTTAAGCTTTGAGAAAAAGGCTGCATGCGGTGGTAGGGTTGTCTCATTTAGCTTTCCCAGGTCGGTCAGATATTCGTAAGAGAAATAGCCTTTTGTCTCTTCTATCCCAAACGAGGCCAAATATTTCGCGTAGCTTACTCCCGGGACCAGAAAGTTGGAGACGTCGAGGAATTTCAGTCTTTCTGTCGCTATACACATAAAATTATTATTTCTTTTGACTATAAACTTGAATGGGTTAGCCTCCCGATCAAGGAAATACCGTACCAAATAAGGTTTCAGAAGGTTAATGTCATACTTACCGCTATTCAACCCAAATAGAGGGAGCTGGAACAAATAGGAGTCGAGCCTTTCACTTAATTTTGGTTGGTCACCTAATTTAGCAAAGACTGACTCAAACTTTTTGAGTAAAAGCTCATACGATTTAGCAGCTATTTCATGGAGATAGTCCAACATTTCATTTACGAGGACCTGTGGATCACCGGTGGTGATGAAACATTTAGGGGTGTTGAACCCAGGGACATTAGAAGCGACCGTACACGAGAGAGGGACGTGTCTGGCCATGAAGATCGTCGACTTTGAGTCAGCCGGTAAATTTTCATTAGAGAAAAAAGATTCCATATCATAGCACGCTCTGAAAGGGAAAATAAAATTTTCTTCTACGTCAAACCCGTGGTCACGGAGCAAATCCAAGATCGATTCGGTCGGGCGATAAACCCCACCTGTATACGTTTCGATAGTGGCTACGCCTTTACACCTAAGTTCGTGGGGTGTCAATCGCTTGTACGTCTTAAACAGCTTACCGCATTTCCCACAGGAAAAACACCGAGAGGCCTTGGCCACATCAACAATATACATGAAATGGTTTTCATGTAGAAGAAGATTCAGTATATCTGGATGTGTACTAGTGCTTCTAATTTTCGGAACCAGATGTTCCTCCTCTGTAAAGGCAAACACATTGATTTGTGTTTTAAAACATTCTTCCAGGGCGGGTATATCAACTAAACTAACACCAGAAAAAGGGGTGTGGGCGTCCAACTCTTTATACCGCAGCCATTTGGTGAACAGTTGTCGTGTATCTTTTCGTATATTTCTGACAGACCCTGTTCTGAAAACAGTCAAAGCACAGAAAAAGCACCGATTATCATTATAAACCTTGCCACATTCGTCGTTCTGAAGTATATTAATAAATTTGTTTTGTGTAATATGGGTGGGGATTGATTCCAAACAACAACCAACAGGGAACTCTACCAGTTTGTAAACGTAAAAAGTTATACTGGGAATTGTTTCAACAAAGTATTTGGTATCTGGTCTGGTTAATGTCGCTGAATTGACCAAGTCAACAGTGTTTAGTTTGGTCACAAAGGCCTGAAAATCAGATCTATGGTTCACTAAAAATGGTTTATCGAACAAGGAAGAGTTATTGGAACTCGCATGGTATAATCGTAGGGCTTGTGTCTCTCGATGTCTTAGTATTGTGTGCAGACTGGCGATTATTTTGAAGCGGGAGTTTTGAACATTAAAATGTCGGAATAAACGAGAACTCCAATCTGTCGGCATGTCAGTATCTGGTCGATTAAAATATGTCCATTCACACAGATACCGACCGTGTCGTATGTGTGATCTAATTGTATTCCAGTGCTCATTATACACAGCTCGAACATCCGGGGGTAATTTTTGTAATGACAAATATTCAGTAGTTGTGTTAACACCAGAGGTTCCCGCCGATTCGTTGGCAAGCGTGACACGTGATGATAGTTGAGTATTATTAGTAGGCGACACGTTATCGCCCGCGCCACCCGACAGGGCACCTGTTGATTCGTCACTCGCCGTGGTACTAGGTGATAGTTGCTCTTCTGTTGGCAACACGCTTGTTGTTGATGATGCTGCGTCACTCGGTAAGGCACCAGATGATTGTTGGTTATTATTAGTAGGCGACACGTGATCGACCGTGCCACTCGACATGGCACCTGGTGTTAGTAACTGTTCATCTGTGGTCGGCGACACGTGATCGGCTGTGCCACCCGACAAGGCACCTGGTGATTCATCACTCATTGTGGTAGTACCTGTTGATAACTGAGTATTGTTACTAGGCGACACGTCATCTCCTGCGCCACCTGACAAGGTATCTGATGAAGCGCCACTCACCGTGTTAATAGATATTGATGCTGCGTCACTCGGCAACCCGCTTGTTGTTGATACTGCTGCGTCACTCAGTAAGGCCCTAGATGATTGTTGTTTATTATTAGTAGGCGACACGTGATCGGCCGCGCCACTCGCCGTGGTACTAGGTGATAGTTGCTCTTCTGTTGGCAACATGCTTGTTGTTGATGATGCTGCGTCACTCGGTAAGGCACTTGGTGTTAGTAACTGTTCATCTGTGGTCGGTGAAACATGATCGCCTACGCCACCCGACAGGGCACCTGGTGATTCGTCACTCACCGTGGTAGTAGATGTTGATAACTGAGTATTATTAGTAGGCGATACGTCATCGCCTGCGCCACCCGAAAAGGTATCTGTTGAAGCGTCACTCACCGTGTTAATAGATATTGATGCTGCGTCACTCGACAACCCGTTTGTTGTTGATGATGCTGCGTCATTCGGTAAGGCACCAGATGATTGTTGGTTATTATTAATAGGCGACACGTGATCGGCCGTGCCACCCGACAGAGCACCTGGTGATTCGTCACTCACCGTGGTAGTAGATGTTGATAACTGAGTATTGTTGGTCGGTGACACGTTATCGGCCGACAAGGTACGTGTTGTTAGTAACTGTTCATCTGTGGTCGGCGAAACATGATCGCCTGCGCCACTCGGCATGGTCCGTGATGATGCGTTAAAAATAGAAGTTGTTCGTTCTGCGTCACTCACTGTGGTACTAGATGATTGTTGCTTATTGTTGGTCGGCGACACGTTATCGGCCGACAGGGCACCTGGTGTTAGTAACTGTTCATCTGTGGTCGGCGAAACATGATCGCCCGACCACAGATGAACAGTTACTAACACCAAGTGCCTTACCGAGTGACGCAGCATCATCAACAACAAGCATGTTGCCAACAGAAGAGCAACTATCACCTAGTACCACGGCGAGTGGCGCGGCCGATCACGTGTCGCCTACTAATAATAAACAACAATCATCTAGGGCCTTACTGAGTGACGCAGCAGTATCAACAACAAGCGGGTTGCCGAGTGACGCAGCATCAATATCTATTAACACGGTGAGTGGCGCTTCATCAGATACCTTGTCAGGTGGCGCAGGCGATGACGTGTCGCCTAGTAACAATACTCAGTTATCAACAGGTACTACCACAATGAGTGACGAATCACCAGGTGCCTTGTCGGGTGGCACAGCCGATCACGTGTCGCCGACCACAGATGAACAGTTACTAACACCAGGTGCCATGTCGAGTGGCACGGTCGATCACGTGTCGCCTACTAATAATAACCAACAATCATCTGGTGCCTTACCGAGTGACGCAGCATCATCAACAACAAGCGTGTTGCCAACAGAAGAGCAACTATCACCTAGTACCACGGCGAGTGACGAATCAACAGGTGCCCTGTCGGGTGGCGCGGGCGATAACGTGTCGCCTACTAATAATACTCAACTATCATCACGTGTCACGCTTGCCAACGAATCGGCGGGAACCTCTGGTGTTAACACAACTACTGAATATTTGTCATTACAAAAATTACCCCCGGATGTTCGAGCTGTGTATAATGAGCACTGGAATACGATTAGATCACACATACGACACGGTCGGTATCTGTGTGAATGGACATATTTTAATCGACCAGATACTGACATGCCGACAGATTGGAGTTCTCGTTTATTCCGACATTTTAATGTTCAAAACTCCCGCTTCAAAATAATAGCCAGTCTGCACACAATACTAAGACATCGAGAGACACAAGCCCTACGAGTATACCATGCGAGTTCCAATAACTCTTCCTTGTTCGATAAACCATTTTTAGTGAACCATAGATCTGATTTTCAGGCCTTTGTGACCAAACTAAACACTGTTGACTTGGTCAATTCAGCGACATTAACCAGACCAGATACCAAATACTTTGTTGAAACAATTCCCAGTATAACTTTTTACGTTTACAAACTGGTAGAGTTCCCTGTTGGTTGTTGTTTGGAATCAATCCCCACCCATATTACACAAAACAAATTTATTAATATACTTCAGAACGACGAATGTGGCAAGGTTTATAATGATAATCGGTGCTTTTTCCGTGCTTTAACTGTTTTCAGAACAGGGTCTGTCAGAAATATACGAAAAGATACACGACAACTGTTCACCAAATGGCTGCGGTATAAAGAGTTGGACGCCCACACCCCTTTTTCTGGTGTTAGTTTAGTTGATATACCCGCCCTGGAAGAATGTTTTAAAACACAAATCAATGTGTTTGCCTTTACAGAGGAGGAACATCTGGTTCCGAAAATTAGAAGCACTAGTACACATCCAGACATACTGAATCTTCTTCTACATGAAAACCATTTCATGTATATTGTTGATGTGGCCAAGGCCTCTCGGTGTTTTTCCTGTGGGAAATGCGGTAAGCTGTTTAAGATGTACAAGCGATTGACACCCCACGAACTTAGGTGTAAAGGCGTAGCCACTATCGAAATGTATACAGGTGGGGTTTAACGCCCGACCGAATCGATCTTGGATTTGCTCCGTGACCACGGGTTTGACGTAGAAGAAAATTTTATTTTCCCTTTCAGAGCGTGCTATGATATGGAATCTTTTTTCTCTAATGAAAATTTACCGGCTGACTCAAAGTCGACGATCTTCATGGCCAGACACGTCCCTCTCTCGTGTGCGGTCGCCTCTAATGTCCCTGGATTCGACACCCCTAAATGATTCATCACCACCGGTGATCCACAGGTCCTCGTAAATGAAATGTTGGACTATCTCCATGAAATAGCTGCTAAATCGTATGAGCTTTTACTCAAAAAGTTTGAGTCAGTCTTTGCTAAATTAGGTGACCAACCAAAATTTAGTGAAAGGCTCGACTCCTATTTGTTCCAGCTCCCTCTATTTGGGTTGAATAGCGGTAAGTATGACATTAACCTTCTGAAACCTTATTTGGTACGGTATTTCCTTGATCGGGAGGCTAACCCATTCAAGTTTATAGTCAAAAGAAATAATAATTTTATGTGTATAGCGACAGAAAGACTGAAATTCCTCGACGTCTCCAACTTTCTGGTCCCGGGAGTAAGCTACGCGAAATATTTGGCCTCGTTTGGGATAGAAGAGACAAAAGGCTATTTCTCTTACGAATATCTGACCGACCTGGGAAAGCTAAATGAGACAACCCTACCACCGCATGCAGCCTTTTTCTCAAAGCTTAAAAACCGTAACATTTCCGAAGCAGAATACGCCGTTTGTCAGAAAGCGTGGACCGATAATAACATGACTACCTTGCGGGACTTTCTAATTTGGTACAACATCAAAGACGTGTCTCCTTTTCTACAAGCCCTGGACAAACAAGTAGCCTTTTATGCCAAGTTAAATATAGACATGTGCAAGCAGGCCATCTCAGTCCCCGGCATTACTTTACAGTACCTATTCAACACTATGAATAAAGATGTTTCTTTTGTTTTGTTTTCGAAGAAGGAGGAGAAGGTGCACAAGTTGTTACGAGATAACGTGGTGGGTGGACCGAGTATTATTTTTCATCGTTACCACCAAGTCAATGAGACCCGTATCAGGGGTAATAAGCTGGTAAAAAGCATTAAAGGATTTGATGCGAATGCATTATACCTTTGGTCTCTTATGAAAGATATGCCATCAGACTTCCCCATATATCGAAGCCGCGACGATGGGTTTAGAGCACACAGATTACACAAGTACACACGTCAGAGTCGAGAGTGGTTAACCTGGGTGTCACACAACAACAACAACATAGATTTAAAAACCCAATTCAATAGTCACGAGATGCAGCTCGGCGACCGACATATTCGCGTAGATGGGTGGGATAAAAAGAATACAACAGCTTACCAATTCCATGGGTGTTTGTTCCACGGGCACCCATCTTGCCGTCTAACTGCTGGGAAAACGATTAATCCCGTCAATAAAAAACCGTTAGTCGAACTATACCAGAACACGTGCGAGATCCATGCGTATCTAGAAAAAACTGTTGGGGTGACCGTTAAGGTTATTTGGGAATGTGAGTGGCAGAGATTAAAGAGGTCAAACACAACCATCAAGTGTTTCTTGCGGGAAACATTTCCACCATCAGAACTTCCTTGGGGATCGTTGAGTGAAAACCAGATCATCGACGCTGTAAAAAGTGACACATTTTTCGGGTTGGTTGAATGCGATATAGAGACCCCGACTGATTTAAAAGAGTCATTTGCCGAAATGCCCCTATTTTCAAGAACACGGAAGTGTCGAGAGACGATATTGGGGAGTTTATGCAAGAATATGCCATAAAAAATAAACTACTGAGTACCCCACGACGGACATTGATCGGTAGTTATTTCGGGAAGAAAATTTTATTAGCCACCCCTCTTTTAAAGTGGTATCTAGCGCATGGGTTGGTCGTTACCCACATCTACCAGACAATAGAATATCGACCAGTTAGTTGTTTTAAACAATTTGGGGAAGCAGTCTCTAATGCCCGTCGCCAAGGGGACAAAAATCCGGCCGAGTCTATTACAGCCGACACAATGAAGTTGTTAGGTAACGCCGCTTACGGGAAAACACTTACCAATAAGGCCAAACATACTGATGTCTCCTACTGCCAGGGAAAAGACACTACCAAACTAATCAATAACCCCAGGTTCAAAAGCATGACTGGTATTACAGATGATCTCTTCGAAATTGAAACCCTAAAAAAGAAAACTGTCTGGGATCTACCTCTACAGATTGGGTTCTTTGTCTACCAGTATGCCAAGTTGCGCATGCTAGCTTTCTATTACGACTTTCTCGACAAATTTATCGCTAAAGAAGACTACCAACTCACTGAAATGGACACTGACTCTCTCTATTTGGCCCTTAGCACCGACTCACTCTCTGAAGTAGTTAGACCACACCTACGACAAGAATATGACAGAGTCTATAATCAGTGGTTCCCGTCTGAAACCTGCCCTGTTCATAGAATTACCCCTAGTACTGATACCTGTAAGGCTTGCCAGACTATCAAAGCCTATGAAAAGAGAACCCCCGGGCTTTTCAAACTAGAGTACGAAGGGGAGAAGATGGTCTCATTGTGTAGTAAGACGTATATTTGTGTCGGTGATTATGATAAAATCAATACCAAAGGTCTGACCAAAAACCACAACACACATCTAAACAAAGACACATTTTTGGAAGTACTCAACACCCAAACACCGAGTGGGGGAACCAATATAGGCTTCAAAACACAAGACTCTTCTGTATATACATACACACAACATCGTAATTCACTGTCATATCTCTATATAAAAAGAAAGGTTGACAGTGATAATATCTCGACTATGCCATTACTTATTTAATATGTATTGTTTGTGTATATATGATTAAATAAAATTATTATATACCTTGCTTGAGTCGTTTGTTTTCTTTATTGATGTTTTATGTCGTATTTTTTATGTCGTACCTACAATTACTTGACCACCACCTCTGACCACCACACCCACTCTGATGAGTCACTAGACCACGTCACCTCTGATGAGTCACTTGACCACGTCACCTCTGATGAGTCACTAGACCACGCCACGCCTACTTAAAAACCCGAATAGTTATCGCCTTTTGTGGATCAGGATCGATAAATGGTTGATTTATATAAGATCCACAAAACAAGGTGATGGAGCCCCACTTACACTACTGACGGTCTAGGTCTATGTAATGTTGTTAATGTACTAATGGACTGAAGAGTCAATATAGAGACTGTATAATGTTATTGCCGGTCTCTTTGGCCTAGGGATTAACGTCTTTCTCCATAATCCCGTATATTCTCGTGAGCAACGTAACCTGCGCGAGAATCAGTAGCGGTTCTCGCCGCGTTAGTAACTTACGGGGTATGTGAGCCCGTTCAGAAAGCAATGGCAAACTATTGAGCGTAATCTTGCCTAGTACACCAACAGCAGCTGAAAAATGCTGACGTTGGCTGTAACGTCCTGTAAGGGATATGCAACCAAAATAAAAATAATAATAATGTTGTTAATGTACTTAATGGACTGATAAGACAATATAGAAACTGTATAATGTTGTTAATGTACCATCATCATCCGGTGCCTTGCCGGCTGGCGTGGGCGATCATGCTTCTCCACGAATAACGATCTCCGACATCATGGATCAATTCATGTGTTGACTCCCTTCTGTGCCATGGCACAAGACTGTCAAGAATCTTCTCACGCTGTCTTCCTCTATCTCTCTTTCCTCAAATCTTTCCGGTTGTCACAACATGTTCAAGTTGCTGTCTTCTCATAAAGTGGCCAAAAAACGATGACTGCCTCTTTCTAATGTTTGTGATAAGTTGTCTTTGCGACTCAGCTTCCCTTAAAACGTCCCGATTGCTCTTTTTGGCTGTTCAATTAATTTTCAGCATTCTTCTATAAAACCACATCTCCAAGGCCTCCAGGAATTCTTTCGCCTGTTTACTAACTGTCCAGGACTCGCAGTCGTATGTTAAATCTGGTTCTATGTAACATGCAAGAATTCATTGTCTTGCTTGCTTGCTTGTGTTCGTTGGCTTGAGCTCCAACACGAAGTCCTGTATGTCGGATGAAGGCATCCTGTTGTCCAACATCAGTGTGATGTCATACAGGACCTGAGGTTTGCGTGAGTATCCGTTGTCCCATGTCTGGCTTATTGGTGTGCAGACTGGTGGTTCCTCGCCGTACAAGCAGACACTCTCCGACTTCGGAAGAATCGGCGATCCTACTGACTTTAGCCAGGATCCCGAAGGGACCTGTTGCCCAGGACGCTCGACGAGGACGCGTCAATAGGTCTTGGCCAGTATATAACCCGGCCCTGGTGCCTTGGAAACACCCCTGCGTCCCTATTCATTGTCTAACTTTCAAAGACAGTAACGTATTGCACAAAACGTTCTTCATTTGACAGAATGCAGATTTTGCTTGTCCTATTCTGCTTTTTATCTCAGTGATGCATCTTCCATCTGACATTATCCATGTGCCTATATGTCTGAATTTCTGTACTTGCCCCAAAATAACGTCCTGTACTTTAATTGTACATGTAAGCACAATCATTTTCTTGATATCACCATGACTTCTGTCTTTATATTATTCAAACTAAGGCCCAGTCTTTCACTCTCCGCAACCATTGTATCTATCATTTCCTGTAGATCCTTCTGACTTGTTGCTATCAAGACGGTGTCGTCAGCATAACGTAAGTTATTTATATTGTGTCCACCAACCAGGATCCCTGGCATATTTTCTGTAGATCTCATTATATGTTCACTGTACAATGAGAACAAATCTAGAGACAATACACAACCTTGTCTGACGCCCTTCTTTATACACGTAAATGTTCCCACAAGGTTGTTGATTCTTATGGCCGCTGATTGCTGCCAATATATGTTCTTTATACACGTAAATGTTCCCACAAGGTTGTTGATTCTTATGGCCGCTGATTGCTGCCAATATATGTTCTTTATACACGTAAATGTTCCCACAAGGTTGTTGATTCTTATGGCCGCTGATTGCTGCCAATATATGTTCTTTATACACGTAAATGTTCCCACAAGGTTGTTGATTCTTATGGCCGCTGATTGCTGCCAATATATGTTCTTTATACACGTAAATGTTCCCACAAGGTTGTTGATTCTTATGGCCGCTGATTGCTGTCAATATATGTTCTTTATACACGTAAATGTTCCCACAAGGTTGTTGATTCTTATGGCCGCTGATTGCTGCCAATATATGTTCTTTATACACGTAAATGTTCCCACAAGGTTGTTGATTCTTATGGCCGCTGATTGCTGCCAATATATGTTCTTTATTACTCGCAGAATTTGCCGCCAATGTTCACTTGCTCTAGTTATTGTATCGTCATGTTTCACATTGTCGAATGCTTTTGCGTAGTCTATGAAGCATAAGTATACATCTGTTTTTACTTCTATAGCTCTTTCGAATAGTGTCCTAAGAATATGTATAGCGTTGTTTGTGCCCTTTCCCTCCACAAATCCACATTGTTCACCACCAATGACTGGTTTAATCTTATTTCTTATTATTTTCTTAAAGATTCTGAGTAACAGCTTTGTCATGTGACTCATAAGACTTATTGTGCGATGCTCTTCCCATTCTAAAGCGCCTGAATTCTTTGGCAGAGCTATAAAGATGGATTTTGATAGGTCACTAGGAATTTACCCACTGGTGTAGATGTCATTTAGAAATTTGTCAATATTTCTATTCCAAAATAACCCAGAGCCTTAATTTCCTCTACTGTATAATGTTGTCTGGACCGGATGCCTTACTTTCCTTTATGCGGTGTAGTGTATCTTCAACTTCCGCTGCAAGTATTGGACAAGTGTTGGTGGACCTTCACCATTGTTTTGAAAATTTACATCCGGTCTCCGATCATCATACAGTTCTTCCAGATATTCCGTCTATTGACTATACTATCTTTTCCCATCAATATTGCACAGTTCTTCGATTTTAAACAGCCAGTGGTATTTCGTGTTTTCCTACCTGTTATTGTATTGATTCTTTGATACATGGAAAATATATAGGGACATAGTTTCTTTTCCATAGTTTGTCCCAATGTCCATGTGTCGTGTCTTACTTTAAAGTGTCGTCCCTGGAGTGAGGGGAGTCAACACCCACATTATAATTTTTCTCCCCCTATCAATATCCTGGAGAATCCACCAGCTTCCGTCCAACACACTCCTTCGGTTCATGGACACCTTTTCCTCTCTCTCTCTCTCTCTCTCTCTCTCTCTCTCTCTCTCTCTCTCTCTCTCTCTCTCTCTCTCTCTCTCTCTCTCTCTCTCTCTCTCTCTCTCTCTCTCTCACTGTCGTACTACGCCCCCTCTCATATTTCCCCAACGCAACATATTCAACAACTCTTGCTTCTAAAAATTAATAAAGATTAATTTATTAAAAGAAAAGTGTAACGTATATGAGACGTGTATGCGAAGAAAATGTGTGTCGTGTATTCTAATGTAAATGTATAGGTCAGACCACAAAGTTCATGATCAGAGTCCACTCATCATGGCAAGGACTACACGACATCACAAGAATCAGCACAATGGACCTCACCAAATGCCGTGTCCTTCCCTCTAGACATGTCCTCCTCCAGGAGCTCTGATGACCATGAGATCTGATTCCCATTCAAATCTACAGTCCGGGAACGATACTATTTGTTCCTAAAAAAAAACTGTTCCTAATAGTTTGTAGAAACTGAGTCCTCACAATTCCTGCGCAGTGAAAAAAAATGGGACACTGTCCCATGAACATGACGTTTTCCTTCTTGCGAAATGTTCTACAGTTCTCACTTTAAAACAGTCATTGTATCTAGACTAAAATAGATTTCTTTATTTTCTAGATATTGTCTGAAAGTTATGATTTCCTTGATACGTGGAACAACCACTCTCTAATGTTTTGGTTTCATATAATGTGAACATCAGTCCCTACTGCTCTAGTAATAAGTGGACTGAACATCCATCACCACTGGTGTGTTCACGAATGGTATGAAAATCAAAACCCATTACTATGTTGCTATCCACAGACAATGTGAAATCTTCTTAGTAATGTTCTCAATATTTATCCTGTGGGATACTTATACCATTCAGCTCCACCGAGTAATGTTTATCAACTTCTTCTAGCATAGGCTCATTGAGAAAGTTGCTGGCCAATCTTCCTGCACCAAAAATTATCCGGTATCTGATTTTTCAATGGTTCTGTGTTCTTCATCCCAACCAGAGGGAACCTGTAAAATATATAATACAACTGGTGATAGCCTCCCCGTCACTGATCTTTATTAGATGATCGTGGGCCATCGGCCTCGCTCAGAAAAATACAGTGAACCTAACTCTGTCAGGGACAGATGAACTGAACACATAGGTTTTCATCAGGCCAAAACAAGAAGAAAAAAAAAACAACAAACAGCGTGCGGACCCCCCCCCCCCCCCCCCCCACCAGGGAGCACCCACTGGAAGATCCCAATTATCCCCCATTACTCAATTCTCAACAAGTAGAGCTTATCAACACTTCACTACTCTATTTTCAACTAACAGAGCTAATTATCACTTCACTACTCTAGCTAGTTTCAACCATGCTACTGCCTAAATTAATTAGGACTAATTATACAATATGAACTACCTTAGGCAACACCGCAGTTCTATCAAATCACATCTACATTTGAAATGACAGGCACGTGTAAAATTAAATTCACTTAATTCGCACACGGTAGACATTATTCCAATCCATAACTGCAGTGCCAAAGCACGTCCGCCTAAATCAACTGTTTGAGTTACACTGTCTCCCCCAATCATGTTTTTTTGCAAACAGCCTTGAATTGTTCACGTGACGTTGTTGATGTCCTGCAGGTGTCCCAATGTTCCCAATAACAAGCCCACACTTTCTGTCATGTGGTGACAATCAAAGCCGCCATTTCGCTTGATGTCGGGAAATTCTAAATGACAGACGGGACTGTTTTATCTCCCGAGCCGGGCACTTCTGCTTGGATCCGACCTGTTTTTACTGTATTGTTAAAAAAAAAACAATTGGGGCCCTGCAAACATGCCGTTAATCAGATTGCCTGTTTCCTCAACTGGTTAATCCACGGTGATTTTCATGACACCATGCACTGTTGATTCAGCCATACTTCTTTAGCCACTTTGCATTTATTTACCATTTCTCTATGCATTCTATTATATTCTTCTTTGTCTTGCCTTTTCTTTCTTCTTTCGTTCATCATCTGCAAAATTCCAGCAGTCACCCACTTCTGTTTCGCAATTCTATGTTTAGGTGGAATAATTTCAATTGATGTCTGTTGGATTGATTCCAGCAACATGTCCCATTGTTCATCCATACAGAGTCAATATAGAGACTGTATAATGTTGTTAATGTACCAGTGGACTGCTGAGTCAACATAGAGACTAGGTAATGTTGTTAATGTACCAATGGACTGATGAGTTAATATAGTGACTGGATAATTTTGTTAATATACCGATGAGTCAATACAGAGACTAGATAAAGGCATAGAAATACATAAACTGATAGATAGTGAGACGGATAGACTACCGAGTAGATGAATATAAATATACAATGATAGGAAACTAGATAGATAGATGGATAAATGTGTTGCTGAATATAAAGAGACAAGGCAATAGCCATACACAAACCCTGCACTTCAGGGCAATAATTTGGCGTGTGTTTTAAACCACAGTGCCCACTGTCTCAAGTATCAGTAAACATGTTATTATCAATAGATATGGAAGTCAGCATGGGTGCATGGATAAGAGCGCCTGCTCTTAAACTTCCGGTGTGCTGATACCGAGGTAGCAGGTTCAACCACTATACTGGTCAGTTGGACTAACATGGTGACTTCTCGTCCTTGACTTTGGGACGTAAATTACAAGTTCCCCTGAAGTCGGAGTGGGTTCATCTGATGGCAAGGGATACTGGTCATAGATAAAACTAATCCACACGCAAATATCAATCCGGTGGACTAGAAGTGGTAGCACGTGTCTGGATTACGGAATTACGCTTGAGCGAACGCAATAATAATAAAATCAATAAATGTTTCGACTGAGTTCTTAAAGGCAATATAATTTAAAAGATTAAGAATATTCTCTGCAATTGATCTTTGTCAATTGAGGTGAAGAAAAGAGTTGTTATAGCTATATTGAGCTAATCCTTATTTACGAAAGGGAATCATTGACAATTTGCAGACCAGTGAAAGATGATGTGGAAGCTGCGGAGACGTGATTTTAAATAAACATGATGAGAGAACCATGGACGGATAGAAAGAGAAAAGTAGATATCTTGATAGAAGTTACCTAACAAAGAGATCACAGGTTACTAGCATTAAAAAAAACCAATCCACATTCTTTGGGAATGTCATGAGGAGAGGAAAGCCGGAGTATGACATCGCAAGGAGAAGGTTGGAGGAGCGGAGAGGTAGGGGGAGAACAAGAAAGAAGATGCCGTCGGTATGATGGCATCATGGAGGAACGTCCATATCAGAAATGATTGACAGCACAAGAGAGAAGGCTATGGACAAACATCAGCATCAACGTCACATGTCATGGTCTGTAAGAAGAAGAAAAACTGCTACAAGTGAAAAATATTAACAAGAGTAAGAAACAAAACTAGTACACACCGGGTTTATCCCACGTGAAAAGGCCAACTATGGGTAGATCTTCACAGCTGGAGTTTACAACAGTAGATATGAATCGTTCTAGTGCCAAAGGTCCTCCTATATAACTCAAGGCGTATGCCATACTTGAGTGAGTCGATGTTGTCTTCAAATTTGAATTCTGAAATATTGGAGGTAAACTTGCTGATATACTGTTTACACGTACATAATAATTATGAATTGCAACTCTCCATATACATCGGTAAGCCAATTAAACTAGTAAAACCATGTTAAAAGAATAGTATTATTTTAATTAAATATTCGTTGTATCATATATATATATATATATATATATATATATATATATATATATATATATATATATATATATATATATATATATATATATATATATATATAAGTAAAAAAAAATGTCGCTAAATAGTCGACAGGGTCGACTTCATTGCACCGGGTTTTATCCCATATGGCTCAGTCGCTTTCCGCAGCGCGGAAAGCGTCGCACAAAACAAGAACTCCGTAGCTCAAGCGACGACCCTCAGGTGTCTCCGAAAAAAATGCACTCGTGAACCGAAGAACGTAGCCCGGAATCGAACCCACAACCTTCGAAACCCAAGTCAGACGGCTTGACCACTTCGCCAAGGAGAGTCACCAGTAGTAAGTAAATAAACCCCACTTACACGCCCTGAGGTGCATTGTCTGTTAGACCCACACGTGTACACACCAATCAGCACTCAGTGGGTGATGTGGGTAATAGCACGCCTGTGGCATGTACAGCTTTTACTCCCCAAGATATTCTCTGGTACTTTTACTCTCTGGTAAAGAAAAAGCTCTCTTTTTCTTACTCTCTTTTATCCTCTGGTAAGCTTTTACTCTCCAAGATATTCTCTGGTACTTTTACTCTCTGGTAAAGAAAAAGCTCTCTTTTTCTTACTCTCTTTTATCCTCTGGTAAGCTTTTACTCTCCAAGATATTCTCTGGTACTTTTACTCTCTGGTAAAGAAAAAGCTCTCTTTTTCTTACTCTCTTTTATCCTCTGGTAAGCTTTTACTCTCCAAGATATTCTCTGGTACTTTTACTCTCTGGTAAAGAAAAAGCTCTCTTTTTCTTACTCTCTTTTATCCTCTGGTAAGCTTTTACTTTCCAAGATATTCTCTGGTACTCATTTGGGACCCAGAATTTTCAGAATTCAAAAACGAAGTTCTAGACTACATGTGTAGGCTACTAGAACAGCGAATGAGCAGAAGTAGATTTTATTTTTTATTTTTATTTTTTGGCGCTCGCTTGCTCACTTTGAGCTCAAATGTCCACACAAGCATGTCCATACACACTACTTCTAGTAGTGCTGGACTGAATTTTGCTTGTGGATTAGCTTTCCCTATAACGTGCCTCGCCATCAGGCGAACCCACTTAGACTTCAGAGGTACTTGTAATTTACGTCCCCATGTCAAGGACGATAGGTCAACATTTTAGTCCAGTTGGATTGTATAGGGATTGAACCCATTACCTCGGCATCAGCACACAGGGATTTTAAGAACACGCGTTCTTATCCTTTCGGCCATGCTGACTTACGAAGAAGTAGATGATATGATGCTTTTGTTCCCAGTAACTTACCACTAGGATTTGTGACACGGTGGCCAGCTGCCCGTGAAAATCCCTGTCAAACCTCTTAGTTTGACAAAACAAGACCGTATTCTCCTCTACATCTGTTGCATGCACATTTTCTGACTTGGCGACTATCAGAACCGTTTCCGTGCTCTGTCAAATGTAGACATGTTATTTATTAAATGTTGATACATAAACATAAAAGGAAACACATGGCTCTTTTTACAGATGCGAAGCTAGTTCTGTTTTGTTTTTTTCAATACCAAAGAGTAAACACAGAGCAGAATTTAGAGACCTAAGCATACTGTTATCATCATCATTATGTGCCATGCCGATAAGCATGGGCGGTCATGTTTCGTCATATCACACGATCACCAGAGTCGTGGATCAGCCCCGCGTTCTTGTATCGACCAAGTCACATGGCCAAGCCATCCAGATATTTACTTCTCTGCTTTCCCTTGTTCCATTCCCCTCAAGCTTGCCAGTTGTCCCCAAGTTCTCTAGTTTATTTTTTCTTATAACGTGTCCAACAAATTTTGACTGTCTACGTCTAATTTCTCTAATCAGTTACAGTTTTCGTTTGCTTCTGGTAGGACTTGCTCATTATTTTCTTTTTTTTTTCTGTTTGTCCATGGCATTCTTTGTCTTTTTTTTCTTTTTTTTTTTTTCAGAAACTACATTTCCACTAGCGTGAGATGTTTTTTCAGCTAGGTTGTTCATTGTTTACGACTCACATCCATAGAGAAGTACAGGTTCTATGTAATACTTCAACACTCTTTTTCTCGTTGCAATTGACATTTTTTAAATTGGTCAGTATGTTTTCCATCTTGCAAAAGGCTACCTTCACCATAGCGATTCTTGTTCTAATCTCTTCAAGGCACCAAAGGGGGAAGAAGAAGGAGGAGGAGGAGGTAGAATGAGGAAGGGGGGAGTAGAAGAAGAAATAATTATGCTAGTACATAAACAGCCCACTCTGACGTGTCTCCACCTTGTCGTGGTAGAGGGGCTTGCGTGTCCCAATGACCCCACGAGCTATGCCGACGGAACACAACTACATGTCGGAAAGGTCTTGGGATAGGGACCAGACCAAGAGAGACACAACCTGCTGTCTTGCAGGTTGACTGAGGATAGCAGTCAAAGTCGCGCGATGCCACTAATTCTTGGTCCGGACAAATACTCTAAGGCTCTCTGCTGTGGGATATGGCTGAACGCCTCTAAGCCATAAATCCTCGGATAAGAGAGCCGGGCCGATACTCATCCACGGCAAAATGCAGATGAGATGCTGAGCAAGCTACATGCTTAGTTCAGACACCTGTTCGAAGGCTCTCAGCCGAGGGATATGAGGGATCCCCCGAATGAGAGGGCTTGGCCGTTAGCTCGCTCTCTGCTGCATCGAGGTAAGGTACTGAGCCGGCAGCACATGTAGCCTACCTTGTGAGCGTTACTAAAGGTGAAAGTTTCCCAATCGCACGAAATGGCTACGATGCAAGTATGTATTAAGAAAAACTCATTAAGTGAGTATATTCAAAGGTGGATAAAAGTCTCACTACCACGATAATGGAACGCTTGGCTAGCGAATCCATTACGTGGAAGTCCGAAGTGATAAGCTGCAGAAGGATGTCGTCTGCAGACTAAGTTAGAAAAGAGTCTCATTAACACGAAATGGAACACTTGGCTAGCAATTCCATTACGTGGAAGTCCGAAGAAGAAGTTTATTGAGTGGATGACGTCCGCAGATTGACCATTCCTGGTCTGTGTGGGGAGCGGCCAGGGGCGAACGAAATGCCCAATATATGGAAGTGAGGAATCAAAGCAGCCATATGCAGGACGTGGCGATTCCTAGGGTGAACCCAGCACCAGAGCATTATGTATGGGCTCTGAAATTATGGAAGCCTCTTTGGATGGCGGAAAATGCCCATGGACTGCTCCTGCCTTCCCTTGAGGGCTGACCGTGAAATCTTCGACCATTGTATCTTGACTAGCTAGGATGTGGACGGCACCACAGCAGTGAGAGTCCCATAGGAATGCTAATCTGGTAAGAAATGCACGCTAAAGTCGGATGTGTTGGCCTAAGGACTTCGGTCCAAGGGTGCCTAACCAGACACACCGCAACTACGTCTGAAAAAACACAGAACGCAGAAGAAAAAGGTATAAACAGCAAGAAAAATATTATTTAAAAAAAAAAAAACCTGTTTCCTGCAAACTGTACCACGTTTAATAATTAATAATATCTGTCAGCAGATTATTTATGAGCTGAGAAATCAAGCACATCATGTCTCTACATCTGTTGCAAGCACATTCTCTGACCTCGGAACCTCTGACCTCGATGCTTCTGACCCCGATACCTCTGACTTCGAGAATATTCTATCAGTATTGTTTCAGTGCACTGTCACAACAATATATTTAATAAATCATGCTAGTATATAGAATAGACATGCAAACTATCATTCAACGTATGGTTACAGCCATGGGAGAGCGGTAACGCAATGGCTAGCACCAGCCGGTCTGGCTGACGAGTGTTTTTAAAATAAAAACAAACTGACATGAGCTCTCAGCTTAAACTCGGTACTAAGAAATGTCATGGGAAGTCAAGGCAGCCGGTATGATATTGACAGCATCGCCGGCCGACTGGTCTATGAGTTATGAGCTATGAACCGACATCATTGCACCAAGGACACTCCCACAGACGTTCTGTCCTTTCGTTCAACAGCCAGCCAAGAGTTATACTACTAATCGTTCCAACCGCCATCTGATTGAAAGTTCTCCTGGTCTTCCCTCTCAGTTTTGAGATTCTCCCAGAACACCTGCCGAGTCCCCCGCGATATCATCATCTCCATATACGGGTTCTCAGTCTATTCCACCACTTTCCCCACCTGGTCCCACAGGCGCCAGAACACCCATTCCTTGTCCATGGGTAATCTACCACCAAGAGATGCATTCTCTGCCAGCCTATCAGCTTGTTCGTTACCCCGCACACCTGCATGACCAGGGCAGAAAATCCATACAACTCTCACGATTTCTTTTTAACCTCTGAAGCGAGGCAAACATTCCACTCGAAACATTCCTTTCTCAACCTCAGTGAAGCCATACTGAGTGCAATGTGTGTTGCGGCGGGTACCTCCAACCACTGGAAGGCTGCCCGGTCACAAAACAGGCCATGTTGAAGCTAGCAAATGTCAACGTGAGGGCGCGAGTGTCACAATCTGGCCATAGTCAGACCTAACGCAGCTAATATCTTTTTTATTTCTAGAACGAACGATTTAGAAACATTAAACAGAAAGAATCGAAAAATCGAACTTAAACAAACATTCTAACCTGTTGAAAATTAACCACCACGTATAAGTTAAAATGTTTATTAATATCTGGCCACACGATGACGTACTTCCGTCTGGCATCATCAATGGCTAAGACCTGCACTGGATGCTGGTTGCTTCGATCTCGCAGCAGGAATTGGTGTTCGAACACCAACCGTTTGTATGACCCTTTCTCCAGCCAGTGCACACTTTCCTGCTGAGATAGGTTATACAAGGATATGCAAATACCGGTTACAAAATAAATGAAATGAGTTTAACTACGGTAAAGATTACAACTGTTAATGCTTGGGAAATTGTATATAGTGTACAAGAAGGGACGTTAGCTTTACACGAATAAGGTACAGTAATTGTAAAAGTAAAGGACATCTTTTCTGATTCAATGCCAAACAAAAATAAAATACAAGGCTGGACCAATCATAGTGCACAATCACAAGAACAAGTATTATAATGGAAATAAAGAGGGGGCAAGTGAAATATTTCGGCCATTAAAAGACATGATACTCTTATAAAAACCATATATATTGGAGGGCAAGGTTGAGGGCAAGCGAGCAAGAGGTAGACAGCGATACAAGTGGGAGGATAACATCAAGAGATGGGCGAACATCAGCCTGACAGAATGTACAGTCAAGGCAAGAGACAGACAGTGTTGGGGATCCATTGCAGCTAACCTTCATTGTGGAGACGGTAACTGATTGATTGATAAAATGGTACCTACGTTCACTGAGCATTAAAATTGTAGACGATACCGCGAAACGAAACAAATAACACGATGACACAAGTATAGCGACAAATCGCCCTTCTGCCAAAATGGAAGGTCACATTTGGCGTTATTTTATCCATCGGTAATGAATTAGTTGAAGCCATTAGGCGTATTGGCATATAGTTCTATCCTTAGACCAATCGGTACTTGGTGGGTAGTAAGTAGTAAGCCTCTTTCAGTCCTGAAGGACTATAGAGTTGTGCCGCTGGGGAGGCACCTGACAGCACCGCTGGTGACTGTATAGTCCAATGCGAGAGTGACAAACTCTTGTCATAGTTTCCGCATCTGTAAGACGAGGCAGGTCTAGCAGTAAGTGACTGCATTTTATGCCTATGCCTCTTATCCTCAGTTTGTTGGATCAGATTGCGCTCAAAGAGCACTAGTCCGTTGCGTACATCTCTTCTCCAGGAACATCTGCCCGTTGCAACTCTTTCCCACGTGTCTGGATCTACGCCCAGGGTTTTCATATCTTGTTTACACACATCCTTATATCGCATTTGAGGTCTTCCAGTTGGCCTATTCCCTGTGGCTTGTTCTCCGTATAGGAGATCTTTGGGAATACGTTCATCCTCCATTCGAGATACATGGCCCAGCTACCGGAGGCGTCTCTGCTTGAGGAGGAAGTGCAAACTGTCATAAAAACTGTCATTTACTGCCAATATAGTACCCTGCGGTGTATGGCAGAGGGGTCTTTGAGCCTCAGGAATTAAGGCCGCCTGGCTAGTGCAGTCGCCGCGAACTGTGCAGGTTAGGATTTTCTTTTTGCCCCCGACAGAAAAAAATCCCACACCTTACCGAGGGATCGAACCCGGGTCTCCCGAATGAGAGTCCGGCGTTCTACCCACTCGGCCAGCCGCTCCTCAGACACGTGTTTGTTTGTTATGTGGTCTTTCTACGATGTACCCAGGATACGTCTCAGACATCTCATATGGAAGGAATTCAACTTTCTTTCCTGTGATGGTTACAAAGTCCAGGATTCAGACCCATAGAGTAGTGTGCTAACAACACAAGCATGATATACTTGAACATTTGTACATCCCTGTTAGTCTATTATTCTCCCAAACTCTTTTAGTTAGCCTGGAAAATGTTGTGGCTGCTTTTCCATTGCGTCTGCCGATTTCTGTCTCTAAGGACAGATTATCTGAAATTGTCTACCCCAAATATGCAGACTCATGGACAACCTTCAATTCGTAATTAGAAATTTTGATTGATGGAGGCGCACCAGCATCTTGTTCCATCACCTGTGTTGTATTAGGCTGATAGTGAGCTTGGTTGGTGATGTGGTGCATATGACACCTGCCATCTTTACTTCATTGAAAATGAACATTCCACTGTAACTATTTTACGCTGAATTGACATAGGAGTCGAGATCAGTGAGAAATCCCCTCCTGAAAGGGAATTCGAACCGCATAATTACCCACATACACACAAATATAGGGCGCTGCGGTGACAAGCCTTCATCTGCAAACAACACGTCAAAAGCAACAAACAAATCACAACAATGCAAAAGAAATACCGATATGACACTAAAGTAACTACAGTAAGGTAATAGTATTATGAAAACATGTGACACAAATATGAAATAAACAGAATGAAATTAAATATAAGGTATATAACCCGGCGGCCCCAAAGATATAACGTTAGATATCGTAAACAGTGGGCGTGAAAAGATACGACTACAACTAAACAGAGGTAAACATTGTTACAGAGCTGTTTAAGCAAAAACTGCATTATTTTAAACGAAAAACATCTTTGAGAAAAGTTCTTTAATGTTACATAGAACATATAGCTGGAACCCCGGACAGTTAGTTAGTAAATAAGTTTTCTATTTTTTTCAAACAAATCCATTTAGACCTCAAAAATATATTTGTACAGAAGAATAACGAATATTCATTGGAAAGCCAAAATGAGTAATCTAAATGTTTTATAAGAGGCTAAAACACAGAGACAAGTTATCACAAATGTCAGAAAGAGACAGTCGTCTTTTTTTCCTTCTTTTCTTTTTCACTTTTTGCCACACCATGAGAAGAGAAAACATGGAACATGTGACAATTGAAAAGAATGCAAACGGAGAAATAGAAGAAGGCAGCGAGAGAAAATTCTTGACATTCTTTTGTCATGGCACGGAAAGGTGTCAGCAAGGCATGCTGTTAGAGATCGCAAGATATTGCGAAGCATGATCCCTGACGCCAGTCGACAAGACACTTGGTGATAATAAAACATTGTCGTATGGTAGATCACTACCTCTTGCATACCAGTTCACGAAAACGAAACTTTGAAAACACACTGTTTAGGTCAAAGAGGTAAATGTCTACAAGAGAAATATCCGAACATCTGTAGCTATGGAGCCATCAGTTGTTTCGGTGTGGTCTCAACAAGAGAGCTAAACTAGGTCATTTTAAATCAAGCTTTTCTTGACAAAGTATGGTCCAGAATCACTATCGGGGAGAGAAGGAAAAAAAAAAGGATCAAACTCGAAACTGGTGGATGGCAAACCACAGACCTTATTCGACACTGGTGGGTGACAAACTACACACTTCCCCGTGACGTTTTTAGGTCTCCTGCCATTTCGTCTAACGTGAGGGTTCCATATAAGAGAGTGTCTACTTATATTAAGTTATATTGTCCTCACGTTTTCTCAGTCTGTCCAATCCAGCGACATCGTCTTTTTCTGATCTCTTGGTTCACTGGGAGTTGTTTAGTTCTCTCCGTGAACTCCGCAGTTGTAATTCCCACAATTCTTGACAGGCACCAATTAGTGAATAGAGAACAGTAATGGCGTATCTTAAGTTGAAGTTTCCCGAATTGTGAGACATACTTTTAATCCAGGTGACAAACAGACCGACAGATAGATAGATAGAGCATATCCCTAACTCGACCCGGGATCGAACTCCGGATCACTGGCGTGTGAGGCGGTTGTGCAACCACAGATCACGCGACTCACGCTGGACGCCACCAATTATCGTACTAGAATATCACAACGTCACACATTGTTGTCTGTAGCTTAAAACTTGCCCGATAACAATAGGTGACGTTGTGATATTCTAGTATGATAATAGGTAGCGTCCAGTTCGATTCCGGGTCCAGTCAGGGATATTCACTACTGACGAGCTCAAACGAGATGACAAACAGACAGACAGGCAGATAAATAGACAGACAGACAGAGTCTACGACTTACTGTTTTGGTTACCATTGTCTTCGTAGACTGCTCATCTGTTTTCCTGCTCGACACGACAATTACCACCAACACGATGGCTGTCGAGACAACCACTGAACCTAGCGCTGTTCTAACACAACAGTCCTTGCTGAATGTCACAAAACGATTAAAGGCTTTCTCATTTTCATCATCATCGGAATCGTCACTACTTATTTCGTTCCTGTTTTCAGTGGTATTTTCAGGATCTCTACTGGTATTCAAAAAACGCGAATTGTTGGCTTGTGGAGATTCCATTGTATGGAAAGTCACAGCACAGAGCTGTCGGCGGCTGTCATGTTAATCTCACGAACATAAAAATTAAAAAAAAAAAACATTAAAAGAGTTTGACTTATTAGCATTAGTTATATGTTTACATGTGAGAACAGTGTCCGTTAACACAAGGTATATTTCCTGTAACAAGAGCATTAACGACCCTCCAAGCGTAGTCATTAGTAAGAATAGCCAAAGTGGGCACATTAATTTAACTGAAGCGAATGTTTACCTTCACCGTTGTGATTTGCGCTAGGCATCCGACAGGTTCGCAAGCGCTTGAAAGCCATGAGCAGACACATGTACACTTAACTCTTACTGTTCCAATAAGCTGCAACTGTAACCCTTTCTGTGTCCATGATGGGACACAGGGGAGGCGAACAGGTACATTGCCTCATTCATGAATTGGTGCTTGCGCAAAATAGAAGGATTAAAGTAGTATGACAGATTCACTAAAGTAGAGCTCGTGGAGATTACTAAACAAACCCCATGAAACAAGCGTTGAGGAAAGGACGCTAGCGTTGGATAAGGCACACACTGAGAAAACCTGTAGACAATATAATTGGAGACTCTTGTCTGGAACCCATAACACATAACGGGAGATCTAGATCACACCGAGAAAAGAGCTACATAGATCTGCAGAGAGATATTATCTTTGAACATATGGTACAACACCGCCAAATAAATTACAGTAACGTTTGTAAGAACGTGTGTCAGTGTCTGTTTATGTTCTGACGAAGGTTTTAGCAGCACCGTCACTCCTGTGGCAGCATATGGATGAGTCATGGATATTCTCGCAATGACTAATGAAGAAAATCCGGACTTTGGAACATAAATATTAAAGAAACGTTATTATATATTCGTGACTTCTCAGCACCTACTAAAATACGGCCATGGCGTGAACTGTATTCAACGAACAATAAACAATTGCTCAAATATAGTAAGGCGTTAGCAATTGGCGGTTCTAGTCGGTTTTATGCAAACATAAAGAGTTCCTGATAATTCTTTTTAAAAAAAATGTTCTATAGCAGATGTTCCACATTCTAACAATACCCGTGACTATGTGTTTTAATTGTTTCAGCTTCAGAATTATTCATTTATTCACTTTATATGATATATAACAATGAAGTATGCACCTGACGAGATGCAACGAAGTATGCCGGGCAACAAATCGGATAAAATATTGTTCGTGGTTTCTGTGATGACATTGACTAGGAGAATACTGCCATCTGCTGCCTATAGTACCTTGGGAGTGAGTACAATTATAGCTAAACGTTTTTTGCAGGGGTGTCCATTGCCGGCTTCATGGCGAAGGCGTTTCGGACGCAGTTCGTAATCCCGCACACCGACGTTAGAAATACAGCTGCGGGCGATTTGGCAACAGATATCTTGCGTTGGTTTTTTACGAAATGGTATGGATGTCGGTCGTTCAGAAAGCAATGGCAAACTTTTTTTTTCGTATATCCTTTACAGGACATCGCTGTCAACACCAGCATTTTACCGCTGTTGCTGATTAAACTACTGAAGGTAAATTTACCAAGAGATCACAACAGCAAACAATGCTGGTGTTGACTGCAACATCCTGCAAAGGATATGCAGATAACTTCTAAAAAACTTTGCGGTGAAGGGGGACGCTTGAGCCTGAGGCCGCCTTGTTAGTGCAATCGCCGCGAGCTGTGCAGGTTAGGGTTTTATCCCCCCCCCCCCCCCCCCCCCCAAGAAAAAAAAAACGACACCTGACCGAAGATTCAAACTCGGGTCTCTCGAAGGTGAACCCGGCATTCTAGCCCCTCTGCCAGTTGGTCCTCTACAGGAATACAGTTGTTTTAAATATTCTGGCTTTACCGAGTTGCCTCCCACCTCAACACAACTCTCGATAGCAGCCCTTGCATGTAACGATCTCGCAGTCAGTCCCAAATCTTCGGCTATTTACAAAACGTTTCTGGTAAGCCCAATACAAACTGAAGCCGGTTAGGGAATGTCACAAGCGAGAGGGTGAACAAAAGAACCAAGTCGCAATTTAAAGGTCAGGCATGGAAAGGAGGAGGGGGGGGGGGGGGGGTAAAGGGTCATGACAGAACACGAGAACAAAGGAAGAGGACCTACTTACTATTAATTAACTGTCACATATTCAAGCTGAAGAAGCGGTAAGGAGGTGCTATTCTGCTGGGTTACACGTTGTTTCTATATTTAGATTGTGTACCCATGGAACGAACTCTGCGATCCCAATCCTCAATTACGAAGGGATTGCTTTCGACAGCATATGGCTTTGATGTTTACTTTGTATAGTGCCTACTGGGGATTTTGCCTGAAAGGGAAAGTAGAGATGGAAGAAATTAGTGACCCTCAAATAATTTTTTAAGTGGTCAGTCTCTTCACCTGGGTAACTTTAGACTGAGCTAAACTATTTGATTTTAAAGAGCATAATCGACAAGGAAGCATTGATTGTACAACACATTCAACGGATGGTTGAACATATCTTAGTATTCTTAGAACCAATAATGTAAAATAACACAAAGTAATCCAGCTTTACAGAACACACAAGGAAAACACTGGACGTTGCAGCGAAGAGCCTTAATCAGTAAACAAATACATACACAAAACACAACATGTAATCACGGAGAAGACCCTCCAGTGACATTAAGAATGGGATGAGAAGAATGAAAGGATGAAAAAAATGAGAACAATGAAGATAAAATGAAAAAGATGAAAATTGCTTTGCTACTTATCTCAGAATCTGAATAATAGCTGATCAAAATAATACTATGAATATCAAGAGAATTATAGTTCATTTTTGATGTATACAATTTTTCGGGCGCGCAATCGGGAGGGTATAAGCCTTATCCTGGTGCGAGGAAATGCACCCTAAAGACTAAATGTCATGGCGGGGCAGACAAGGTCCTAAGAGCCTTGGTTAGCAACTCATTGCATTGTAGTTGGGCAGCTAGTCTTGTTCCAGATGTATTGGTGTTACCGTTCCGCTGGAGTAAACTAGACACTCACTAGGGCATGTTTCCTTAGTGAATCAATGAGCATGCTCAAGAGGACAGAGATGGGGTGGATCCGAAGAGAATGGTTGCTATCTCTGGAGCGGTCTCGGCTGGCAAAGATTAGTTTCATGTTCGGGCCAGAGCATGCGGGAGTACAAGGAAACGAGCGGGCTGACAAGCTCGCAGGTTAAGGCTACTGTGGAGGGCGGACACGCCATGTACCAGGCTGACATTCTGCATGCTCTACGACAGTGGTTCTCAACCGGTGGGGAATCCACCCCCCCCCCGCCCCAGGGGGGAATTTTAGGGTTTCCAGGGGGGGGGGGGGAATGAAGACCATATCAAGATCGCGTTAATACAAGAACCGATTACTTGATATTGTCTTCCCCTTCATACTTAGTTATGTACGTCTCATCCTTCTAAAATTCATTTATAAAGTAAGTAGACCCACAAATCATGTTTTATGTGGATGTCTAGACTTGTTTTAGTATATGTTATTAAATTTATCTTCCATTTTTACGTATACTGTGTAGGGGTGGGGGACTATTAGATAGGAAATATGAAGGGGGGGGGGGGGGGGAATGACGTTCTGAAAATATGGCGAAGGGGGGCACGGGCCAAATTTTTTATAGGAAAGGGGGGGGGGGGAAGAAACCATGACGTTTTGAAAATATGGTGAAAAAGGGGGGGGGGGGCCTCAGGCCAAAAAAGGTTGAGAACCACTGCTCTACGAGAAGTAAGACTTTTGCGACAACCAGCTGATGACTGTGAATCTACAACCATGGTCAGACTGCGAGAACAGAAAATTAAAAGAGGTGTGGCCAAACAAGAACACTACACAGGAAGCCAAAGAAGATTGATAAACCAACACAGAACTGGTGTCGTTAGCCGCTACATGCTGCAGGATTTGCTGAGGAGGGGATCCGAGCGCTTATGGACTGAATGGTTCCGTGTGCAATGAGGATGATCTGTCGACTATAACTAACTAAGAGAGGGACATGCTGTACGTGTAACACAGTCTCTACAATTCAGCCCAGGCTTTGTGTTAATAAGAGGTATATAACTCCATCCTTGGTCCCTGTCATAGGAGGTTGTTGTTATGCCTTTTTGAAGCACAATGTAACAAACATTATCTGTCAAGGAGGCAAAGTGCCAGTAAAATAAAAGTAAATGTATATGCTTCAATTGTATATTGATGTTATAAGACAGACGATGGGATCAACACTTTGTGCCATATACAATTAAAAGAAGATCAAATGGTTTGACCATCTCATTAGAATTTGTTTATCAATATCAGCAACTGCGTTTTAGCTATTTCAGCCAGAGTATAATTCATTTAATTATTCTATTTATGTGATATGTAGCTCACAGAAATCTAATATTTTCGGAGGTAAAATAGAATCCTTTCCACCGAAGATAATGTCCCTACAGACATCATGTTTTCTCTGAATTGGCGAGGGTTTGCGTTCTCTCCTAATGTCATAGTGGGGTTAGTGCCAGTGTGAAATTGTGCATGACAGAAGACATGGAGGTGTGATACAATTTACAGGACACTGAAACTAAAGCCTTGACACAGATAATGTACAGCATCATCATTTAGTGAACTGCATAACTGTTTCCACTAACATATGGCTCGGTACAACGGACAAGAACTTTTTAGGATTTGCTTTCCTAGCCTTTGAATGTCTCCAGTCTACCTACACGGCAGCAGGTTTTTGTTTCTCTTCGTTATGGTACATGTTCCCTTGACCTATCCAACATAGGAGACCCTAACAGTATCTACGCTACCATCAGCATAGCTCTTGGGGGAGGGAGGCACCGCTACAACACACAGGTCCCTCTACCTCTTAACGGTGGAAAGACACCAGTGGGGAAGGTATACTAGGTTCACAATCTGACAGTCGCTCACCAGCAGAGACATTTCTTATAAGAAAACACAAATACAGCCAATTATGTACATGCATTTTATTTATGAATGATATTAAAGTGCATTAAATTTGTCTATCTGAAGATGATGGGCATGACACAATGCACCAAAAATACAACAAATAGCCTCCCAAAACCCACAACATCTGGATGGCCAATTTGTTACCTCGTGTTGCCATTATAAATCATTGGTTACCTAGGGGTTTCAAAACACTGATGTTTACTACAACCCAGCAACAGTCATGACAAATATATTATCAAATATATAAATCGCTGATGCTCATAACTTACCACCAATGATGGGGGAAGAAAAACAATTCAAAATACCAAACTGCATATGATCCAAGAGAATTCATTGTGAACATGCCTGGTGCATGATGTCTGAGGGGAGTCACATTTGTACCATGTTTACTTTAATGAATTGTTTTTAAAAACCACCTTCCTTTACATCTCATATCCATGTAACTGACATTGGTAAACAATTACACATGCATGACAATAACAACAATCAAAACTCAGGGAAATGATCTAATTACTGCCTGAAACACAAGATGAACATGTGTGAGGTTGAAAAACAAGAAAATTCTTCAAAAAATATTGTATAATATACCGGTCTAACCCTTATTCTTATTATAATATGAGAAGAAATCAAGATGAACACTGACATGCTTCACTAATTGCTTGGAAACAACAGAAACAAACACAATGAAGCAATGAATTATCGGAATGTCTTTACAAAATATGTTATCCACATTGGGCCAGGTACATATACGAGAGAGAAAACAAATTACAGAAGATTGTAGCAGCCAGATACATGTTAACATTAACTGCACTAATATCACCGTTACAACAATACTGAAAAATTAACCCAGTGGGATGAATGCTGTATAAAAAAGATCAATCTTTTCAGTAAATAAAATATGCATTGATATATTGTGTTAAAAAATGTTATCCCAAAATGTAATCTGACATTACAAACATTATTAGGCCACTATTAGGAGTCTTGCTAGCAGTTTTAAAAAAAAAATGGCTGAAAATGTAGTCTGACATTTGAAGTACTATTAGGCACCCAGCTTTAAAGTTGCATGTCCTTTGTGCTCAACCCCATGTTGATTTTCTAGGTAATTTTACGTACAGTAGTTTGCCATTGTTCTGAAAAAGAAAGTCAAGTTCAAATCCAACTTAAAGCTGGTCAAGGGACTAAACACCCTTCCTCGCCATCAGCACACTGGAAGTTTAAGAGTGGGTGCTCTTATCCTTTTGGCCATGTCGACTCGGTGCATCCTGCTAGCAGTTGAAAAATTGACATCAATGAGCCAATCACAAAAGCCCTCTGACTTGCGAGGTAAGTGCACACATATATTCTAAACGCACATTAAGATGCCCTGTTAAAGGCCGTGATTGAGTGTTTGCTTGTCAACACCGCTGAGTAAGGTTTAACCATTGAAGTGGCAGGATTAGTTTTATCTGCAACCAGTATGGACTTGGTGGTTGACCCAGCCTCTAAATAATGAACAGAATGTTCCAGGAAGAAAACTTGCGCCAAAGGGAACTGGTCATAATGCCGGAATCTCAAGTAGTTTTACCTTTTATTGAGAGGCGAGCCAAGTTTCTCAATATGCACAAACTGACTTGAAACAAAAGTAACTGTAAATATAACAAACCAAACTGGACAAGACAACTAAAGTGCACCGAAAGTAAAGTATCAATTCACAAGAAATCTGCTACTTTTGTTATCCCTGTCTGTTTACCTCAAATGTTGATATACCATACATGAGAGCCAGAGACCAACTTGTTGGCAATAAGTGTTCACCATATATGAGAGCCAGAGACCAACTTGTTGGCAATAAGTGTTCACCATATATGAGAGCCAGAGACCAACTTGTTGGCAATAAGTGTTTTCAAACCAAAACAGGACTGGCATTGCTAACAAGCAGCCTAACAAAACATTACCAGCAGAACCCCGCTTCCATGGGCTACTGGGAACATCATATGTGTTCTTGACCAAAACTCGTGTAATGAGTGATATGGTCACCACCATGCCAGCGTCTTACCTGACAGAACATTTTCTGTTATCCATTTCATGAGGCTGGATCGAACCCAAAGCCAAGTGGTCACAAAATTAATCCTGCCTTGAGGGAGATTTGAACCCAGGACCAACAGGTTGACAGACAAAATGGGGGTCCCATGATAAACAGTGCAACAACAAATAATACAAAATAATCTACTTGCTGAAAAAAAAAAGTAAGCAAATAATATTCTCACTCTAGGGAGACCATCCTGTCTTAGCAGGGATCTACATAAGCAGATAAAAGAGAAGTATTTTGGGGAGACTTTATATATCACAGAGGAGAACAAAATGTACAGACATAAACACTTCACATCCAACTTAATGTTTTCAGCAAAGCAAGACACAGAAGAAACTAAAGAATGCCTTTACATCAGCATGTGTGGTAGCTGGTTACTGAAGAATAAGAATGTCAAGGGACTCATGTGCACACATGCTTCATTTGTACAGAGTCATATAAATACACACAGCATAAATACAACATGAGGCGGCATCATTCAATGTACAAAAATGAAACCAAACACTAGGCAGTTGAATCATCATGCGAAAAAAACCACCTTTAAATAAAATATTTCCGGACTTTATACGAATCCAGCCACTCAACATGAAACAGCCTGTTTACTGTAAACCATTGGCAAGTACAGTCACTTATGAGCACATGCATGGAAATTACTTGTAAGCAACAAATGTCACCATGTTTAGAATTCCCCATATAAATTATAGCACATGAAAACAAAAGTGTTATTTGATAAACATGAAAGTAATTTTTACCTTATGGTGGATATGATGAAAACAAAATTATACACGACAACACTCTCAGTCACACACACACACTGTTGAACCAAAGCCTGTCCCTAATCAAACAAATGGAGCCATTCTAGATGCGATTCTTGGTTGCAGTATGCATAACTCACTGGGTTTATTATAATAAGAATGGGACGAAGTAAATTTCAGTAGCAAAAGTGCAAATATTGAACTAAGGAAAAGAAACTTTTATACATGGCCTATAGTGTCTTAAGGATTAGAAAGATGGATCATCAACAAAAATTATCAGAAGTAAGGTATTTGAGATGGGGTGCTATAGGAAAATGAAAAGAATCGACAGGACTGAAGAAAAAATCCAAATAATTCCTGGAGGAAATAAACATTGAACATGTCTCAGAGCGAAATAAAAGGGAAGGTTGTTGTGGCCTGCCAACAGCCAACATGAAGACCCATTGAAAGTAATGAAACCAATCCTTAGCACATGATGAACAAGTGGAACAGAGAACACTTTCATTGCCAAGGCATGCAGAAACCTGTCAATGAACAATGCAGCCCCAATACACACAGCAGAAGACATCTGAACATGATTAAGTTAAAACTTAGTTGCATGTCCTTTACAGGACGTAGCAGTCAACCCCAGCATTTTTTGGCTGTTTGTGATTCCTGCGCAAGTTTACATTCAGAAGTTTGCCATTGCTTTCTGAACGACTGGCACCCATACCATTTCATAAAAAAAACCAACAGAACTGCGTTTTGAACGTGGGTATTCAGGATTACGAACTGCGCCCATAACCTCTTCGACACGAAACGAACGGTCTTGAACATGATTAGGAATCTATAAAACCAGCTCAAGAGTTAAATAACTTGGTGATAATGAGCTGGTATGGCTTTCCCTGAAACCTATTATGCCACAACACATACCAGTCCAACAGATGCAACATCCGTGTTATAAGAAGGTTAATGCTGATTAATTCATTATAAAAAACTGTTTTGATATATGCAGATGAGTACATTCTTTTCACTGCATTGATTTTCTTTACACATGTAAATATGAAGGTGTACCTTGCTCCATGGTCACAAACCAGCTCTCTCCTCAATGGTAGAGTTATTTTAAAGACAGTCTTACCTCTAATACTCTATTAGGCACCTCTTTTGTTTGAACCTTGAAAATACTGAGTTCCTGGCCCTGAAAGCATTGCTTGGTGGAAACTGTTGACTACAGACAGGTTTCCCTTACAACACAGGTCACATCTATCCCATCAGAAGACACATTCAGTACATGTTAAAACAAGCTAAGGGGGGAAAAAAAAACCAGAATAACAGAAGAATGAGCTCAATAAAACACAGACTAACAGCAGCCGCCTTTGTTTGCACTGACAGGTGTGCTGGAGTTGATCTTGACACTTGGTTTACTGTCCGATGCAGCTGTGATTGGGCCCATTCTGTTCTTGATTTCTGCCGCCATGGTCATGAAGGCCTGTTCTACATTGGTGGCATTCTTAGCACTAGTTTCCAAGAATGGTATTCCCAGCTGGTCTGCATACTCCTAGATTTAAACAGCAAGAAAATGATAGTGAGTGACGCGCTACTTATCTTTAGTAGAGTCGTTAGAGTTAAGCGTTTGCTGTGTACTAACAACCTATGTGTGGAATTCTTCCACTTATTTGATTAAATAGTAATCATTAACTCACTCTGTACCATACGTCAAAGAGTTACACCCTGTATGACCAAATCACCTTCAATGTATTTTAATTCTTCAGTTCTGGATAACTATTACTTGGATTAATTGTCTGCCAGTTGTTCAGAGCCACGGTGATATAGTGGTAAGTGTTTCTGGCTGTCCAGGCTCAATCCCCAGTAGTATTTGCTTTGATTAGTACAGCTGTGGAGTTGACCTAGCCCCATAAAAGTGGCTATCAGACAATTATCTCAAGACAAAGCAGTGGGGAGATGAACTGGCCATCCCACCTCATGTATCACAGCTTTGATTATGTGCAGGTTCAACACCCTAATGGCAGTATCTGTTACAGGACTACCTCTTGCTTACCAAGACAGCTGACCCTGTCCAATCCCCAAACTGGAAGGATTATATTTATTGTTTTCTGAATGTTAAGGCTCTGTAGCAGACATTGCCTTAAATAAAAACAAAATAGGTACCAAATAATGTTCACAGTTGTCCAGGAAAGACAAGGTAGTGAGGAAAGGGATGGGCCATGCCCCGTGTTGGTGTAACAATCAGGCTGTTAAGCTGACAATGGCATTAACACATTCAGACGAGGGTTCGATGTCAACTGTAGACACTTGCTACCGGAGGGAAAGACTGACCACCTATTCCTGCGTGCACTCAGTGATGGTCCTATCACTTCACACGCCCACAGTTGGTCCCTGCTGAGGGGACTTGTTTTTTGTTCTTTCTGTCCACATGAGACAAAACATGTCCCAAAGAGATATTTCTTTATCTCTACTAAAAAATATTGCTCTCTGTTAGCAGGGTCAACTATAGTGCAACTAAGTAGACACATGAACTATAACATCAATTGTGCACACACTGCAACTGGCACAGGAGCTCAGCTCAGTAAGTGATTTTCTTCTTCAGTTTTCCCCATTTGCCTTGCAGTAACAGGATATACACTTCGCCATGCGCTGAAGCACACTTGTTCCTACAGCGAGGAGCTGTCATCATTTGGAGACAAAATGTTGGAATCCCAATACGGTTAACTAACTACAACTTTACATCGTCATATTGTCTAGTATGTCCTCTAATCTCTAACCAACTACAGCTTTAAATTGTTATACTGTCTAGTATGTCCTCTAATCTCTAACCAACCTTTGTCAGAAAGGAACAATGGGACTGGCTTAAGGAATTAGAGGACTTACCAGGTGATAGGCTACTCATATGTGGAGACTTCAATGCGAGAAACAGAGATTGGGACAGTAGTGGAGAAAATCGACAAGGAATTGCACTTGCGGATGCCATGGTGGACTCCGATGTGGTCTGCATTAATGATGGTAGGCCGACTAGGATGGCAATGAGGCCTGGCGATGCAGATACTGCTATTGATTTGGCACTTGTCTCCCAGTCATCAGTCCTTGATGTAAAGTGGACTGTTTTGAATGACCATGGGAGTGATCACATGCCATGCTCAGTCCTGATCTCTAAGTCCAGGAAAGTAAAGGCTGGGAAAGCGCGCAAGACCTTCCGGTATGAGTGGAGCGACAGCCTTCTTGGACGCCTCAGACATGAGACATGCAACAGGACTGTTAAAACTTCTTTTTTGCAGCCCCCATGGTGGACCCCAGAAGTAGACAATGCGTGGAAAGCAAAGAGAGCTGCAGTGAAGCAGTTAAGGAAATTGCGACAGACACCCCTAAGCTCACGAGAGGAAGTGGACATAGCGGAAAATGACAAGAAAGACAAGGTGGAGGCTTTCAAGCGATGTGCTGCAGAGGCCAAGAAAGTAAAATGGGAATGTTTTATGAAGGAGATTGGAGGTGATAAAACACTGCATAAATTCTGGAAACTGTACAGGAAAATGCAAAGAAAAGATCGGCCTAGGACAGTGGGAACAATTTATAAAGAGGATGGGGTACGCTTGACAACAGACAAAGAGAAAGGGGAGGCGTTTCTCCAGAGATTTTTAGAGCAGACCAATCATAGTGATGTGGATACCAGGGATGCAGTTAGAGTGGAATTATCTGGCACAATAGAGAATATGCCTTACGAAGACATCATACTGTTTGAAGATGTTAAACATATTTTGCAAAAGGCAAAAGACACGGCACCAGGGCCTGATGGTGTCAGGTATGGCCACATGAAGGCTTTGAGCGATGTGGACCTGAAGGAGATGGCCGGCTGCTTTAATCAGAGTATTAGGACAGCGTCGGTACCGCGGGAGTGGCTGCATAGCTATCTCATCCCTCTCCCAAAACCATACAAGGATCATTCAAAGCTTGGCGGCTTTAGGATCATCACCCTTCAAAATACATTTGGGAAGGGTTTAGAGAAGATAGTCGCTGTTAAACTGCAGGATTTTTTGGAATGGGGGAAGCTTCTTCCAAGAGGCCTGGGGAGCTATAGGCCAGGAAAAGATACCTGGTCAAATGCAGCCACCTTTGCCTTTGACGTTTATGAGGGGTTCCAGAGTAGACAGGAAACGATGGCGGCAGCGCTTGATCTCGAGGATGCGTATAATAGAGTTCGCTATGATATTTTGATGACCGCACTTATGGAGAAGGGGGTCAATATCTGGTTGGTGAACTGGATAGCAGCCGTCCTGCATTCTCATCAGGTTGCTCTTCGTCTGGGCGCAAGGATCTCAGAGCCACATATTTTAACCCCAGGACTGCCACAGGGATCTGCAATCTCACCAGTGCTCTTTAATGTGTATACGAGCAAGATTGCATACCTAGAAGCACCAGGGGTTGGAAGGATTCTAACATTTGCAGATGATATTCTTGCATACAGGCAGGGGAGAAATAGGGATCAAACAGCTCAGGAGCTACAGGTGACAGTAGACAAAGTGATTGACTGGTGCACTGAAATGAGTGCTGTCATCAACCCGGAAAAGGCGGCTGTGTTGTGGTGCTCTCTGGACAACAGGATTGTGAGAGATGATGCCCCAAGCCTCACGATAGATGGTAGAAGCGTCAACAGAGAGAACAAACTGAAGTATCTGGGAATCACATTTGACAGGAGTCTGTCCTTCAAGGACCATGTGGAGACGGTTGTGACAAGATCTCAAAAGGGACTCAATGCACTTAAAACTATGGCTGCAATGGACACAGAGCAGAGAATGCTCTTCACACTATACCAGCACTTGATCCTCTCAGTGATTGATTATGGACTAGGACTGCTCACTGTCTCAAAGAGTCAGCTGGTGAAATTAGAGCGCATACAGAATGAAGCTATGCGGGTCATTCTGGGATGCACCAGAGACACTCCAGTAGTGTGTATGCGTTACATCCTTGGTCTGCCTACTGTTGCTGGTAGGCACAAGGTGATGCAAGCGAAGGCATACCTCAGAGTAGCTGCAGACACAGATCACCCGTTGCATGAGGCGCTGGACGTAGTTAAGGGTCAGAGACTGATAAGAGGGAAATCATGGATGGCTCAGGCGGAGGATACGATCAGACAGGTATGCTCCTTGGAGAACATCAGGTGAGGAGAGGAGTGGGTCAGTGTGCCAGCCGTGCAGTCAGACTTGTGCAGTTATAATCACATTAAGCAGGGAGTGCAGGGAGTGGCCAGCAGGGGCCACGGAAGTGGAAATTCAACAACTAATTCAGGAAAATTCTCGCCAGGGTGATGTGATTATCTACACGAATGGGTCGGTGTTGAGAGGTAGGAGAAGTGCCTGGGGGTTCTTGGCAAAATCTAATGGTCAGCGTTTGGTGCAGGAGAGCCTGGCGTATGATGACACTACATCTAGCTTAAGAATGGAGGTGGAGGTGGTCAGTGCAGCTTTCCGCTGGATAGAAAACACGATACATACACACATTGTGATTGTAACTGACTCAGAAAGCATGCTGAGAAGGGTGAGAACAGGCAAGCTTCGTGCAGAGTGGTTTGCTTCGCTTCGGAGGTCATGGGTAGCAAGCATCACCTGGATCTTTTCTCCTGGGCATGCCGGTGTGCTGGGGAATGAGCAGGCGGACAGATTGGCTGTCTCGGCAGAAACTTGATGGAGTATTGATGCATGACAAGGCAGATGTGGTTGCGGCCTTGTGGGAGCACGTGCACACCTCGGAGGAGCAAATGGATCACCATAGTCTGGTTAGAATGAGGCAGCGAGGAGTGACGATGGGATCTGGCCGACGCTCGACGCTCAGAGGAAAGGCGAGACAGGACATATAATCAGATTGCTACTGGAACTATTAGTGTTGGAACTCTTCGCTGGTTGCTGAGGGTGGGGACAGAGCGCTTATGGGAATGTCTTGAATGCTGTGATGTCGGTTCCTAAATCAATCAATCAATCTCTAACCAACCAGAGCTTTAAACTGCTATACTGTCTAGTATGTCCTCTAATCTCTAACCAACCACAGCTTTAAATTGTTATACTGTCTAGTATGTCCTCTAATCTCTAACCAACCACAGCTTTAAATTGTTATACTGTCTAGTATGTCCTCTAATCTCTAACCAACCACAGCTTTAAATTGTTATACTGTCTAGTATGTCCTCTAATCTCTAACCAACCACAGTTTTAAATTGTTATACTGTCTAGTATGTCCTCTAATCTCTAACCAACCACAGCTTTAAATTGTTATACTGTCTAGTATGTCCTCTAATCTCTAACCAACCACAGCTTTAAATTGTTATACTGTCTAGTATGTCCTCTAATCTCTAACCAACCACTATTTTAAATTGTTATACTGTCTAGTATGTCCTCTAAGCTCTACTTCTATGAGAGCCAATGAATACCAATGAATGTATTTATGGTGCTGGTTCAATGGTTTCCCAATAAGTGATATTTCTGAGTACCAGGATGTGAATAAGCTCTGGTATGTCCTTTAATGACATATCATGTGTAAGAAAACAAAACAAACTGAAATGCGCTGTAAAATGAGTTCAAAAACAAAAGAAAAGGCACCTTAGCTGTTGTGAAGTCAACAACTTTCTTTGTTGTTAAGTCACTTTTGTTTCCCACCAACAACTTGTTGACATTTTCACTGGCATATCTGTCAATTTCTTGCAGCCACTGTTTCACATTATTGAAGGATTCCTGGTCAAGAAGACAAGAGAAAGTCAGTAATCTAACAATTCAGTAGACAAGGATAAACACACACTAACACCGCTAGTTTCTGACCATTCAATGACAACACTTTCTAATTCACTATTAATATACTCAGCTTTCTTCACAATGTTCACTGCTACATCTAGACTGTCATTAACAGCTTTCTTCTTTTCTGCCCAGAATCTAAGACTTGTTATACACAATGGTTACCCCGGGAAGGTTAACCCGGTCAACAAATGCCTGCAGAAGTCGGATGTGTCGGCCTAATGGCGCAAGAACACAGCTCTGCTGTAAAAAGGCACAATGCAGTCACATCCGAAAAAAAAATCTGGATGAACGCAGAAGAAGAAGAATACACAATAGTTGTATGTTTATATTTGTATATGTCTAATTTACTTTTTCTAATTCGTTATTAGCTATCTATTATTATACCTTAATGTAGTCAGTGCAGTGTCTTCCCCTTGTTTATATGTTGTGTCTCATGTATTTGCTGATGAGGCTTGCTGTTGCAATGTCCTTTATTTTCCATAATTGTGTTCTGTAAAGCTCATTACTTCATGTTATTTTACATTGTGAATCACACCTGAGGCAAAGTCCCCCAACCAACTCACAACCAGCTTTCCAGTCTTCTCTCATTTCCTGTAGCACCCTCCATGCTCTCCCTAGTATTATCCATCTGTCTTTAATTCTCTCCTCCGTGTATTTTTAGGCTGTTTCCTCTGCCCTGTGGGATCTAGAGAGGACTTTCTAGTGTCATTTTCAACAGATTTTCTAAATGTGTGTCTTATCCAGTGTCACTGATAGTAGAGAAGGGTAAGCACGCAATCAGACTGTTAGTTTTTGACAATTCAACGTCAAACCTTCCCTTTACCTTTGCCATGAATATACCCAGTTTTCTTCAAAATACTCACTGCTACATCTGAGACGAATTGTTGCGAATTCCTTGGACTGCCAGAGTAACTAACGACTGTCAGAAAGAGGCTAAAGAAACAAGAACATTATATACAACAATAAGAAAGAGACAAACAGCTTTCTTCGGTCATGTGATGAAAAGAGAGGCATTAGAGAGCATCGTGACAACTAGAAAGATGGAGGGGAAAAGAGGCTGAGGCAGACCAGGAGAAATTATGCTGGATGGATTGAGACGGTGGCATGGAGGAATATCATCAGCAGAGTTGAATCCAGAACACCAAAGACCGAGAACTGTGGAGAGCCATGAACGCCTACTCAAGCTGGCAGGGCACTTGATGATGACGACATCTGGACTATATCAATAAAAGCTCTGTAATGCCTAAACTGTTTGACTTGTCTTGTTCTCAATTAGTCTTCAGTTAATCATGGATAGCCATAAATGGCAGTATTCATTTAGCATTTGTTTCTTATTTAAGCAAGGAAAATAGACTTTTGCAAACATAGAATTGAATGTTACAGGTAAATTTCAATTTAATAGTTAGATTTATTCTGTGTTAGAATTTTTCGATTCCTCATACACACTTTCTATGACTAAAGCCCACAAGTGATAACTAGCATTTTGTTGAAGCAGTAAAAGTTTTGATTTTTTTAAAATGACTGAGTCTTGAATAAACACAATTACAAGAAATGATAGGGAGTTAATTGCAACAGAAAGTCAAAGACAAAGGACTTTGAATAACTGAATAACAGATGCAATGGTTATTACAAAGAATACTTGTATACCCAAATGCAGCATCAAAGTGCATGTAACTAATCTGAATCAAGCCTATGTATTTAAGCATTTGAGTACTTTAATAACAGCAGATGGGAGATGTATTACAGAAGTTAAATGTAGAATAGCCCACACACAAGCAGCATATCACAAGATGAAGAATATTCTCTGCAATTTAACTTTGTCAACTGAGGTAAGGAAGAGTTCTTAAGAGCTATATTGAGACAATCCTGATGTACAGAATCAAATCATGGACAATTAGGAGATAAGTAATGGATCACATGGAGGTTGCAGTGATGTGGTTTTATAGAAAAATGAAGTGAACACAGGAGACAGATAGAAAGAGCAATGAAGATATCTTGAAAGAAGTTAGCTCACAAAGAGAACTGGTTACTCGCATAAGAAGGAAACAATCCACATTCTTTGGGCATGTCATGAGAAGGGGGAAAGCTGGAGTATGTCATCACAACAGGACAGTTGAAAGGGAGAAGAGGCAGGGAGAGAACAAGAGAGAAGATGCTGGGCGGTTTATGACATGGAGGAACATCAGTATCTGATATGAATGGCAGCACAAGAGACAGAAGGCTGTGGACAAACTTGACCACCAATGCACACGGCATGAACTATAAGAAGAAGAACACATTTTGAATGCAAGACTTGGATAGGGCTTGCAGAAGCTACTCTTAGGGTGACCAGCTTGTCTACAATCTTCCAACTGTATTCCAATTTGCTAAGCTAGGTGGTGAGAATTTTAACATATATGATCTAACATCGTCAAAGCAAATCCTACAAAAGAGGATATTATAGCAACTATGAAAGTCATATAGGTGCCAGTTGATCTTCCTAGCAAAGCAGTCCTATACTCTCTGCTTAAAGTCTATTTCACACCTAAGAAGACTGTCATACTCAAGAGCTATCAGATCACCTGTGAACACACAGCCAAACTCACCTGATCGGTCACATCATAGACCACAATAATGCCATGAGCACCTCTGTAATAACTGGATGTGATTGTTCTAAACCTCTCCTGACCTGCAGTGTCCCACTGTAAACATAACAAGAATGTGTTGATATTTTAGTCACTGATTACAAATATGTACTGTCAATAGCATACAGATAAAACTAATATGCAGAAATATATGTTAATGAGGAAAAATTGGAGGTAGTGAAACATTTTGAATATTTGGGCCATTAATTACCAACAATGTTGATATAATGAATGAAATTAAAAACAAATATCTTTTGCTCTTCAGAAACTAAAACAACTGAATAAATTGTGGAGTGGGACAGTTAGAACTACAAAAATTAGATTTTTAACAACATGCATCATCCCATTACAACTTAAACCTGTGAGACTTATTGACACTTACTAAACAAGCTGAACAGTGCATAAATGCCTTTGAATTAAATGTTATAGATGGGTTCTAAGAATATCTTGGATACAGAAAAAAATGAACGCATCCATACGACAAGAACTGAATATTGAAGAAGGTTGGTTACTAAAGACTATAAAACATAAAGCAACTACTGAGCGTAAAACTTGTCTAGTACATCAACAGGAGCTGAAAAATGCTGGTGTTGACTACAACGTCCTGTAAGGGATATGCAACATAAAACATAGAAAACTGAAATATTTTGAGCACTTGAAACATCACGAAAGTTTGGAGAAAACAGTTATCGAGGGGTATACACCTGGGAAGAGAGGAAGAGGAAAGCCAAAGAGAAGATGGGTGCAGGATTTGGCAGACGATCTTCAGATGGGTGTATTGGATGCTGGACATCTTGCTTATGACTGAGAAGTTTTCCGGAAGGTTGTTATGGCAGCCAAGTTCCGCAAAGGACATGCTACTGAATCAATGAAAGAATGTACTGTCAATAACAGCTACCAGTCAGCAAAGTAAAGAGAATACAAGGTTGATAATTAGTGTCAACTAATTTGACACTTTGAAAATGCACCCGTCTGATTACACAGTAGTTCAAATTTCCTGAAATAGGGATTTGCAAAATGTCCCTGGGGTCTTCCCAGCCCCATAAAACTTGGCACCATCAATTTTCTGGTAATTTAAAGGTGGCAGGCGAGATACTAACTACATCACCTATCAAATGCCAAATGGTCTACAAATCTGGGCCTAGCACCATGTCCCCAATATAGCATACAAATTGTGTCTTTAACACATTTTTGTAACAAACAGTGCAAGCAGAAGTCTGTTCTCTGTCACAACAAAATTAGTCTATGTTCACGATGTCATGGGCAATCATATAACAGGAATGATGGACACCAGCCAGTCATTACTATTATTATTATGTGCACTACTCATTTTGCCTGCCAGTGGTAATTTTAAGATTCTTCTATAAAACTACATTTCTGTGGCTGCAGGAGATTTTATTAAAGAATATATGTTTTATATGAAAAAGATCAATAAAACTAATGACCACAGAAAAAAACCACACAAAATGCCCTGAAAAGACAAATCTATCAGAGAAGTTAATCACACTATTATTAAGAGAAAAAAATATTTACACCATATTCCCATGCAAAGAACAATTATCTATCACTTTCATAAATATTTAATCTAGGATTCTGTTCAGTTTACAAGCATTGTGATTGTTTAAAAAAATACCTTATAAATTTAATCAGAGACAGAAGAGCAGGCTTAATTTGAAAACAATTTTTTATAACTAAACTATTCATTCAAATAATTTTTTGCTTTAAGAACTGCTAAGCGAATATGAACTTACTATTTGCAACTTGATTGTTTTCCCATCCAATTCTATTGTTCGAATTTTCTGAAGAGAAAAAAAAAAAACAAATACATAAATGTATACATATATGCCCAGCTTCAGAGCAGTTGTATAGATAAGACTCCACACAAAAACAATCATAAGAGGTTGTAGAAGCTGTTATAACTACATAAACACATTAAAAGAAAAAAATGCAGTTTTACTGAATAATATTATTTACATTGCATTAATTCAATGTGTCCATATTTCAATGTGTCAATATCAACAGAAGCTATGCCTATATCTCAATGTGTCAACATCAACGGAAACTATGTGTCTGTATTTCAATGTGTCAACAACAGAAACTATAACTTGCTGAATACCAATGTTAATGATAAACTGATAACGACAGTTAAACTAGGTTAAAGGGTGGGTGTCTCAATCGTTTTGATCTACTGCACTCACAAATGCAGACCAAAGAAGTCAAATACTTGACAGGACATATTTCAAGAACAAACAGGGATGGATATCACAAAGCAAATAACTTGTAACAAGTCACCAGGTATCTCAACAAGCCACAAACATTCAAACAGATTAAACAATAAAATAAAATGCATAACTTGAATTAACTTTCATTCGCTGAGCTTACATCATTGAAGGAAAACAATACTAGCTGCAGTTTTATATTAGCATATCACAGATTTATAGGCAACAGGAAACAGAAAATACAAACAAAATACAGATTTAATAGACAAATGGAGGTTTAACACACTTCAACTGCGGCATAGTGGGTTTGTTCCACATGCCAATCAGTTAGACTTAAATCTTGATTTCTTGTCCTTGTTTTGGGGATATTAATTACAAGTACCTCAGAAGGAAGTCGGAAAGGGTTCACATGATGGTGAGAGAACTAGTAAGAGGGAAAGTTAACCGTCATGCAAAATCAGACCAATGCAAGTAATAGCAGCACGCCTGTGAACTAAAATCAAGTTCGAAGCGAGCAAACGGGAAAAACACATGTTTAACTCTATGCCAAATGCTGCCATCAACAATACTCATGACTACAAATATGTGAGTGATAACTATGTCATCTCCGTTTGAATGATTTGGCTAATTATGTCAGCATTGTCTAATATGTCACTCAGTAATGAGTGACTAATATACAGAACTTTGTATACTGTGTCATTCAGTAATATGTGACTAAAGCAGTCATCTATCTCCCTATGAACATCTTAGCCACTGTCAGTCATATGTAGCTAAAGATCTCATCTTCCTATGTCACTCAGTGGCTAAAGAACTCATCTCCCCACAAACTATTTGGCTATGTCACTCGGTAATGTGTGACTAAAGAACTCATCTTCCTACAAACTATTTGGCTATGTCACTCAGTAATGTGTGACTAAAGAACTCATCTTCCTACAAACTATTTGGCTATGTCACTCAGTAATGTGTGACTAAAGAACCCATCTTCCTACAAACTATTTGGCTATGTCACTCAGTAATGTGTGACTAAAGAACTCATCTTCCTACAAACTATTTGGCTATGTCATTCAGTAATGTGTGACTAAAGCAGTCATCTATCTCCATATGAACATCTTAGCCACTGTCAGTCATGTGTGGCTAAAACAATCATCTCCCTCTGAATTTGCCTACTGTATGATTAAAACATCTCCCCATGTGAACCTTGGCTACCACGTCATTCAGTCATGTGTAACTAAAGCAATCATCTCCCTCCCTATGAGCTCTGGGGCTACTGTGTCAGTAGCGCGCCACTGAAGCAATCATCTCTCTATGAACTCCTTGCCTACCATGTCACTATGAGCTCTGGGGCTACTGTGTCAGTAGTGCGTCACTGAAGCAATCATCTCTCTATGAACTCCTTGCCTACCATGTCACTATGAGCTCTGGGGCTACTGTGTCAGTAGTGCGTCACTGAAGCAATCATCTCTCTATGAACTCCTTGCCTACCATGTCACTACAGCAATAATCTCTTTACATGCTTGTTAACTACTGAGAAACATGAAACTATCACAATAGATATACTTACAAAATCAACACCAATTGTACTGATGTAGCTCTCTGTGTATGTATCATCCTAAGGAAAATGATAACGAGAGGTTATTATAAACTGACACAAAGAAAACTCAATGTGTTTTACCTACAGTTGATTTTACGGGTTCCAAGTTCAACAATGCTAACTGTCTTACTAGGTGGATGATTATTCAAGAAAGTGATCGGTTGATTTGACAGTTCTGCTGTGCACATTGAGTGCACAGCTTGTCAAAACACAAGAAAATATTGATCCCAGGTGAAAACCATGCTCAAAATCTTCACATTATTTGTGCACACAAGCATACAGTAATCAATGAAAGGTGCAGACTGTTAGTTGCCTCTGTTCTGCGTACATTTCCCATGAATTTCTTCAAGTATATTGGCAAATATTTTATCATAAAGACATACCCAATGGGAGATTATCATTACCTGCCTTCTCTCTGCATGCCTTCTCAGAAATGTTATCAAATTCAGATACACACTATGTGGATTTGTAGGCTATATTTCCAAAAGACAAGAGAAGCCTGTAGTGCTCCATGTTAAACAAAAGTATTAAGGAAAATCGTAAAACTGATGAATTTATTTAACTGAAAGTAGCATGCAGGATTCAGGCACATTAAATTCCTGTATATCTAAATACTAGAAACTAAGCAATGAAAAATTGTCATAAAAGAAGCCCAGAAGCTGGTAATCTGACTGACACTTAAGAAAAGAAGAAACCTGTCTGTAAGCTGCATATGAAATGACTAGCAGTGGTTTCTAAGAAACTGTCCTTTCCCAACCACATTTTGGGAAACCAAGTCACTGTATTTTACTTTAAGAACATGGAGAATACAACACTTCTAACACATGTAATGAATTCATAAACAAACTAACAAAAACAGAACATGAGCTCAGATTATATTTCATATCTAAAAAGAGTTAAATTCCAACAAGATTGCATTTCAAGCCTAAAGTTATATTGTTAATTTTTCTGATGACATAATTACCAATATAGAATGTGACAAAATAAAGAAATAATTGTGCAACATAATACGCAAGATTATGCCTCTGAATACATAACCAATAGTCACTTTCATACTTACAGCAAAACGTAACAATAAGCAGGATTTTCCCACACCAGAGTCACCAATTAGCAACAACTTGAATAGATAATCACTGTGATATGAAAGAAAAGACCAGAGCATTCAGTAACAGTCATTAACATTTAAAATAAAGAACTCTATTTTCATGCCATTGTAGCATACTGGAACGACATGCTCATATTTTGTGACTAAGCAACATTGACACAGTGGTGTGGCCATATACCACTATTTACCTGATCTTCAAGAACATTTATTTGGTAACCATTTGATCTGACACGATCTTAGAGCACCGTGGTCACCAAAACAATCCAATCTCAAGAGGTATCTTTTGTTTGTTTTGGTCTGTCACCCTTACACAGGGTAACTTTTCTCATGCTGAAATTTAACTTGGGCAGCAGTCTATTCTTTTTTGTATTTCAAACTGTCGTGAAATTTTAACATGTGCAAAATAAAGCAGGAACTCTTGAGTTCTTTGTTCTTATCTGAGAAAGCTACTCGAGGATTGATTGGGGAGGAAATGGGGTGTATTTTTCCCATTCTGGGTTGCTAATTTTGTGAAAATCCACACCGACTGTGCTCAGCCTCGTCAAGTTAAGACACGGATGTCACACCTTTTAGCCATTTTGCATCCAGAGCGGCATTTAAAGCCATAATTGGCAGTTGAGTGCATTAGTCACTATACTACTGCAGCTCCAAAAATCAACATTAGAGTGGCCATTATTTCATTTCTATTGTAACATACCAGCATACTTACTACCTGACTTTCTCCTAGCTTACAACCATGTAGACAGCTAAATAATGTATTTCATCCTACCACAATCAAACATTGCAATACAATGCAACAAAAGAAATACCTGCAAAACTTATATCTGCAAGAGATGGGTGATTCAGTACTAAGCACTTAACTATTTTACTGCAATAACCTATTTTACTTCAGGAGTACTCCATGATGTCATACCTGAGTGAGACTTTTTGTTTGTTTGTTCGCAAATCCTTTACAGGACATCACTGTCAACATCAGCATCATTCAGCTGATTGTTGATTTCTTGGAAAGATTATGCTCAGTAGTTTGCCATTGCTTTCTGAGCTGCCGGCTCACATACCCCGTAAGTTACCAACGTGGAGAAAACCACCACCAATTCTCACGCACGTCACGTTACTCACGAGAGTATACAGGATTACAGAGAAAGTCGCTAACACCTAGGCCAGGGAGACCGGCGAGTGAGACTTAGTAAATTCAAATTATGAAATACAACACTCAAATTCATACACTTGGCAGACCTTAGAGCAGGACTCCATGCTCTGTCAGAAATCCAAAATGACAGCTAAAGATTTGCTGCAGGAGTGTTCAACATGTCCTGAACAAAGAAAAATATTTTGGCCACACCTGAGGACAAACTCTATGGACACACCAACAAGCTCAAGTTGCCTACTGTTACTTTCTTTAAGTATATTCAGGTTGATATAATATGTACAAAAAAGAAACACTAACTTAACATTTCATAAACTATTGTAGAAAATATGATTGATTGATTGATTGATTTAGGAATCGACATCACAGCATTTGGGGCATTTCCATAAGTGATCCGTCCCCATCCTCAGCAGCCAGCGAAGAGTTCCAACACTAATAGTACCAGTAGCAAATCTGATTATAAGTCCGTCTCGCCTTTCCTTTGAGCGTTGAGAGTCGGCCAGATCCCTTCATCACTCCTCGTTTCATTCTTGCCAGACCATGGTAATCCATTTGCTCCTCCGAGGTGTGCACGCGCTCCCACAAGGCCGCAAAGAAAATATAAGCTATGTAATCTAATGTGCACACATTATGAGTGCAAATATATTTTACTTACAATTTACACATCCAAGAATCAATAACTTCAAAGCCAAAACAACACTCTGTATCAGACATTTTAAAAAATAACAGACATTTTAAAATGCTTAGGTTATGCCAAAATACTGGAGTCCATTAATGAGAGATGCCCAGGATATACCAAGCTACTGGAGTCCATTAATGAGAGTGAATAAAATAGAGAAGGTTCTTATACCTAATGACAACATGTGAAAATTGACATGGCATAACCAGCTTGGCAGAAAGGGACACACTATGGTGCTATTTATAGATGCTGAGTCACAGAATCCCATTCATGTGCTGTGAATAGGTTGTTTGGAAAATATCCGCTGTGATGTTGTCAGCAAGATATGAACTATCTTCTTAAAACATGCACACAAAACTTCTGCCAGCAAATGGGGTAATTGTGCATTACAAATTACTAATCTTCTTCTTTTTTTAATCTTTTTTAAATGGTATATATGTAAGACTTGAACCCAGTGTTAAGAGGGACCAACAGAATCTTTTAATGGTATATAAGTTAGACTTGAACCCAGTGTTAAGAGGGACCAACAGAATCTTTTAATGGTATATAAGTCAGACTTGAACCCTGTGTTAAGAGGGACCAACAGAATCTTTTAATGGTATATAAGTCAGACTTGAACCCTGTGTTAAGAGGGACCAACAGAATCTTTTAATGGTATATAAGTCAGACTTGAACCCTGTGTTAAGAGGGACCAACAGAATGTTATCAAATCGTGTGTGCTATTTTTTTCCATACCATGATTAAAAGCCGTCAGGCGTCTTCTCAAAGAAGTTTCTCTTGCTGTCTTCCTCTATCTCTCATTCCATTAGTCTTTCCAGTTTTCATAATTTGTTCAAGTGATTCCTCTTAAAATGTGGATAAAAAAGTTTCTCTCGCCTCTTTCTGAAGTTCGTGATAAGTTGTCTTTGTGTCTTGGCCTCTTTCAAAACATTTAAATTATTTATTTTGGCTGTCCAAAGTTTTTTTGTTTGTTTTAATAACGTTCACTGACTGTGAACTCAAGCATATATGTGCTACTACTTCTGGTGCACTGGACTGATGTTAGCATGTGGATTAGCTTTCCCTATTACCAGTATCCCTCACCATCAGACGAACCCACTCTGACTTCTGAGGTACTTGTAATTAACGTCCCAAAGTCAAGTACAAGAAGTCAACATTTTAGTCCAACTGACTGGTGTAGGGCTTGAGCCCAATATCTCGGCATCAGCAAACCAGAAGTTTAAGAGAACACAGTTATCCATTCAGCCATACTGACCTGCTGCTGTCCAAAGTAATCGTAGATCATTTGTTCAGGCTATAAACACGATACATTTTAGGGCGGGGGACTTTCCTACTACTCATGTCCACCATGTGGCAGATGACAGAGTGGCCTCTAGATATAGATTTTAACTCCAAATATGTTGAATAAGCAGCCATGAATCAACAACACAGGCAGTGGTCATTCAGAGGCGAGTTAGTGAGGCAGTTATCTCTATATAATACCTCAAAACTCTGCAACATTGCCATCGTCAGGTGAGAGATGTCATATATAACCTTAACTCCCTGCTATGCCATAGTCAGGTAAGAGATGTCATCTATAACCTTAACTCCCTGCTGCCTTGCAAGGTATGTCTTTTAAGACAAAGGCTACTGGAGTCAAACTATTCAACTAGAATACCTACCAAAAGAGATAAGAAATGCCTTTCAGAAACAATCAACAGTACTAGCCATCTTTGTTGATCTGGTTATTAAAGCCTTTGATAAGTTATAGAAGGATAGACAATGTTTAGGTTAGAATATACAATCAGAAATTAGCCTCCCTTTGGTACTACACAACAAGTGTGTCAATAACTATCCAACAAGGTGTGCCACAAGGAAAAGTAATACCTCACACTTTCACTGTATATATACATGGGACAGTTGAGAAACCTGCTAATATTGAACCCTGGCTCTCTATTCTAATGACGTTGATGCCCGGAATGCTACAGAACACTTGGTTACTGAACAGACCAGAATACAGACAGCACTTCACAATAATGACAGTTGTTTGTCAAACTCTTAAGTGTAGGCCAATGTCTCAAAGACTGTTTCTCTTTGCAAACCTTAAAGGAACAGTACAAGGGCGATTCAATAAGTAAGTCACACAGTCCTGTGGGATGGGAGGTAAATGTAGTTGGTGTTTTCTACAGGTGTTATTTGGTGACAGCAACATTGAACTTTATATTCCTGTTCGTCAGGTGGTGCTAGGTGTCTCATGCGCAGCGTATAAACAAAATGGAGACAGTACTTACAGAGTGTACAACCAAAGAGCAACGTACTGTTGTGCATTTTTTGTGGGCAAAAGGACTGCCTGCAAAGGAAATTTATAAGGAAATGCTTCCTGTTTATGCTGACAAATTTTTGTCCTGTAAAGCGGTGCATAGCTGGGTAGGAAACATCCTTCTTCGCCTTGTGTCCAAAAATTCAAGGTTACGCCATCAGCAGGGAAGGTTATGCTGACAGTGTTCTGGGATTGTCAAGGAGTGCTTTTAACCAATTTCAAGAAGAAAGGTGACAATGTGAATTCTGAATCGTACTGTGAAGTTCTATCAATGCTTCATGATGCAATTCGAAGAAAACGTCCAGGACTGCTGACTAGAGGAGTGTTGCTTCTTCATGACAATGCCAGACCACATACGGCTCGATTAACTCAGGAGAAAATTAACCAACTAAGGTGGGAAGTTCTGGAACATCCACCTTACAGCCCCGACTTAGCCCCTAGCGATTTCCACCTTTTTGGTCCACTGAAAACCCACCTTGGCGGGAGACATTTCGCGAATGACGCCGAAGTTGAATGTGAAGTGAAAACGTGGTTTAGAAAACAGAGCATGCAGTTCTATGCAGCCGGTTTGGGAGGACTGATAAAACGATGGGATAAGTGCATCAATGTTGGTGGAAATTATGTTGAGAAATAAAGGGACAATGTATGTATAAAAATAAACTGGTTTCAAGTCATCATATTTAGTTATTTTTCTACAGCCATTTGTGACTTACTTATTGACTTCCCCTCATAAAACTACAAATGAACGGTAGTCAGCTTGCAACCTGGACACACGTTTACACAGCTGGATCAGCAGAGGGGACAATCAAGAATGGGGGAACAGGCATCCCCACGTGATGCCAGAGGCAAGCTTATCTGAAAGGCCGCTCCAACTTGAAAGACATTATCCAGCTTCAGAGCAGGCATTTATGCATCTGCTGAGAATCTTCACATCAGACTAAAATCCACCAGGCAAGGTGGTGCTTTTTCATCATTGTGTAGCTGGTCCTTTACAGAACAACGCTCTCAATACAGCCCATCAGAAAAGTATCTCGATCTCTTGTCATTTCTCCTGCCTCGCATACTTTCATGCCAAAGGTGTCTTCAAAGTCTTGTGTTCATCTTCTTGCTGGTGGACCCATGCATCTTCTACCAGGAACTATGTCTTCCTTCAGTGTTCTCTCCAAGCCACCACTGTGACGTTTAATATGGCCAAAGTATTTCAGTTTCTGTGACATGATTCAGTTTATGAGCAAGTTTCCTTTGAAGATTAAATCTTGGAGCATTTAAGTACTTTTCTTCTTCTTGGTCCACGAGATTCTAAGAACTTTTCTGTAGCATTTGAGCTCCAAAGTGTTTTTACTGAATGAATATCTCTCTGAGAGAGCACAAAATGCTAGAAATTAATATCTGCTGTATGAAATAAGATCACCCCCTCTGCTGTGTGTCCACCGTGACGAGGTAGAGGGGCTTGTGCGTCCCAATGCCGACGGTAGCACAGCTACTGGTAGAGCCACCCATGTCGGACAGGTCAAGGGAGAGGGACCAGACGAAGAGACACACAAACCTGCTGCCTTGTAGGTAGACTGGGGACAGTCAAAGGCTAGGGAAAGCACCCCGAATACATGCTTGCCGAAATCGGATGTACTGAGCCACAGGCTTGACAAAGCAGTGCAACGTAAAACCTGCTGCCTTGTAGGTAGACTGGGGACAGTCAAAGGCTAGGGAAAGCATCCCGAATAAATGCTTGTCGAAATCGGATGTACTGAGCCACAGGCTTGACAAAGCAGTGCAATGTAACTTAATTCATGATGTCACAAATCAAAATTAATCGTTATGGTGCTAATCCCGTGAAGTCCCATCAGGCGGTGATAGTGCCGGGCCCCCTGCCTCGAGGGGGTCCACCCATGACTACTGGTGGTCACCTTCCCCTGTTCTGTGGAGTCAAGGCACAGAGGAGTAGGTTAAGAGCTATTGACCAAATACCACGGACACTCAACATTCTACAGTGGAATGCCGAAGGAGTTTACAAGAAGAAAGACTCCCTAACACAGCGTCTCCATAAAGATAGAATAGATGTGGCATGCATTCAAGAGACACACCTCAACGCCAATCACAAATTCTCAGTCAGAGGATATCAGGCCACACGTTTCGACCGCGAAGGACACAAAGGAGGAGTTCTAATACTTACACGAAATACAATACCTTGCAGCGAAGTATCTGTGATCTCTGACAACCAAACGGAAATTATAGGTGTTGATATAATGATAAAGGACGTGAACATAAGAATCTACAATCTGTATAGCCCAGCAGATAAAGACCTTATACTCTCAAACATGAAAATAACTGACACAAACTGCATTATTGTCGGAGACTTTAATAGCCGTTCAGAAAGATGGGGATACCCAGATACTGACAAAAGAGGAGATGAATTGGAGGACTGGGAAATAGACTCAAATCTCCATCTACTCAACAAAGCGGATGACACACCGAGCTTCTGGATGGCTTACCACTTCTACTCCAGGCTTAGCTTTCTGCACAGGAGACATCCTCCACAAAATCGATCGCCATGTGCTGGACCAATTAGCAGGTAGTGACAACAGACCAATCAAGCTTGTATTGAATATGGAGTATGTTCCACAGGAGCAAAAGCCCTTGCCCCGCTGGAATTACAAACGAGCAGACTGGGACAGATTTGCCATACTAACAGACAAATATTGTGAAAACATAAATACACGATATGGCAATATAAAGCAAATGGTGGAAAGTCTAAACAGAGCGATAATACAGGCAGCCACTGAGTCCATTCCAAGAGGAGCGAGGAAAAATTACAAACCATACTGGACTGAAGAACTACAAAGTTTGGAGGACAAAGTTGAAGATGCCAGGAAGACAGCAGAGAGAGAACAAACAATTGAAGCGAGCATCTCTCTCAAAGCCATCTCAGCAAAATATAAAAGAACAGTAAATCAAACAACAAGAGATTGTTGGAGGAAAAAAACAGAAAACCTGAATTTTGACAGGGATGGAAACAAACTATGGAAACTAGTGAAAGCCATGAACAATGAAGGACCTAGAAACAAACAAATAACAATTAAACTAGGAAATGCCTTGCTTACAGGAAAAAAGGCTGCAAATGCACTAATGGAACACTATGCAAATGCAAACCACATTGATATTACAACCGAACAGAAGAAAGCAATCAAAGACAAACAGATACATCATAGAAATACAGAGAGAGCAGTAGAATATATGATGGCACATCTAACAATGGAAGAAATGGAATAGGCAATGAATACCCTAAAAAAGAAGAAATCACCAGGAAAGGATGGAATCACAAATGAAATGCTAATAGGAGTAGGCACCAAGGCAAAGAAGAAACTACTAGCAGTCCTAAATAACAGCTGGAAGAGAGGAATAGTCCCACAGGCATGGAAGGAAGCTATACTAATACCAGTCCCAAAGAAAGGAAAAGACCTGGAAGAACCAAATGGCTATCAACCTATCAGTCTACTTAGCTGTGTAGGAAAATTAATGGAACACATTATCAATGGCAGGCTAACATGGCATCTGGAAGAAAACAAACTCTTAACACCACACCAAGCAGGATTCAGAAAGTACAGATCCACTGAAGATCAAATAACCTATATAGCTCAGGAAATAGAGGATGCCTTCCAAGAGAAAAAGCACACACTAGCAGTCTGGATAGATTTAGAAAAAGCATTTGATAAAGTATGGAAGGAAGGACTGAAAGTAAAACTGCAAAAAATGCATGTTTGTGGAAAAATGTATAAATGGATCAGCCACTACCTTGAGAACAGAACTGCCAGGACAAAAGTACAAGGACAAACAAGCAAAATGATGCTGTTGGAGCAAGGTGTCCCCCAAGGAGGAGTTCTTTCACCAACATTATTCCTAGCATATATAAATGACATCACGGAAAATTTTCCAGCCAGAGTACACACATCCTCCTTTGCAGATGACCTAGCCATATGGACATCTGAAGAATATATTAGTACAGCTAACAGCAGAATACAGCAAGCCTTAATAGCGCTAGAGGACTGGTCAAAATCATGGCTAGTGAAGATAAGTGAGGAGAAAACAACATGCACAGTGTTCTCCCTCTCAAATAACACTCAGCAACCTAAGCTGGTATTGAATGGAAAAATATTGCGCCATGAAGAAAATCCAAACTATCTAGGAGTCACCTTTGATCGTCGCCTGACATGGAAGACACAGGTTGAGAAAAATCGAACAAGAGCAAGGCAGAGAATGGCAATCATGAAAAAGCTTGCTGGTACAACGTGGGGAGCAGATGAGAAAGTTCTCAAGAAGTTATATACTGGACGGGTGAGGCCAGTACTGGAATATGGCATTGCAGCTTGGGCAACAGCAGCTAAGTCAAACTTTAACAAAATAAGTAGAGTCCAAAACCAAGGAATGCGAATCATAACTGGAAGCCTGAAGACAACGCCTATTAATGAACTAGAAAAGATCACTTGTTTACAACCAATGCAGGAAAGAAGAGATAGCAGAGCCCAGCAACAAGCAGAAAAATTTAGAAGATTGACAGACCACCCTATGTATAACAGGTTTAGTGGTTTTGGAAAAGGAAGACTGAAGCGTAGCAACTTTGTAAAAACTGCAAAACGAAAGATTAGGGCAGATCCCATACTTAACATATCAACAGTCAAGCCCATTTACAATGCACACAACTTCCCAGCTTGGAGACAGCAGCAACTGCCTGAGATGATAGAAAACATTCCTGGTATTGAGAAAAAGAACACTCAGAATGAAACCGAAAGAAGAAAAATAACCCTAAACTATATAAAAGAATATTACCCAAGCAGCAATTGGACCCATGCATATACAGATGGATCAGCCAAAGATTCAATTCAAAATGGAGGAGGAATAATTCTCCTTAATTTAAAAAATGGAGCGATAAAAACACAGTCAGTGGCAACTGGAAAATTTTCAAGTAACTTCAAAGCGGAGGTAGAGGCTTTGAAAACTGCAGCAGAAATGCTCTTGATGGAGGAAAATAAAGAGAAGCAAATAGCTATCTTCACAGATGCAAAGTCAGCTGTCTCAATACTGAAGAGCAAAAACAGCACAGAACTAGCTGACCTAAGAGCAGCACTCCATGGTCTATGCCAGAAATCCAAAAGAGTTGCAATACAGTGGATCCCATCACATTGCAGTATACCTGGAAATGAAGAGGCTGACAGACTAGCAAAAGAGGGTGGATGATTACCACAGCCTGACATAGGCATAACCTATAATGAGGTAAAAAGGTTTATAAAAAGCACTTATAGAACCAAATGGGAATCAGAGCATCCAGGCCACCAGAAGGATGATGCATATTACAAACTCGACCGAAGAGAACAAGTAGCAATCTTCAGACTCCGCACAGGACATAAGAGGCTGAAACACCACTTGTTCAATAAACTAAAGATAGGAGATACCGATGAATGTAATTGTGGAACTGGTAAAATGACAGCTAAACATTTGCTGCAGGAGTGCCCAATATATGCAGAACAGAGAAAGATATTTTGGCCCACGCCTGCTTCATTTGAGGATAAGCTCTATGGAGATATCAACAAGCTCAAGTTGACTACAGCTTACTTTAACTACATTCAGGTTGACATCTAAAGGTGCATGAAGATGTATTTAGACTGCCGCACTTCTTACCACAGGTATGTCGGCGTCCCAGAGGCATGAAATGGAATATTGCTTGGATAGCACATCCATTACGTGGAAAGTCAGAATCAAAAGCTCACTGGGTGGGCTTCGTAAATGGTGGAAAAAGTGTCCTAGTGACACGAAATGGAATATTGCTTGGATAGCAAATCCATTACGTGAAAAGTCCGAATCGAAAGCACACTGTGTGGGCTTCATAAAAGGTGGAAAAAGTGTCCTAGTGGCACGAAATGGAATATTGCTTGGATAGCAAATCCATTATGTGGAAAGTCTTAATCGAAAGCTCACTGTGTGGATGTCATCTGCAGACTGCATTCTTCTGGTTTCCAGAGGAACAGCCTATGGTGAACGGAAGGCCCAATATACGGAAGTGAGGCTAAGCAGCCATGTGCAGGACATGACGATTCCTTGGGTGAGCCCAGTACCAGAGCACTGTGTGATGGCTCTGCAAGTATGGAAGCCTTCTTGGATGGCGGGGAATGCCCATGGTCTGCCCCTGCCTTCCCTTGAGGGTTGACCAGGATGTCTTTGGCTGTTCTATATGGGCCAGCTAGGATGGGGGATAACACCACAACAGTGATATTCAAACGTCCTAAGAAACCACCGGGAAGGTTAACCCGGTCAACAAATGCCAGCAGAAATCGGATGTGTCGGCCTAACGGCGCAAGAACGCAGCTCTGCTGTAAACAGGCACAACGCAGTCACATCCGAAAAAAAAATCCGGATGAACGCAGAAGAAGAAGAAATAAGATCACAGCTCAGCCACAACTACACATCAACTATGCTCTCTAATGGCTATCTGCCCACTGTGAAATTGCTTATACTGAGGGAGATGGTGATTTGATCTAAAATTAACAGCAGCATGAACAGTTCAGCTAACTGCTGTGATAAAGGAAACAAAGACTACAAGCCACAGCCAATATGGAAGAAAATACATACATGAGCAATAGATCTTACTCAACCCAACAAATCCAAAGGTAAAATCAAATCTTTCACCCCTATGGATGGCCACTGTAAGCTATTATATTATTATACTATCTGAAACCCTCTGAATGGAAAAGGACCAAATGTAAGACGGGCCTGTGTGCCCAATTTGTTACGTTTGAAAATAAAGTTTGTTAGTTCGTTCTCCTAAACAGGCTTGATGGAGGAAATAAAAACAGACAAGTCAAATATTCCTGACACAATACACATACAAATAAATGGCATGATACACAAAAATAAAAACATACTAGAGAGACAAAAGGCAGACAATGATATTATACATGTGGCAAAAAGCTGATCCTTCAAACTGGAAAGACAATGCCAAACTACTAAAGTACTAAACTAAACCAACTTCAAGGCAGTGGCAGACTGACATCATCTTCATAGTCAGAAAGTGAAAATTGCTGAAGATCCCACTGCAGACGCCCCCCTTCTTTGTTGAGATTACCATCTGAATGATTACTTTATTTAATGCTATTATTTACAGTCAGAAACCTGAATCCAAAATTCGAAGCCCATTTTCATCATTCTGTGATTGAGATTGTCACAGCTCGACCGTCGGCGTCGGGGTCAAAAACTTGATTGAAAAAAAAAAAATAAAAATATATTACAAATTCAAATAGTTACAAAAATTGAGGTTAAATTCATAACGGTAAAAAAAAAAAAAACAATACAAAATTGCAACTCGGGGCACTATAAGACAAGAAACCAACTTTGAACAAGCAGTGGAGTTGAATAAACCACCCGATGACAGCAGACATGACATGTCATTTCTTTTTTTACAGTAGTCAGTACTAGTAGTCAACCCAAGTTTAATATTTCAATAAACTTAGCAGCATTGAAAAACATGAGCTAGAGCCATAAATACTTACTAGTCTGGATTCATTGTGGACATATTTTACTAATCAACTGTAAAAGTAAAATATCAGGACCAGACAGGGAAGACAGCTTCAGAAATACTGTCTGTTTACGCTAGCAGACATATATTTTACGCCTGCAGACAAGATGGCTTCCCCTTCCGATTCAACAATGTCTTCTAGGGGGATAGGTTACATTGCGTATGACGTCATATTTAAAACGTGGCATTTTAAAATTGCCAACCAGTCAGCGAAACTAAGGAAGACAATCTGATCTATTTTATTATTATTATTATTTACTGAAGTTAAGAATCGACATTAAAGCACTTAGGGACATTCCTGCACTTTATAATCCCCCTCTTTAAAAGCCACCGAAGTGTCCCCGCGATGATCATTCCAGTGGTAGTTTTATTAAAAGTTCGCCTGGCTGTTCATCTACTCTTTGAGTATCAGCCAGAACCTCAACCCTCTGCCTGCTGAGCTAGTGTTTCCAGATATGGATACTTCCGTCTGTTCAGCTGCCTTCTCCACCCAACCCCAGAGAGTCATCACCACGCCATCTTTATTATAAAGTAGCACTCTGCCCAGAGGGACAGCAGATCTGTCAGCATGTTCTTTGCCCCACACACCTGCATGTCGTGGGCAGAAAATCCAGTATATGCTTGCAATCTTTGCCCCGTGGAGCAATGCTAGCCACTCCACCCGGAACGTGCCAGTTTCCACTTACGGAAACACTCTGTGAGTCCGCTCCAAGCACAATCTACTTGCCTGTATCGCCCTCCAACCAGCGGAAGGCTGTCGTCACAGCCTTAACTTCCATTATCAGGTTGTATGTTGTAGTAGCATTTGCAAAACAGCACAGCTTCCATTTGTCGCCGCAGTAAAAGAGTATAAGATATGAATGTATGATATAAGATATGAATGTATGATATGAGCATAAGATTTGAGTGTATGATATGAGTTTGAGATATGAATGTATGATATGAGTTTGAGATATGAATGTATGATATGAGTATAAGATACGAGTGTATGATATGAGTATAAGATATGAGTGTATGATATGAGTATAAGATATGAGTTTGAGATATGAATGTATGATATGAGTATAAGATACGAGTGTATGATATGAGTGTAAGATATGAGTGTATGATATGAGTATAAGATATGAGTGTATGATATAAGTATAAGATATGAGTGTATGATACGAGTATAAGATATGAGTGTATGATATGAGTATAATATATGAGTGTATGATATGAGTTTGAGATATGAATGTATGATATGGGTATAAGATACGAGTGTATGATATGAGTATAAGATATGAGTGTATGATATGAGTATAAGATATGAGTTTGAGATATGAATGTATGATATGAGTATAAGATACGAGTGTATGATATGAGTGTAAGATATGAGTGTATGATATGAGTATAAGATATGAGTGTATGATATGAGTATAAGATATGAGTGTATGATACGAGTATAAGATATGAGTGTATGATATGAGTATAAGATATGAGTGTATGATATGAGTGTATGATATGAATGTATGATATGAGTATAAGATACGAGTGTATGATATGAGTATAAGATATGAGTGTATGATATGAGTATAAGATATGAGTGTATGATATGAGTATAAGATATGAGTGTATGATATGAGTATAAGATATGAGTGTATGATATGAGTATAAAATATGAGTGTATGATATGAGCATAAGATATGAGTGTATGATATGAGTTTGAGATATGAATGTATGGTATGAGATATGAGTGTATGATATGAGCATAAGATATGAGTGTATGATATGAGCATAAGATATGAGTGTATGATATGAGTATAAGATATGAGTGTATTATATGAGTATAAGATATGAGTGTATTATATGAGTATAAGATATGAATGTATTATATGAGTATAAGATATGAATGTATTATATGAGTATAAGATATGAATGTATGATATGAGCATAAGATACGAGTGTATGATATGAGTGTAAGATATGAGTGTATGATATAAGTATAAGATATGAGTGTATGATATGAGTATAAGATATGAGTGTATGATACGAGTATAAGATATGAGTGTATGATATGAGTATAAGATATGAGTGTATGATATGAGTGTATGATATGAATGTATGATATGAGTATAAGATACGAGTGTATGATATGAGTATAAGATATGAGTGTATGATATGAGTATAAGATATGAGTGTATGATATGAGTATAAGATATGAGTGTATGATATGAGTATAAGATATGAGTATAAGATATGAATGTATGATATGAGTATAAGATATGAGTATAAGATATGAGTGTATGATATGAGTATAAGATATGAATGTATATGATAATAGTATAAGATATGAGTGTATGATATGAGTATAAGATATGAGCGTATGATATGAGTGTATGATATGAGTATAAGATATGAGTGTATGATATGAGTATAAGATATGAGTGTATGATATGAGTATAAGATATGAGTGTATGATATGAGTATAAGATATGAGTATAAGATATGAATGTATGATATGAGTATAAGATAAGAGTATAAGATATGAGTGTTTGATATGAGTATAAGATATGAATGTATATGATAATAGTATAAGATATGAGTGTATGATATGAGTATAAGATATGAGCGTATGATATGAGTGTATGATATGAGTATAAGATATGAGTGTATGATATGAGTATAAGATATGAGTGTATGATATGAGTATAAGATATGAGTGTATGATATGAGTATAAGATATGAGTGTATGATATGAGCATAAGATATGAGTGTATGATATGAGTTTGAGATATGAATGTATGGTATGAGATATGAGTGTATGATATGAGCATAAGATATGAGTGTATGATATGAGCATAAGATATGAGTGTATGATATGAGTATAAGATATGAGTGTATTATATGAGTATAAGATATGAGTGTATTATATGAGTATAAGATATGAATGTATTATATGAGTATAAGATATGAATGTATTATATGAGTATAAGATATGAATGTATGATATGAGCATAAGATATGAGTGCATGATATGAGCATAAGATATGAGTGTATGATATGAGTATAAGATATGAATGTATTATATGAGTATAAGATATGAATGTATGATATGAGTATAAGATATGAATGTATGATATGAGTATAAGATATGAATGTATGATATGAGTATAAGATATGAGTGTATGATATGAGCATAAGATATGAGTGTATGATATGAGTATAAGACATGAATGTATTATATGAGTGTAAGATATAAATATATGATATGAGTATAAGATATGAGTGTATTATACGAGTATAAGATATGAATGTATGATATGAGTATAAGATATGAGTGCATTATATGAGCATAAGATATGAGTGTATTATATGAGCATAAGATATGAATGTATGATATGAGTATAAGATATGAGTGTATTATATGAGCATAAGATATGAGTGTACGATATGAATATAAGATATGGGTGTATTATATGAGTATAAGATATGAATGTATGATATGAGTATGAGATATGAGTGTATTATATGGGTATAAGATATGAATGTATGATATGTGTATAAGATGTGAGTGTATTATATGAGTATAAGATATGAATGTCTGGGAAGGTTAACCCGGTCAACAAATGCCCGCAGAAGTCGGATGTGTCGGCCTAACGGCTCAAGAACGCAGCTCTGCTGTAAACAGGCGCAACGCAATCACTTCCGGAAAAAAAACTTCGGATGAACGCAGAAGATGAAGAAGAAGATATGAATGTGTGATATGAGTGTATTATATGAGTATAAGATATGAATGTGTGATATGAGTGTATTATATGAGTATAAGATATGAATGTGTTATATGAGTGTATTATATGAGTGTATTATATGAGTATAAGATATGAATGTATGATATGAGTCTATTATATGAGTATAAGATATGAATGTGTGATATGAGTATAAGATATGAATGTGTGATATGAGTATAAGATATGAATGTATGATATGAGTGTATTATATGAGTATAAGATATGAATGTATTATATGAGTATAAGATATGAATGTGTGATATGAGTGTATTATATGAGTATAAGATATGAATGTATGATATGAGTCTATTATATGAGTATAAGATATGAATGTGTGATATGAGTATAAGATATGAATGTGTGATATGAGTATAAGATATGAATGTATGATATGAGTGTATTATATGAGTATAAGATATGAGTGTATTATATGAGTATAAGATATGAATGTGTGATATGAGTGTATTATATGAGTATAAGATATGAATGTGTGATATGAGTTTATTATATGAGTATAAGATATGAATGTATGATATGAGTATAAGATATGAATGTGTGATATGAGTCTATTATATGAGTATAAGATATGAATGTGTGATATGAGTATAAGATATGAATGTATGATATGAGTCTATTATATGAGTATAAGATATGAATGTGTGATATGAGTATAAGATATGAATATATGATATGAGTGTATTATATGAGTATAAGATATGAATGTATGATATGAGTGTATTATATGAGTATAAGATATGAATGTGTGATATGAGTGTATTATTTGAGTATAAGATTGAATGTGTGATATGAGTGTATTATATGAGTATAAGATATGAGTATATTATGTGAGTATAAGATATGAGTGTATGATATGAGTATAAGATATGAATGTATGATATGAGTATAAGATATGAATGTATTATATGTGTATAAGATATGAATGTATTATATGAGCATAAGATATGAGTGTATTATATGAGTAGAAGATATGAGTGTATTATATGAGTAGAAGATATGAGTGTTTTATGAGTATAAGATCAGAATGTATGATATGAGTATAAGATATGAGTGTATTATATGAGTATAAGATATGAATGTATGATATGAGTATAAGATATGAATGTATGATATGTGTATAAGATATGAATGTGTGATATGAGTATAAGGTATGAATATATGATATGAGTATAAGATATGAATGTATTATATGAGCATAAGATATTAATGTATTATATGAATATGAGATATGAATGTATGATATGAGTATAAGATATGAATGTGTGATGTGTGTATAAGATATGAATGTATGATATGAGTATAAGATATGAATGTGTGATATGAGTATAAGATATGAATATATGGTATGAATATAAGATATGAATGTATGATATGAGTATAAGATATGAATGTGTGATATGAGTATAAGATATGAATGTATGATATGTGTATAAGATATGAATGTATGATATGTGTATAAGATATGAATGTGTGATATGAGTATAAGATATGAATATATGATATGAGTATAAGATATGAATGTATGATATGTGTATAAGATATGAATGTATGATATGTGTATAAGATATGAATGTATGATATGTGTATAAGATAAGAATGTTTGATATGAGTATAAGATATGAATGTATGATATGAGTATAAGATATGAATGTGTGATATGAGTATAAGATATGAATGTGTGATATGAGTATAAGATATGAATGTATGATATGTGTATAAGATATGAATGTATGATATGTGTATAAGATTTGAATGTGTGATATGAGTATAAGATATGAATGTGTGATATGAGTATAAGATATGAATATATTGATTGATTGATGTAGGAACTGACATCAAAGCATTCGGGGCATTCTCATAAGCACTCCATCCCCATCCTCAGCAGCCAGCGAAGAGTTCCAGCCCCAATAGTTCCAGTAGCAATCTGATTATATGTCTGTCTCGCCTTTCCTCTGAGCGTCGAGTGTTGGCCAGATCCCCTCGTCACTCGTTGCTGTTGCATTCTTGCCAGACCGTGGTGATCCATTTGCTACTCCGAGTTGTACACGTGCTCCTACAAGGCCGCAACCACGTCTGACTTATCATGCATCAACACTCCACCAAGTTTTGCAGAGCCAGCCAGTCTGTCCGCCTGTTCATTCCCCAGCACATCAGCATGCCTCGGATAAAAGATCCAGGCGATGATTGCCACCCGTGTCCTCCGAAGCAAAGCAAGCCACTCTGCACGAAGCTTGCCTGTCCTCACCCTACTCGGCATGCTTTCTGAGTCAGTTACAGTCATGATGTTTGTGTGTGTATCGTATTCTCCATCCATCGGAAAACTGCACTGACCGCCTCCACCTCCATTCTTAAGCTAGATGTTGTGGTATCATATGCCAGGCTCTCCTGCACCAAACATCGACCATTAACTGTCAAGAAGCTGAGGATAGAAGTAACAGAAGGATATAAGTTAGGGATAAGACTAAGATAGGATAGAGATAACATCCCTGAACAGGGAATAGAGATTCAAGGGACAGAAGTAGAAGATAGAACTCTTAAGCAGTTATCCAACAGGACACGCACGTGTCATAAGTAGGACACTGCAGGACATGACAGGGATTTACTCCCAGGTTAGAGTAGGAGACAATAAACACGGGAAGTACCCGTAAACAGTGTTAGCTAGAGTACAGTAGCTAGTGACAGGCTACTGAACTACGTGCGAGGTAACCGAGCACGTAATAGTGCTGGCGCACGAGGATTCACAAGTCCGCAGCTGGACAACGCTGCTAAGTTTAGCCAGACGGGACTGGACAGCTCAGGAGACAGGTCGATGTATTTGCCCTGACCATTGTGTAGTTTTCAGGGCACAGTAGTATAGTGACTTACGTTAGGACAGATAGAGATTGTGCTTTGTAGTATTATAAATGTATTGATGTGATGATGTGTTGATGATATATGTATGTTCATGTGAGCTCGTGGAGCCGATTGTAATCAGTACGCAATAAAGCGAATTTACCCTTTGTACACCTACGAGTTGATATTTGTGCGGTACAAATGAAGAATCCCTGTATGCCTGTCTAAACTAGGTTGTTGACAGGCGGGATTATTCTGGTGTCAGAAGTGGGCCTTTGACTGAAAAGTGCCCACTATAAATACCCACGGAAGCATTCTGGTGTCAGAAGTGGGCCTTTAACTATAAAGGGCCCACTAGAAACTAAAAGTACCCACAGAAATATTCTGTACCCACAGAAATATTCTGAAATATTTTGGTGTTATAAAGTGGTTGTTGAACCAACCCATATTACGACTGATATATTCTATAATTATTATAGTAACATTATGGTGTCATAGCGTGGTTTTCTTTACTACCCACGACAGTGATATTTTGATATCAGAATTGTTACTATAAAGGTTATTTGAAAACTACCCACGAGAAACAATCATTGCAATTAGTATAATAGCACAATCAGAATGTTTGTTGAGTAATCACCCATGATATGCAAAAGTAAAGTGGTTATGTCAACTGACCACTAAGAAGTGATTAAGATTGTCGAAATCTAAGAGATTCTCCCTTACAAGTATAACGCAGTCTGTAACTGACAAGCTGAAGACAAGACGACATAAGACAGACGACGACGATTCATTCATTCATTCATGCAACCATTCATATCATTCATATCATCCATATCACATTTTCGTCTTCCATTCTAAAGGGAATTGAGACATAAATAACATCGTGTATTTTCCAATATATTCTGTGTATTAATTGTTGCTGCTCTGCGTAACAGGTTGTAACGTAGTAGCGAGCAGAAGTACAGTACGAACGGAGAGAGAGTGAAACAGTCCAAGGAATCAAGCAAATCAGCGAAATCAGATGAGTACAATTACAGTTTTGATTAAGTATATTAACGAAGCATCTTATTTTGTTTCAGATTGTACTGTAAGTTTGTGTATATAATTAAATATTCCTGTTCTCACTGCCAACAGTGTATAAATATAAACAGTAAAGAATGTCAACACTCAGTGAATTTATCAAAGCGGGGAAAGATATGGGACTGACTGGTGACAAATTAGAAGAATGGTCAGAACGAAAGTATAAGGAAGCAAACGATGCTGAGAGAGATGAACGGGCATAAGAAAGACAACATCAGAAGGAGCTGGCAGAATTAAATGCAGCCACCAAACAGAAAGAGATAGAGTTAAGTGAAGCCACCAAACAGAAAGAGATAGAGTTAAGGGAAGCCACCAAACAGAAAGAGATAGAGTTAAGTGAAGCCACCAAACAGAAAGAAATAGCTGAGATAACCAAACAGAAAGAAATAGAGTTACAAACACAATTAAAGATGAAAGAAATGGAAATTGACTCACATGTTCAGATTGCTACCACGAAAATAAAGAGTCACGAGGAAGAGAATAAATTCAATAAGTATAAAGGGTTAGTGAAGCCCTATTGCCAAGGGGATTCCATCTCCGCATGGACTGAAAATGTCGAGTTCCAACTCAAGTTCCAGAAGGTACCATTAGAAGATTGGGCAATGATCTATATGAAGAATCTTTCTGGGGAGCCCTTAAAAGTAATAGAGTCAATTCCATCTGAATTAAGAAATAATTACCAATACATACATGATCGCATCATGCAACATTTTTTGCTTGACGCTCCGGGATATCAGATTCAGTTTTCCAAGCTAAGACCGAAAGCTACAGAAACTTTCATAGATTATGTTTCAAATGTCCAAAGTATTTTCAATAAATGGCTTAACGCGGCAAAGATAGGAAAAAGTTTTGAGAAAATAAGGGATCTAATGGTAATGGACAAAATTATTTCCACTGTTCCAACCCCCTTCGCGAAGTTCTTACAACAAGCCGACATTGAATCACTTGAACAACTCGAAAAACGTGGGTCGGCTTATTTTTCTTCTAACAAAGACGTTTTTAAGACATCGATAGAGGAGTCAGAAATTGCTGCTTTTGCAAAAAGCCAAATAAGAAAACCTCCTAGTCAAAAAGCATTTCAAATGTAAGATAGGCAAAAATCAAAGCCACCTCAGTGTATGTATTGTCGTTTTTTCCATCATGAATTTTCTATGTGCGATAAAAATCCTTCGTACCCGTCACACCTGGAAATGATGATTAAGAAGCAAGAGAACAAAAGAACCACGTATAGACGTGCCGTTAAATGTTTCTTTTGTCTTTCTTACGGACATTATTCCGCTAAATGTCCTGGACGGCAGAGATTGAGAGCCAGCAATGCTGTACTTATTGATACCTCGTCTGAAAGTGGAAGCGAGCACGAAAGTGAGAATGAGGAAGTGTTACCATTCAATCAGTGTGAGAGTGTGTCAGCTGCTATTGATATTTTAAATTTTGATAAATGTAATACTTGTCACCAATTCCACGAAGATGGGATACTTAAATGTGGGCACTCTGTACCGTTCTCTAGCGAGAACGCCAACGCAGCCATAGCCTCCAGAGGCAATTTAGTGTTCCACGATGCAATGGTTAATGACCAGCCATGCCAATGTTTACTGGACAGCGGAAGTACATTAATCGGTTTGAGGAAAGAACTGGCCAAACCAGAGGATTATACGGGTGGCTTTGTGAAATGCCGTACCTTTTCGGGTAATATTGAAAAGTACCCACTAGCGAAAGCCCGTATAAACACCCCATTCCTTTCCGGCACATTCACTATGCGCCATTCTACACAATCCGTGTACAGACCTGATTCTTGGGTGCCTACCAGAGCTGAAAAACTGCACTACACAAGAAATATTAGTCTGGCAAGAAAACAATAAGGCTAATGCAGTGACCAGGTCAGAAACGCAGAAACAACAAGATGACCTGCAGGAAGAAATGCTACAATTAGTAACACCTAGTGGTACGATAAGTAACACCACAAGACAAAATTTCACAGAGGCGCAACGCGCCGATCCAACTATCTCACCCTATTTAAAGTTTCTGGGAGAGAAACCTAAAGTGACCAAAAATGCGTCATGATAGTTTAAACTCCAGAATGGTATTCTCATGCAAAAAAAAAAAAAAACCAGGAACTTCTCCTACCTCTCAACACCGAAGCATCTGTGTAGATAATCACATCACCCTGGCGAGATTTATCCCGAATTAGTTGCTGGATTTCCACTTCCGTGGCCCCTGCTGGCCACTCCCTGCACTCCCGGCTCAATGTGATTATAACTCTGCACAAGTCTGACTGCTCCGCTGGCACTCTGACCCGCTCCCCTCCTTGCCTAGTGTTTTCCAAGATGCACACCTGTCTGATCGTATCCTCCGTCTGAGCCATCCATGATTTCCCTCTTATCAGTCGCTGGCCCTTAACTGCGTCCAGCGCCTCATGCAACGGGTGATCTGTGTCTGCAGCTACTCTGAGGTATGCCTTCACCTGCATCACCTTGAGCCTACCAGTAACAGTCGGCAAACCAAAGATGTAACGCATACACACCACTGGGGTGTCTCTGGTGCATCCCAGAATGACCCGCATAGCCTCGTTCTGTATTCGCTTCAATCTCACCAGCTGACTCTTTGAGACAGTGAGCAGTCCTAGTCCATAATCAATCACCGAGAGCATTAAGTGCTGGTATTGTGTGAAAAGCATTCTCTGCTCAATGTCCATTGCAACCATGGTTTTAAGTGCATTGATTACTTTTGAGACCTTGTCACAACCGTCTTCACATGGTCCTTGAAGGACAGACTACTGTCAAATGTGATCCCCAGATACTTCAGTTTGTTCTCTCTGTTGACGCTTCTACCATTTATCGTGAGGCTTGGGACATCAGCTCCCACAATCCTGTTGTCCAGAGAGTACCAAAAAACAGCTGCCTTTTCCGGGTGGATGACAGCACTCATTTCAGTGCATCAGTCAATCACTTTGTCTACTGTCGCTTGTAGCTCCCGGGCTGTTTGCTCCATATCTCTCCCCTGCCTATATGCAAGAATATCATCTGCAAATGTTAGTGTCCTTCCAGCCCCTGGTGCTTCTAGGTATGCAATCTTGCTCGTATACACGTTAAAGAGCACCAGTGATATTGCGGATCCCTGTGGCAGTCCCGGGGTTAAAATATGTGGCTCTGAGGTCCATGCACCCAGACGAAGAGCAACCCGACGAGAATGCAGGACGGCCACTATCCTTTTCACCAACCAGGGATATTGACACACTCTCTCTCTCTTCTCTCTCTCTCTTTCTCTCTCTCTCTCTCTCTCTCTCTCTCTCTCTCTCTCTCTCTCTCTCTCTCTCTCTCTCTCTCTGAAAGTACTGGAAGGTTTAGGGAAATGCCATCATAGCCCCACAGCTATAACCCCCCCCCCCCCCCACACACACACACACAGAAACACACACACTAAGGCAAAGGCCTTAACCAAACAACTAACCCACACCAGTGTCCTACTTTTGCGATTCCCTACAGCCCTCTTCCTTCTTGGTTGGCCGAGTCATTCTTGTTTCTGTATGTGACTTGCTCATGGTTGGATTTTGTGGCTGAATAATTTTACGTAATGGGGCAGTCTGCCCCAGGCACAACCCTTCCCTAGTCGCCGATATAACTCTAGGAAGGGAAAGTCCCAGCTGCATATCCCGGTGGTAGAGGATAGGGGAAAGACAACGGTGTGGCAAATGCAGCCCTGGGGACCGAGTATCCACCGAGATAAGTGGACAACTCTGCAGCTGAGCAGAGCAGGGTACTCGCTCGTCCTGGCAATCGGAACTGGCTGTCAAAGCCAGAGGTAACATACCTACAGGTGGATGTGGAAAACAAATGGAAACCGCCACAATATATTTCAAAGAAATAATGTAGATCAAGAGTCAGATAACGACGCTTATGGCTGTCCTAGGACACCCCTCGTTCCGCCGGGACCATCAAGAGCCACAGGTGACACCAGACCGCCATCAAGCTACTGGTCATGTGATGAGAAGTTGCATTGGAGAATGTGACAACTGAACAAATCAGTGGGAAAAGAGGCAGAGGCAGATCAAGAGAAATGGACTGAGTCGGTGGCACTGAGCAATCGACACAGTTCATCCAGAGCAGCATGGGTCCAGACCTGTGGAGAGGCATAAACATCAACGCCACCTGATAAAATACAGGATGGTGACGATTTAAGGGAAATAACCTATACAATTACAAATAATTTGTTCTGTAAGAATAGTAAACTTTATTTGCATATTAACTTGTTAGTGAAGAAATACATTTAATTTTATGGTAAAGTATAAATGATTAGTTATAGAATCTTTGAAATTTGAAGCAAAATTAGAGAAATAATATACATAAAACTGCGATGTATTGTATAGATTGTAGGCAGTATTACATCAATAGCTCTGTAAACAAATATTAAAATGATATTTGTTATATCAAGAAGACGTTTTCAGTGACATCTAATACTTTATCTAGGAGGGGAAGTGTTCAGGCGCCAAGCCGACACTCTCCTTAATTTTCTGAATAAATAAACTGAGCGCGGACACAACGGCTACATAAAGATGTGCCTGTCTTTCCGTTGTCCAACTGCTTTTGTGGTGATGTCTCGTAGAGAGGAGGCAGTTGTAGTAGCATTTGCAAAACAGCTTCCATTTGTCGCTGCAATAAAATCCCCCCCCCCCCCCCCCTCCCTGACGTGTCTCCACCTCGTCGTGGTAGATGGGCTTGCGTGTTCCAATGACCCCAAGAGCTATGCCGACGGTAGCACAGCTACCTGTCGGACAGGTCAAGGGATAGGAACCAGACCAAGAGAGATACACACCTGCTGCCTGCAGGAAGACTGAGGACAGACAGTCAAAGCCAGTTATCCATAAGCCCGAATGAGGCGCACGATGCCACTGCATTCTTGATCCAGACATATAGTCTGAGGCTCTCAGCTGAAGGATATGACTGAACGCCTCTAAGTCAATATCCCCTTGAAGTGAGGGCCGGGGCGATGCTCACCCACTACAGAATGGAGGTGAGATGCTGAGCCTGCTACATGCTTGGTCCAGACACAGTCGAGGGATGAGGGATACCCGTATAAGAGGGCTTGGCCGTTTCTCGCCCTCCGCTGCATGGAGGTAAGATGCTGAGCCGGTAGCACATGCGGCCTACCTCGTGAGCGTTACTAAGGGAGGAAAAAGCGTCCCAGTTGCACGCAATGGTTACGATGCGAGTCTGTATTTAAACTCATTGAGTGTACGCAGTCAAAGGTGAAAAAAAGGTCTCATTAACACGAAATGGAACGCTTGGCTATCGAATCCATTACGTGGAAGTCTGAAGCGAAAGCTTGCCGAATTGATGTCGTCTCATTAACACAAAGTGGAATGCTTGGCTAGCGAATCCATTACGTGGAAGTTCAAAGTGAAAGCTTGCTGAGTGGATGTCGTCTGCAAACTAAGGTGGAAAAATGTCTCATTAACACGATATAGAACGCTTGGCTAGCGAATCCATTACGTGGAAGTTCGAAGTGTAAGCTTACTGAGTGGATGTAGTCTGCAGACAGACCGTTCCTGGTTTGCATGTGGAGCGGCCAGTGGCGAACGAAATAGCCAACACATGAAAGTGAGGAATTACAGCAGCCATGAGCTGGACGTGGCAATCCCTTGGGTGAGCCCAGTACCATAGCGTAATGGGCCGGCTCTGCAATTATGGAAGCCTCCTTAGGATGGCGGGAGAATGCCCATTCTCTGCCACTGCATGGCCTTGAGGGTTGACCGTGATGTCTTTGGCCGTTCTACTATGAACAGCTGAGAAGTGGGCGACACCACAACAGAATATCCCTCGAAACCCCCTGGAAGGCTAACCTGATATAAAAACGCCCGGAGAAGTCGGATGTGCCGGCCTAAAGGTTGCACATATATTGGCACAACGCAAAAATATCCCTCGTGCCCGGAACAACGCTAACTATTTTGTCTTCCGGGCACAGCGTCCAGCATACGTCCGAACCGAAAGCTCGCTGAGTGGACGCCGTCTGCAGACCGACCGTTCCTGGTTTGTGCGGGTAGCGGCCTGTATCGAACGAAATGCCCAATACATGGAAGTAAGGAATTAAAACAGCCATGTGCAGGTCGTAGCGATTCCTTGGGTGAGCGCTATGTATCGGCTATACAATTATAGAAAGCTCCTTGGATGGCGGTAAATGCCTATGGACTGCCCCTGCCTTCCCTTGAGGCCTGATCGTGAAGTCTTCGACTGTTCTAATTTAGATGTGGACGGCACCACAACAGTGAGAGTCCCCCGGGAAGGCTAACCTGGATTTAAAAAATGCCAGCTAAAGTCGGATGTTTTGGCCTAAGGGCTTTGACCCAAGGGTGCATTACAAGACACACCACAATTACGTCTGGGGAAAAAACACTCCGGGTGAACGCAGCTGCAGCAGCAGCAGCAGCAGAAGAAGAAGAAGAAGAAGAAGAAATCCCATCGACTCTTTTACCTCTTTATTCATTCTTCATCTTATAGTCCATGCTATGTGGCGTTGCTGGCCATATCCAGTCTTCCGTCTTGTGTACTGCCAATCATTTCTGATACCGATGTCAAACTGTCCAGCATCTTCTCTCTCGATCTCCTCCGCGCCCAAGAATGTTGACTGTCTACTTCTTATGCGAGTGACCAATTACCTTTGTAAATTAACTTCCTTCAAGATATCGTCATTGTTCTTTCTATCTGTTCACGGTGTTCTCATCATTTTTCTATAAAATCACAACCCCGTAGCATCCATGTAATTCCTCACTTGTCTACTAATTGTCAATGACTCTTTCATTGTCAAAGAATTCTTGATTACTATCTATATTGGCCCAATATAAATAGTAATCAAGAATTCTTTTCCGTACCTATATTGACAACGATACATTTAAGAGAATATTCTTTTTATGAAATGACACCCTTGTTTGGGTTATTCTGCATTGAGCTTCGTTAATACATCTACCATCTGTTGTTGTTGTTGTTGTTTTTGTTTGTTTATGAAATGCCATCTTTGCTTGTGTTATTCTGCATTGAGCTTCGTTAATACATCTACCATCTGCTGTTCTTAAAGTACCAAATTACTTAAATACACATAATTGTTTTACGTTGATTGAATTCACTTTGATCTTACCTTTGGGTATACATATTTGTTGTGTAATATCTATTTATTCTGTTTTTCTGTTATTCAGACAAAATCCTTTGTTTGGAATTTCTGTTGCAATTATGTGTATCACTTCTTTCATTTTCAGCGACCAAAATCATGTCATCAGTATACCGCAAGTTGTTTATGTTATGCCCGCGAACCGGTATTTCTGGCACATCTTGTATGGATCTTATTATTACATTGGTGTACAAAATGAATAGATCGGGTGATATTACACATTGTTTAATATGTTGAAAAGTTCCCAATTGGTTGTCAATGCTTATACTTATATCTACTCTTTCACTTGTTCAATAAACTAAAGATAGGAGATACCGATGAATGTAATTGTGGAACTGGTAAAACGACAGCTAAACATTTGCTGCAGGAGTGCCCAATATATGCAGAACAGAGAAATATTTTGGCCCACACCTGCTTCATTTGAGGACAAGCTCTATGGAGACACCAACAAGCTCAAGTTGACTGCAGCTTACTTTAACTACATTCAGGTTGATATTTAAAGGTGCATGAAGAAGTATTTAGACCGCCGCACTTCATACCACAGGTATGTCGGTTACCAAAGCGCCACAGAGGACTGAAATGGAATATTGCTTGGATAGCAAATCCATTACGTGGAAAGCCCGAATCAAAAGCTCACTGTGTGGACTTCATAAAAGGTGGAAAAAGTGTCCTTGTGGCACGAAATGGAATATTGCTTGGATAGCAAATCCATTACATGGAAAGTCCGAATCGAAAGCTCACTGTGTGGGTGTCATCTGCACACTGCATTCTTCTGGTTTCCAGAAGAACAGCCGATGGTGAACGGGAGGCCCAATATACGGAAGTGAGGCTAAGCAGCCATGTGCAGGACGTGATGATTCCTTGGGTGAGCCCAGTACCAGAGCGCTGTGTGTCGGCTCTGCAAGTATGGAAGCCTCCTTGGATGGCGGGGAATGCCCATAGTCTGCCCCTGCCTTCCCTTGAGGGCTGACCAGGATGTCTTTGGCTGTTCTATATGGACCAGCTGGGATGGGGGATAACACAACAACAGTGAGAGTCAAACGTCAACAAATGCCCACAGAAGTCGGATGTGTCGGCCTAACGGCGCAAGAACACAGCTCTGCTGTAAACAGGCACAACGCAGTCACGTCCGGAAAAAAATAATAAAAAACTCCGGATGAACGCAGAAGAAGAAGATATCTACTCTTTGTTGCCAGTACATGTTGTTTATTATTCTCAGATCTTGACCATCGATGTTTAACATTTCCGAAGTTCTAAAAAGTTCTTCGTATTTCACATTGTCAAATGCCTTGGTATAGTCAATAAAGCATAACTAATGATTTATGTTCATTTAAATAATTCTTTCTGTTAATGTTCTCAAGATGTATATGGCTTTGTTTGTGCTTTTACCTTTAAAAAAAAATCCACACCTCTCACCTCCAATTTCTGGTTTTATTTTACTTCTTATTCTTCACATAATAATTCACAGTATTTTTGTCATTGACTCATTAAATTAACTGTGCGATGTTTTTTACAATCCGTTCTGACAGATTTCTTTAGAGCTATGACAAAGATTTCAAGAAATCATCAAGTATATATCCACTGTTATAGATATCATTCAGCAGTTTTGTTATCACTTCTATATCCCGTTCACCAACAACTTTAATTTCTTCGACACTGATGTCATCTGGCCCTGGGGATTTATCTTTTTTGCATATTTTCTATATCTTTTTTTTTAAAACTTCTACTTTTAGTATCGGTGGTCCTTTATATTTATCGTAATTGTCTGCATCATCAACATATAACTTTAAAAAAAATATTCTGTATATCTTTCAATAATAATTTATTTGTCCATTAATATGTTACTTTCTTTTGCTTTATAATGTCCAATAATTCTTGTATTTTTCTGTATATAGATTTTGTGTCTTCTCATTGTTCTTCGGTATCCTTGCACTGACTATTTAGACAAGCTTCTTTCGCTGCCTTACATTTTTATACTTTTTCTGTATATATTCTTTTATATTCATCTGGATTTTGTTCACTTTTTCTTCTAATGTCCGCCATTTGTAGAATTTCCTGTCATCCATTTCTTCTTCGCTAGTCTATTTTATTTCTGGTAATATTTCTTTTGATGTCTGTTGTATTCACCCCTTCACCATTTGCCATTGTTTGTCTTTATTGTCTATTTTTTTTTCTATTTCATTGCATATTTTATGTACAGTAATTGCACATTTATAATTCATTTCTTGATTTGATTTTAGTATTGTCAAATCTAGCTTGAAATTTATTGGAGCTCTCTTTAATGTCTTCAATTTTATTCTAATCTTCCAATTAGTGAAGCAAGGTTACTTTTGCAATCTGCTCATTGTCTTGTTTTTATTTACAGTAAACTGTTCCAAAATCAATTGTTTATTAGTATATAATCAGCTTTATTATGAACATTGTTTCCTTGACTTTTCCATGTCCAAAGGCTTTTAGGATGTAGCTGAAAGAAGTGTTTTCGATTATCATATTATGTACTCTTGTGGAAGGATGGGAGATTTCCTCGCAACAGACGAGCAATATCTCCGGCGATATCTCCGGCGGGCCTACTCCCGGCGGTTGCGGGATCCGCACAAGTCAGGCGGGGAGTCTGACGGTAGTACACGCTTTACACAGGTCCGGACACTTGTGATTGACAGATGTACGCGCCCTATTGTAGGCGCGTACGAGGCCCGCACCTGTGGGACTTGGCTGAACGTCTCTAAGTCGGGTCCCATGGGTTCCAGGGTCTGGCCACCACTCGCCACCTGCTCGTGGAGGCGAGGTCTCGGAGGTTTGACGCTGAGTCGCCAGCGTCTGCAGCCTGCCTTGTTCCAGACGTATTGGTTACCCATTCCTCTGGAAAACACAAGACAAGGCCGAGAGAGGGAACATGTCGTTTGTGCACCACATGTTTCTCTGAAGATCTGCACAGGCATTGTGATGGAATATTGGCCACATTTCAATTCACATACTTTGGTCTGTCAAGATTGCAAGGTGCCACTCTTGTCTATTCAACGAGTCTTTCCCCTCTCTCATTTCTCCCTCCAAGGCCATATTCATCTGTAGCATCTTAGTATATTTCTTCTCCAACATTTGCGTTGAAATCTTCCTGGACTTTTGTTTGACTGTTTTTGCATTGTAACATAGCCATGTCAAGTTATTCATTAAAAAAGTTATCACTTTCTTCTTATATGCCATCGGCAATTGATGCATAGACTTGTATGATAATCATCATCTCATCTCATCAGGTTCCTCTTGTACCATGCGGTGTTGAGGTGAAGCATAAATAGCGGGAGAGTGCCCGTTTATGGGCTTCATATATCAAGATTCCCATGGACTCTTCCTCTGCTTTCGTCTAGTCTAGGGGTCACCAAACTTTTTTCACGGCGGGCCGGATTAGCTGAGAAAATGCCGAGCGGGGCCGGATACTCATTCGGTACAATACTTGCACCGATCTCCGTGGCGAAGGTCTTACGAACGCGGTTCGTAATCCGGTATACCCGCGTTCGAAACACAACTGCGCGCGATTTGGCAACAGACAACGCTGTACTTGTTTTTGTTCTATGTTATGTGTGCCGGTCGTTCAGGAAGTAATAGTAAACTACTGAACGTAAACTTGCCAAGGCATCAACAACAGAAAACAATGCAGGTGTTGACTGCAAATGCCCTGTAAAGGATATACAGCTAACTTTAACAATAATTGCAAGCTAGAACGAAAGCTCTGGGAAAAAAGACGAAAAACTAAGTTAATCATAGGAAGGGCGTGCAATGCACACACACACACACACACACACACACACACACACACACACACACACACACACACACACACACACAAAACAAAGACAACCAACACATTTATTTACTAAACAAAGTTATCAAAGAAGGCGACGTTAGCAAAAAGATAGTTACATCAGACCTAATGTGCACATATCCGAATCTCACAAACTAAGCAGCAAAAGAGGTTAGGGAGATTTGTGAAACTGACGTGTGGCTTTCAAAATACCATCAATGTTTGGTTTGGAATTGCTGCATCCAATCAAGAGAATTGCTTTCAAATGTTCATCAGTCAATCGCGTTCGATGTGGTGACTTCACAGACTTCATTTTTTAAAATGTTTGCTCACAGACATAAGTTGTTCCAAACACTGATGCCATACCAGCTGCAAATTTCTTAAGTTTCGGAAACTCAACATCAGGTAAGCAGCGGTACAATTCAACAAGTTTTCCTTCTCTGTGCTTCTCTTTCAACAAGTCATTTGCTTGCAAATCAATGAGCTCCAATTGTAGTTCAACTGGCACATCATCAAGGTTACAATCAAACGGATTCTGGAACAGAAGAATGTCACTCTCAATTCTGTCAAGATCTGAAAATCTCTCCAAACTCTTTGAAACAGTGAAAATGAGAAAGGTTTTCTCCTTCCAGTTGTGCTTCCAACAATGACAGCTTTCTCCGAAATCCTTTGATGGTTCTGTAGAGATCACAGACGAGGTAAACCTTTCCCTGAAGTTTCAAGTTCAGTTCATTCATGTCGACCAAAAATGACAACTTTTACAGCCAGGTAGGATCTGACAGCTGTGAATCAGCTCTATCTTTTTCAGTGAGGAAAACATCTATTTCGTTTCGGAGCTTGTAAAAACGAAGCAGGACTTTACCGCAGCTGAGCCACCTGACTGATGTGTGATAAGGCAAGTCACAGAATTCAGAATCAATTTATTCAAGAAAAGCCTGGAACTGACGGTGATTGAGTGCAATGTTCCCGAATGAAGTTCACAGCAGAAACGACTGGTTTCAGTACACAATAAATATCTAAGTCTTCCCACAGAGTACTTGCTGATGTATGATGCAGTGTATGAACAGAGCGCCCGGAATTTGCAAATCTTCCAACTGAGTCCTGATCTGCCCCACCAGACCCTTCCTCACTCCAGCTATGTTTTTTTTCCTCCATCAACTGTAACACCTCGAAGCTGATTCCGCTGAAGATTATAGTCTTGCAAAATTGTTTGCACTTCCACGAAAATGTCTTTCCCAGTTGTTGTTCCATGCATGCTGCAAACGGACGCCAACTCTTCCGTTATCTGAAAGTCCAAATTGACACCACGAATGAACACGAGAAGTTGTGACGTACTCTAGAGGTCAGTAGACTCATCCAGCGCCAGAGAATACCACAACAAGATCCTAGCTTTCTCGCGTATCTGTAACACTATGTTCTCTCCAAGTTCTTCTGTTCTCCGCACAACTAAACTTGCCGAAAGGCTGATAGTTCCAAACAAATCGGCTTTCTCAGGACACAAGTCATTTGCTGCTTCGATCATACACTCTTTGATGAAGTTGTCATCAGTAAACGGCTTTCCTCGTTCTGCCATCTTATGCACTGTTTTGTAACTTGTACGAGTGACAGATTCATTTTCAGCAAATTTTCTCGTGAAGAGATTTCTTTGTGTTTCAAAACCACGTTTAATGGACTCATATTTCCCAGAGCGTAACTTTCCAGAAAACTTTTAATATGTTGATAGATGTTTTGTTTCGTAGTGACGCCGAAGATTGTACTCTTTCAAAACGGCAACACTTTCGCTGCATATTACGCAACTGGTTTTCTGGTCCTTTGTTTCCACAAAGAAGTACTTTACTCCCCATTCCTCATTGAAAAATCGACACTCGGCGTTCACTTTTGTTTTCCTAGTAGCCATAATTAAGGGTGAAGTACACGGGATCTGAAAATGAAAAAAAAGACATTAAATTAGAAACATAATTAAAATCCTATTGAAACAGAAGAAAAGCAGAGGACTAGGGGTCACTGGTGAAGCTACGGCTCATCAAAGGTACATATACAGTTTATAGGTACCTTTGTGTAACCGCACAGAGATGATAGAGATAATAGCACAACGCCGACTGCTCATGGGCCGCAGAAGAAGAGAGAAATAAGAAGACAGAGAGAATCTTATTCTATTTCTACGGCTAACAAGAAAAGAAAAGATTTAGAAATATCAGAATAAATTCAGGTCCGTGTACAGGGAATCAGAATAATGTAATTGAAAAGATACAACAACATCTGATTAATAATGCCAATGCACAAATAAATAAAATTCATGATTAGATGCAATAACAAAATAGGCATCCCCATGAATAAACATACACATGATCATCCTTCACAGTACCAGTGATCTTCCATCACAGCATGGGTAGTCATCCAACACAGTACCAGTGATCTTCCATCACAGCATGGGTAGTCATCCAACACTGTAACTGTAGTCTGATAAAAACACCAGCAATTATCAGACAAGATGGAACAAAGGTCATTCATTCAGTAGCATGTCCTTTGCAGAACCTTGCTCCCATAACAACCTTCCGGAAAACCTCTCGATCATAAGCAAGATGTCCCGCTTCAGATACACCCATCTGGAGATCATCCGCCACATCCTGCACCCATCTTCTCTTTGGCCTTCCTCTTCCTCTCTTCCCAGGCATATACCCCTCCATTATTGTTCTCAGGCACAGACATAGCTATTCTATTCCTATATTCCTATTTAAACTATGAAGGTTCATTCAAAACTCACCCCACAGCAGATAATCGTCAATACACAATCAAGATCCTCTTGGATCTTTTGGATCTTCACAGGGCCTGTCTGCCCTCTCAACTGCGGTGTGGAAAAACAGTGGCCACGCTCGGCCGTGCCTGGGGCACGTTCGCCCATCTGCTGGGTAGTGGCTCAGAGGGATGAGTTCAAACCCTCTGCTGAAAATTAGACATCAGCATCTCTTCGGCCTCAGTTGTTCTCAAGGCCAAAGAGGCGGGAACATGGCGTGACTGGGCTCTTATAGGCACGCCAACACAACATCCAAGCATCCTATGCATTTTTTACCAGGGTATCATGGGATATGCTACTCCATACTCTTGTAGAGCCGCGGCAGGCGGCTTCATTTGGTAATAGAATATATCTCATAATAAGGTTTGCAAAATATATAAATAGGGCCGCATAAATAAACAGCCTAGAGCAGCCAGGAGGTCTCCGCACGTGTGAAGATCTCCTATTATTCTAAACATAATATTTACATTTAAATTGTATCACGTCTCGTGTTTCATTCGTTATATCAAGCAAGTTCGAGTACCGTCGCGGGCCGGATGAAATGACGTCGCGGGCCGGATCCGGCCCGCGGGCCGTAGTTTGGTAACCCCTGGTCTAGTCTGTAGATCATTGCTTGTTGAGGTATACTGTTAGTTGGTAATCTAGTTATATGGCCAAACCATTTAACCTGATGTTTTCTGATGAAATCTAGCTCTGCAGTCCGTTTATGCTTATTGTGTTTTCTTCAAGCGGGAAAAGAATCCCCTGCCGGCTTGCTCAGTTCATCCAGAGCAGCATGGGCCCAGATCTGTGGAGAGACATAAACATCAACGCCAACTGATAAAACACAGGATGATGTCGGTTTAAGGGAAATAACCTATACAATTACAAATAATTTGTTCTGTAACAATAGTAAACTTTATTTGCATATTAACTTGTTAGTGAAGAAATACATTTAATTTTTATGGTAAAGTATAAATGATTAGTTATAAAATCTTTGAAATTTGAAGAAAATTACAGAAATAATATCCAAGCCGACACTCTCCTTAATTTTCTGAATAAATAAACTGATTGATTGATTTATTGATTTAGGAACCGACATCACAGCATTCTGAGCGCGGACACAACAGCTACAAAAAAATCTGCCTGTTTTTCTGTTGTCCAACTGCTTTTGTAGTGATGTGTCGTAGAGAGGAGGCAGTTGTAGTAGCGTTTGCAAAACATCTTCCATTTGTCGCTGCAATAAAATCCCCCCTCCGCCACCTTTCCCTGACGTGTCTTCACCTCGTGGTAGAGGGGCTTGCGTGTTCCAATGACCCCAAGAACTATGCAAACGGTAGCACAGCTACCTGTCGGACAGGTCAAGGGATAGGAACCAGACCAAGAGAGATACACACCTGCTGCCCTGCAGGTAGACTGGGGACAGGCAGTCAAAGCCAGTTATCCATAAGTCCGAATGAGGCGCTAGATGCCACTGCATTCTTGATCCAGACACATAGTCTGCGGCTCTCAGCTGAGGGATATGACTGAACGCCTCTAAGTCAATATCCCCCGGAAGTGAGGGCCGTGGCGATGATCACCCACTACAGAATGGAGGTGAGATGCTGAGCCTGCTACATGCTTGGTCCAGACACTTGTTCTTCTGCTCTCAGTCGAGGGATGAGGGATGTCCGTATAAGAGGGCATGGCCGTTACTCGCCCTCCTCTGCGTGGAGGTAAGATGCTGAGCAGGTAGCACATGCAGCCTACCTCGTGAGCGTTACTAAGGGAGGAAAAAGCGTCCCAGTTGCACGCAATGGTCGTGGCAATTCCTTGGGTGAGCCCAGTACCATAGCGCAATGGGCCGGCTCTGCAATTATGGAAGCCTCCTTGGATGGCGGAGAATGCCCATTCTCTGCCACTGCCTTGCCTTGAGGGATGACCGTGATGTCTTTGGCCGTTCTACCTTGACCAGCTGAGATGTGGGCGACACCACAACCGAATATCCATCGAAACCCCCTGGAAGGCTACCTTATATAAAAATGCCCGCAGAAGTCGGATGTGCCGGCCTAAAGGTTGCACATATATTGGCGCAACGCAAAAATATCCCTCGTGCCCGGAACAACGCTAACTATTTTGTCTTCCGGGCACAGCGTTCAGCACACGTCCGAACCGAAAGCTCGCTGAGTGGACGCCGTCTGCAGACCGACCGTTCCTGGTTTGTGCGGGTAGCGGCCTGTATCGAACGAAATGCCCAATACGTGGAAGTAAGGAATTAAAACAGCCATGTGCAGGTCGTAGCGATTCCTTGGGTGAGCGCTATGTATCGGCTATACAATTATAGAAAGCTCCTTGGATGGCGGTAAATGCCCATGGACTGCCCCTGCCTTCCCTTGAGGCCTGATCGTGAAGTCTTCGACTGTTCTAATTTAGATGTGGACGGCACCACAACAGTGAGAGTCCCACAGGACGGCTAACCTGGATTTAAAAAATGCCAGCTAAAGTCGGATGTGTTGGCCTAAGGGCTTTGGCCCAAGGGTGCATTACAAGACACACCACAATTACGTCTGGAAAAAAAAAACACTCCGGGTGAACGCAGCAGCAGCAGCAGCAGCAGCAGAAGAAGAAGAAGAAGAAGAAGAAGAAGAAGAAGAAGAAGAAGAAGAAGAAGAAGAAGAAGAAGAAGAAGAAGAAGAAGAAGAAGAAGAAGAAGAAGAAGAAGAAGAAGAAGAAGAAGAAGAAGAAGAAGAAAAAGAAGAAGAAGAAGAAATCCCATCGATTTTTTTATCTCTTTCTCCATTCTTCATCTTATAGTCCATGCTATGTGGCGTTGCTGGCCATATCCACAGTCTTCCGTCTCGTGTACTGCCAATCATTTCTGATACTGTCCAGCATCTTCTCTCTCGATCTCCTCCCTGCCCCCCGTCCACTCAAACTTTCCAGCCGTCATGACGTACTTCAACGTTCTTCTTCCCATGACGCGCCCAAGAATGTTGACTGTCTACTTCTTATGCGAGTGACCAATTACCTTTGTAAATTAACTTCTTTCACGATATCGTCATTGTTATTTCTATCTGTTCACGGTGTTCTCATCATTCTTCAATAAAATCACAACCCCGTAGCATCCATGTAATTCCTCACTTGACTACTAATTGTCAATGACTCGCTTCCGTACATCAGGATTGGCCCAATATAGATAGTACTCAAGAATTCTTTTCCGTACCTATATTGACAAAGATACATTTCAGAGAATATTCTTTTTATGAAATGACACCCTTGTTTAGGTTATTCTGCATTGAGCATCGTTAATACATCTACCATCTGCTGTTTTTTTTTTTTTTTTTTTTTGGTTTGTTAATGAAATGCCATCTTTGCTTGGGTTATTCTGTATTGAGCTTCGTTAATACATCTACCATCTGCTGTTCTTAAAGTACCAAATTACTTAAATACACTTAATTGTTTTACGTTGATTGAATTCACTTTGATGTTACCTTTGGGTATACACATTTTTTGTGTAATAACTATTTCTTCTGTTTTTCTGTTATTCAGACAAAGTCCTTTGTTTGGAATTTCTGTTGCAATTATGTGTATCACTTCTTTCATTTTCAGCGACCAAAATCATGTCATCAGTATACCGCAAGTTGCTTATGTTATGCACACGAACCAGTATTTCCGGCACATCTTGTATGGATCTTATTATTACATTGGTGTACAAAATGAATAGATCGGGTGATATTACACATTGTTTAATATGTTGAAAAATTCCCAATCGGTTGTCAATGCTTATACTTATATCTACTCTTTCACTTGTTCAATAAACTAAAGATAGGAGATACCGATGAATGCAATTGTAGAACTGGTAAAACGACAGCTAAACATTTGCTGCAAGTGTGCCCAATATATGCAGAACAGAGAAAGATATTTTGGCCCACACCTGCTTCATTTGAGGACAAGCTCTATGGAGACACCAATAAGCTCAAGTTGACTGCAGCTTACTTTAACTACATTCAGGTTGACAATTAAAGGTGCATGAAGAAGTATTTAGACTGCCGCACTTCACACCACAGGTATGTCGGTAACAAAAGCGTCCCAGAGGCATGAAATGGAATATTACTTGGATAGCAAATCCATTACATGGAAAGTCCGAATCGAAAGCTCACTGTGTGGATGTCATCTACAGACTGCATTCTTCTGGTTTCCAGAAGAACAGCCTATGGTGAACGGAAGGCCCAATATACGGAAGTGAGGCTAAGCAGCCATGTGCAGGACGTGACGATTCCTTGGGTGAGCCCAGTACCAGAGCGCTGTGTATCGGCTCTGCAAGTATGGAAGCCTCCTTGGATGGCGGGGAATGCCCATGGTCTGCCCCTGCCTTCCCTTGAGGGCTGACCAGGATGTATTTGGCTGTTCTATATGGGCCAGCTGGGATGGGGGATAACACCACAACAGTCCGAGTCAAACGTCCTAAGAAACCCCCGGGAAGGTTACCCCGGTCAACAAATGCCCTCAGAAGTCGGATGTGTCGGCCTAACGGCGCAAGAACACAGCTCTGCTCTAAACAGGCACAACGCAGTCACGTCCGAAAAATAAAAAAGAAACTCCGGATGAACGCAGAAGAAGAAGATATCTACTCTTTGTTGCCAGTACATGTTCTTTATTATTCTCAGATCTTGACCATCGATGTTTAACATTTCCGAAGTTCTAAAAAGTTCTTCGTGTTTCACATTGTCAAATGCCTTGGTATAGTCAATAAAGCATAACTAACAATTTATGTTCATTTAAATAATTCTTTCTGTTAATGTTCTCAAGATGTATATGGCTTTGTTTGTGCTTTTACCTTCAAAAAATCAACACTTCTCACCTCCAATTTCTGGTTTTATGTTACTTCTTATTCTTCACATAATAATTCACAGTATTTTTGTCATTGACTCATTAAATTAATTGTGCGATGTTTTCTACAATCTGTTCTGCCAGATTTCTTTAGAGCTATGACAAAGATTTCAAGAAATCATCAAGTATATATCCACTGTTATAGATATCATTCAGCAGTTTTGTTATCACTTCTATATCCCGTTCACCAACAACTTTAATTTCTTCGACACTGAGGTCATCTGGCCACGGGGATTTATCTTTATTTTTGTGCATATTTTCTATATCTTTATTTTTCTTACTTCACAGAGAAATTACAAAATACCAGCAATGGTACACAACCTGTGGTGATATTGACAGATGCAAAATCCGTAATAGAGGCGCTCCTGTCTGGGAAATTGCCAGTTCTGAGGACACTACTTTCTGAACTTAGCAATCAGCGTAAGATCACCATACAGTGAATACCATCTCACTGTGGAGTCCCCGGAAACGACAGAGCTGATTGATTGGCTAAGGAAGGAGCAAAAGAAGAACAACCTGATGTGCCTATTACATACCACCAAAAGAAAAGAATGATCAAATCAGTCAGAAGGCCACCAAACCTTACTCAAGACGACTACCACGTTATGGACAGACCAGAACAGGTCATTCTTCTGCGCCTCAGAACAGGACACAATAGATTACGCAACCACATGTATACAAAATTCAAGATTGGTGACTCAGCCATGTGCACGTGTGGTTTGGCGTCGCAGACAGCAGAGCACATACTCCAGGATTGCCCAAACTACAACATATCCAGGCGAATCTTCTGGCCTAGAGAGACAACAGTGGAGGTTAAACTCTATGGACCGCTGAATGAACTAAAAAAGACTTGGATTCATACAAGAGACAACATTGCAGTTATAAGCATATTTCAGGCGAACGTAAGAAGAAGAAGAAGACTTCTACTTTCAGTATCGGTGGTCCTTTATATTTATCGTAACTGTCTGCATCATCAACATATACCTTTAAAAAAAATATTCTGTATATCTTTCAATAATAATTTATTTGTCCATTAATATGTTACTTTCTTTTATCTTCAGAGAACTATTTGCAATATGTTTTATAATGTCCAATAATTCTTGTATTTTTCTGTATATAGATTTTGTGTCTTCTCATTGTTCTTCGGTATCCTTGCACTGACTATTTAGACAAGCTTCTTTCGCTGCCTTACATTTTTATACTTTTTCTGTATATATTCTTTTATATTCATCTGGATTTTGTTCACTTTTTCTTCTAATGTCCTCAGTCATCCATTTCTTCTTCGCTAGTCTATTTTATTTCTGGTAATATTTCTTTTGATGTCTGTTGTATTCACCCCTTCACCATTTGCCATTGTTTGTCTTTATTGTCTATTTTTTTTTTCTATAGTAATTGCACATTTGTAATTCATTTCTTGATTTGATTTTAATATTATCAAATCTAGCTTGAAATTTATTGGAGCTCTCTTTAATGTCTTCAATTTTATTCTAATCTTCCAATTAGTGAAGCATGGTTACTTTTGCAATCTGCTCATAGTCTTGTTTTTATTTACAGTAAACTGTTCCAAAATCAATTGTTTATTAGTACGTAATCAGCTTTATTATGAACATTGTTTCCTTGACTTTTCCATGTCCAAAGGCTTTTAGGATGTAGCTGAAAGAAGTGTTTTCGATTATCATATTATGTACTCTTGTCTTAAAGTAGTGGTATCCACTACTTTTATAGTTTATTTACTCCTATTCTCACTGGTTGCGAGATCCGCACAGTGGAAGGATGGGAGATTTCCTCGCAACAGACGAGCAATATCTCCGGCGATATCTCCGGCGGGCCTACTCCCGGCGGTTGCGGGATCCGCACAGTCAGGTGGGGAGTAGTACACGCTTTACACAGGTCCGGACACTTGTGATTGACCAGATGTACGCGCCCTAATGTAGGCGCGTACGAGGCCCGCACCTGTGGGACTTGGTTGAACGCCTCTGAGCCGGGTCCCTTTGGTTCCAGGGTCTGGCCATCACTCGCCACCTGCTCGTGGAGGCGAGGTCTCGGAGGTTTGACGCTGAGCCGCCAGCGTCTGCAGCCTGCCTTGTTCCAGACGTATTGGTTACCCATTCCTCTGGAAAACACAGGACAAGACCGAGAGAGGGAACATGTCGTTTGTGCACCACGTGTTTCTCTGAAGATCTGCACAGACATTGTGATGGAATTTTGGCCACATTCCAACTCACATACTTTGGTCTGTCAAGATTGCAAGGTGCCACTCTTGTCTATTCAACGAGTCTTTCCCCTCTCTCATTTCTCTCTCCAAGGCCATATTCATCTGTAGCATCTTAGTATCTTTCTTCTCCAACATTTGCGTTGAAATCCTCCTGGACTTTTGTTTGACTGTTTTTACATTGTAACATAGCCATGTCAAGTTATTCATTTAAAAAAGTTATCACTTTCTTCTTCTATACCATCGGCAATTGATGCATAGACGTGTATGATAATCATCATCTCATCTTATCTCATCAGGTTCCTCTTGTACCATGCGGTGTCGAGGTGAAGCATAAATAGCGGGAGAGTGCCCGTTTATGGGCTTCATATATCAAGATTCCCCTGGACTTTTCCTCTGCTTCAGTCTAGTCTGTAGATCATTGCATGTTGAGGTATACTGTTAGTTGGTAATCTAGTTATATGGCCAAACCATTTAACCTGATGTTTTCTGATGAAATCTAGCTCTGCAGTCCGTTTATGCTTATTGTGTTTTCTTCAAGCGGGAAAAGAATCCCCTGCCGGCTTGCTCAGTTCATCCAGAGCAGCATGGGCCCAGATCTGTGGAGAGACATAAACATCAACGCCAACTGATAAAACACAGGATGATGACGTTTTAAGGGAAATAACCTATACAATTACAAATAATTTGTTCTGTAACAATAGTAAACTTTATTTGCATATTAACTTGTTAGTGAAGAAATACATTTAATTTTTATGGTAAAGTACAAATGATTAATTATAGAATCTTTGAAATTTGAAGCAAAATTACACAAATAATATATATCAAATTGCGATGTATTGTATAGATTATAAGCAGTATTACATCAATAGCTCTGTAAACAAATGATTAAAATGATATATCACAATGATATGATAGAAACGAGTAATCCATAACTTTATCTAGGAGGAGAAGTGTTCAGGCTCCAAGCCGACACTCTCCTTAATTTTCTGAATAAATAAATTGAGCGCGGACACAACAACTACGAAATGTCGGTTCCTAAATCAATCAATCAATCAAACAACAACTACGAAAAGATCTGCCTGTTTTTCTGTTGTCCAACTGCTTTTGTACTGACGTGTCGTAGAGAGGAGGCAGTTGTAGTAGCGTTTGCAAAACAGCTTCCATTTGTCGCTGCAATAAAATCCTCCCCCCCCCCTCCCTGACGTGTCTCCACCTCGTCGTGGTAGATGGGCTTGCGTGTTCCAATGACCCCAAGAACTATGCCGACGGTAGTACAGCTACATGTCGGACAGGTCAAGGGATAGAAACCAGACCAAGAGAGATACACACCTGCTGCCCTGCAGGTAGACTGGGGAGAGGCAGTCAAAGCCAGTTATCCATAAGTCCGAATGCGGCGCTCGATGCCACTGCATTCTTGATCCAGACATATAGTCTGAGGCTCTCAGTTGAGGGATATGACTGAACGCCTCTAAGTCAATATCCTCCGGAAGTGAGGGCCGGGCCGATGCTCACCCACTGCAGAATGGAGGTGAGATGTTGAGCCTGCTACATGCTTGGTCCAGACAGTTGTTCTACTGCTCTCAGTCGAGGGATGAGGGATCCCCGTATAAGAGGACCTGGCCGTTACTCGCCCTCCTCTGCATGGAGGTAAGATGCTGAGCCGGCAGCACATGCAGCCTACCTCGTGAGCGTTACTTAGGGTGGAAAACGCGTCCCAGTTGCACGCAATGGTTATGACGCGAGTCTGTATTTAAACTCATTGAGTGTACGCAGTCAAAGGTGGAAAAAGGACTCATTAACACGAAATGGAACGCTTGGCTAGCGAATCCATTACGTGGAAGTTCGAAGTGAAAGCTTGCTGAGTGGATGTCGTCTGCAATCTAGGGTGGAAAACCGTCTCATTAACACGATATAGAACGCTTAGCTAGTGAATCCATTACGTGGAAGTCCGAAGTGAAAGTTTACTGAGTGGAAGTGGTCTGCAGACTGACCGTTCCTGGTTTACGTGGGGAGCGGCCTGTGGCAAACGAAATACCCAACACATGAAAGTGAGGAATTAAAGCAGCCATGAGCAGGACGTGGCAATTTCTTGGGTGAGCCCAGTACCATAGCGCAATGGGCCGGCTCTGCAATTATGGAAGACTCCTTGGATGGCGGAGAATGCCCATTCTCTGCCACTGCTGTGCCTTGAGGGATGACCGTGATGTCTTTGGCCGTTCTACCTTGACCAGCTGAGATGTGGGCGACACCACAACAGGATGTCCCTCGAAACCCCCTGGAAGGCTACCTTATATAAAAATGCCCGCATAAGTCGGATGTGCCGGCCGAAGGTTGCAAATAAATTGGCACAACGCAAAAGTGTCCCTCGTTCCCGGGACAATGCTTACTATTTTGTCTTCCGGGCACAGCGTCCAGCACACGTCTGAACCGAAAGCTCGCTGAGTGGACGCCGTCTGCAGACCGACCGTTCCTGGTTTGTGCGGGAAGCGGCCTGTGGCGAACGAAATGCCCAATACATGGAAGTGAGGAATTAAAGCAGCCATGTGCAGGACGTAGCGATTCCTTTGGTGAGCGCTATATATCGGCTATACAATTATGGAAGACTCCTTGAATAGCGGTAAATGCCCATGGACTGCCCCTACCTTCACTTGAGGCCTGATCGTGAAGTCTTCGACCGTTCTAACTTGACCAACTTAGATGTGGACGGCACCACAGCAGTGAGAGACCCCCAGGACGGCTAACCTGGGTTTAAAAAACGCCCGCTAAAGTCGGATGTGTTGGTCTAAAGGCTTTGGCCCAAGGATGCATAACAAGACACACCGCAATAGCGTCTGGGAAAAAAAAAACACTCCGGGTGAACGCAGCAGCAGCAGCAGCTGCAGAAGAAAAAGAAGAAGAAGAAGAAGAAGAAAAGAAGAAGAAGAAGAAGAAGAAGAAGAAGAAGAAGAAGAAGAAGAAGAAGAAGAAGAAGAAGAGGAAGAAGAAATCCCATCGACTCTTTTATCTCTTTATCCATTCTTCATCTTATAGTCCATGCTATGTGGCGTTGCTGGCCATATCCACAGTCTTCCGTCTCGTGTGCTGCCAATCATTTCTGATACTGTCCAGCATCTTCTCTCTCGATCTCCTCCCTGCCTCCCCTCCACTAAAACTTTCCAGCCGTCATGACGTAAGCAGTAGGTGGGACGCAATTTACACTTCACATTAGGTGCAGCACCTTCGTAGTTACGTCATATTTTACTATACGAAGAGTCTAGCACCTACGCTTGACGTCACGAAACCACATTTTTTAAAAATTGGCGGGTATTTTCTTGGGTCTGGGTGTCCTGCTGACTACTTCCTGCTGTCACTTCCGGTCCCGAGCGGGCGGGCTGGAGGCGGCGTGCGGGGCAGACATCGAGGCAGGGGACGGACATGTGGAATACTTATATAGATAAGTAGACCAACTAGTCGCCGGGCACCTGGGTTCGAGTCCCAGTGTGTGTGTGTGTGTGTGTGTGTGTGTGCTGCGGTGTGTCGTGTGATCGAGCCCCAATCGACCCCAATCGTGATATCGAACCCTTCGATGAGGAGACCGAAATCAATATGACAGAGTGGGAAAATGATTTATTCCATCACTCGAGTTACCCCGAGTAGGCCAAGTAATTTTTTTTTTAACGTTTATTTCATACAAAGCAATGTATATTTACAAGGTGCAATGCATGTTTCTTTGTTTGTGTATATTACAGAGCGTTGCCGTTTGTTAGTGTTATGTCACATGCGTTAATGAAATAAAAACATACATATAAAGTTATGATAATGACGTACGCTTACAGTCATCCCATTCTAACGTGATTGATGGTAATGGTGATGATAATGGTGATGATAAGGATGACGGAGACAACAACGACTATGATGTGGTGATGATTCCTTCCCCTCGTTCACTCTAAACCCATCATTCTCACACGCTTATAAACCTTCAACACACCAGGCGTTCTCTTCCACACCGACAATATATACATTAAATGAAATGTTGGTGTCAAGGTCGAAACGGCAAAAGCCGCCCCACGCTTTACACTGCAGGCAGCCTCATGTAAGCTTAGTTTCCTGTAAGTGAATTCAATATTATTGCTGAATGACAGCCCTCGACTTAATCGCAAATGCCCAGGATTTGCTTGCGGTGGGCTGGGTTGGGACCGGGAAAGCGGTCAACAAAGAGGTAGGGAGAGAGAGGGAGCTGGGGAGGGGAGAGGAGGGGGAGGGCTAAAGAGAGAGCGCATAAACAGATTGTAATTTGTTACATTGTCCATTTGCGAATACAGCGTATACATAAATATCCCGTTTATTATGTACAAAAGCAGGCTTTTACATTGCGAATACAGCGTATAGTCATTCATGTTGGGGGGGGGGGGGGGGGGGGGGGGGGGAGAGAGAGAGAGAGAGAGATGAGAGAGAGAGAGAGAGAGAGAGAGAGAGAGAGAGAGCGTAAAGAGAATGGAATTTATTAGGTTCACTAAAGAGTTTACCTGAGCTGTTCCGACCGAGGTCAACCGTCGGTCGACAAGACCACTGACTCACAAATGCCACGGTCCCATTGTTCTATCTAGGTTGGGCCCCAGGACTCAGTAACAGCGATCAACGGCTGATAAGCTGTGAAGATAATACATTTGACGTCTAGTCGAATTGTGGTCGGTGAAAAATATGCAGTGGTCAGTCATGCAAGAGACGGAAATCTGGCGTTTAAGTATGGTAGAGTTAAGTCGACAGATTAAAATAAAATTCAGCACAAATATGTATTGTTATTTGCTGTAAATCTCTCTCTCTCTCTCTCTCTCTCTCTCTCTCTCTCTCTCTCTCTCTCTCTCTCTCTCTCTCTCTCTCTCTCTTCTCTCACTCTCTGTCTCTCTGGCTCTCTCTCTCTATCTTTTCTCTCACTCTATGTCTCTCTGGGTCTTTCTCTCTCACTCTCTCTCTTTCACTCTCTATCTATCTCTATCTTTTCACTCACTCTCTGTCTCTCTGGCTCTTTCTCTCTCGCTCTCTCTCTTTCACTCACTGTCTCTCTCTCTCTCTCTCTCTCTCTCACTATCTCTATCTTTCTCTCTAAAATTATTAATACGGGTACTGTTCAAACAAGGCATTACTATCATATTCTCTCTCTCTCTCACACTATCTCTATCTTTCTCTCTCTCTCTCTCTCTCTCTTCTCTCACTCTCTGTCTCTCTGGCTCTTTCTCTCTCTCTCTCTCGCGCTCTCTCTCTATCTTTTCTCTCACTCTCTGTCTCTCTGGCTCTTTCTCTCTCGCTCTCTCTCTTCTCTCTCTCACTATCTCTATCTTTCTCTCTTTTTTCTCTCCCTCTTTATTCTCTCTCCATCTTTTCTCTCACTCTCTGTTTCTCTGGCTCTCTCTCTCTCTCTCTCTCTCTCTCTCTCTCTCTCTCTCTCTCTCTCACTATCGCTAACTCTCTCTCTGTCTCTGTCTCTCTCTTTATTCTCTCCCTTTCTCTCTTCTTCTCTCTCTCTTTCTCTCTCTCCTGCTCTCTCCCCATTTTCTCTCTTTCTCTTCTTCTCTCTCTATCACTCTCCCCTGTTCTCTCTCTCTATCTTTCTCTCGCTCTCACCCTCTGTCTCTCTGTCTCTTTCTCCCTCGCTCTCTCTTTCACTCTTTCTCTCTCTCCTGCTCTCTCCCCATTTTATCTCTTTCTCTTCTTCTCTCTCTATCTCTCTCCCCTTTTCTCTCTCTATTCTCTCTCTCTCTCTCTCTCTCTCTCTCTCTCTCTCTCTATCTTTCTCTCGCTCTCACTGTCTGTCTCTTTCTTTCTCGCTCTCTCTCTTTCACTCCCTCTCACGATCGCTCTGTCTCACATTTCTTTTACATATTGCAGTACACCGACCAGTTCACAATGCGCCAAGTCTCTAATGGTAAGATGGCATTTTTGATAAATCTTTCACATATTCGTTGTGTTTCTCCAAGTAGGCATACAGTTAACCTAGCAATTCTAGTATAATAAAGAGATATATGCTGTTAATCACATATAACTGAAGAATGTGCTCTGCTCGCTGCGACACCAATCAACACGTACACATGGCTGATTCATCAAGCCTGCATACAGAAAGTAGTGTCCTTAGTACCGGCAATGTCCCACAAGGAGCGCCTCGAGCTCTAATTTTTGCATTTGCCAATAGCAATATTTGATATAGCCGAGACACGAGTGTAATGACCCAGTAGGTCAAAAACAGAGGTAATGGAAGAAACCAACGTGGAAACTAACCCACAAAATAGCCCAGAGGGGGAAAGAAATTCGTTCTAGTGCACGTGTGGTCGGAGAGTGCCGCGACTAGAGATTGTCTTCTTCTGTCATCTGGTCGCTATATACACAGTCATTGGCGTATCACTGTCCAATCTTTCCCGAGACAGCGTCGACGCAGTCGAGGGCAAGTTGTGGATCGCTCTTCTAAGCAGCTATCTGGGTTACATGCTACCAAACCCTAAAATATGAGCTTCTACCTGACATTACAGAGTAATGCTTCGCCGAATATGTTTCACAGGAACACACCAGGTCACTATTTCGTCAAGTTACCGCAGACTATTGAGGTGAGTCTACATTTCGAAGTGGGTCTGACCGAATTCAATTCCCCAACTACTACTGCAATGTGCTAGAGAATGAAGTATGGCTAAGATACATCCCAAATTAAATTTCTCTTTATGTTTCCAAATTGAATGTTTCATGTAGAAATTTAATTGTTAATTTTTGTACAGTTTTATTGTTGAAATTTTATTTTTTCCTTCAATCATAGTAACTTATTACATAAGATACATTTAATTTTTCTGAAATACAGCTGTTGTTTGCATAGGGGACAGACGAATATCTCTAGTAGATTGGGGATGTAAAATGACAACGTGAGATATTTTTTCCACCTTTGGTTAAGGAATTGTCCTACTTTTTAAAAGTTTGGCTAAATTTAGCTAAGATTTTTCATACTTTGTTAACAAAATTTCCTACTTTTTATAAAGTTTGGATGAAATATTTCTTCACTTTTCAAAAAAATTTCACATTTGGTTAACAAAGTTTCCTTCTTTTTATAAGTTTCGATGAACTTTAGCCAAACTTTTCACATTTGGTTAACAAAGTTTCCTACTTTTTTATGAGTTTGTTTGAAATTTGGTCAAACTTTTCACATATGGACAACAAAATTTCCTACTTTTCACAAGTTTGGGTGAGATATTTATAAGTTTGGTTGAACTTTGGCCACAATTTTTCACATTTGGTCAACAAAATTTCCTACTTTTTATGGATTTGGTTGAAATTTGACCAAACTTTTCACATTTGGTTAACAAAGTTTCCTACTTTTTATGAGTGTATTTGAAATTTGGCCAAAATTTTTCACTTTGGTTAACAAATTTTCCTAGTTTTTATAAGTTTGAGTGAGATTAAGTTTCGATGAAATATGGCCAAACTTTTCACATTTGGTTAACAAACTGTCCCATTTTTTTATGAGTTTGTTTGAAATTTGGTCAAACTTTTCACATCTGGACAACAAAATTTCCTGCTTTTCACAAGTATGGGTGAGATATTTATAAGTTTGGTTGAACTTTGGCCACAATTTTTCACATTTGGTGTACAAAAGCTCCTACTTTTTATGAGTGTATTTGAAATTTTGCCAAAAATTTTCACTTTGGTTAACAAATGTTTCCTACTTTTTATAAGTTTCGATGAACTTTAGCCAAACTTTTCACATTTGGTTAACAAAGTTTCCTAATTTTTATGAGTTTGTTTGAAATTTGGTCAAACTTTTCACATATGGACAACAAAATTTCCTACTTTTCACAAGTTTGGGTGAGATATTTATAAGTTTGGTTGAACTTTGGCCACAATTTTTCACATTTGGTCAACAAAATTTCCTACTTTTTATGGATTTGGTTGAAATTTGACCAAACTTTTCACATTTGGTTAACAAGGTTTCCTACTTTTTATGAGTGTATTTGAAATTTGGCCAAAATTTTTCACTTTGGTTAACAAATTTTCCTAGTTTTTATAAGTTTGAGTGAGATTAAGTTTGGATGAAATATGGCCAAACATTTCACATTTGGTTAACAAACTTTCCTACTGTTTATGAGCTAGTTTGAAATTTGGTCAACATTTTTCACTTTCGTTAACAAATGTTTCCTACATTTTATAAGTTTCCTGAGCTTTTTAAAAGTTTGGATGAAATTTGGCCAAACTTTTCACATCTGGACAACAAAATTTCCTGCTTTTCACAAGTTTGGGTGAAAGTTGGCCAAACATTTCACGTTTGGTTAACAAATTTTCCTACTTTTCATATGTTTGACTGAGATTTTTATAAGTTTGGTTTGAAATTTGACTAACCTTTTCACATTTGGTTAAACAATTTTCTTACTTTTCATAAGTTTGGGTGACATTTGGTCAAACTTTTCACATCTGGACAACAAAATTTCCCACTTTTCATAAGTTTGGGTGAAAGTTGGCCAAACTTTTCACATTTGGTTAACACAGAACACAGAACTGATCGTCCATCTTCCGAGCTTTCATTAGGCGATTCAGCGCAGCTATAAACGCGTCTGGTGACTTGTACAGGCCCGGGGGACACGCCTTTCTTATCACTCTACCGTTTGGTGGGCGAGTGCCGCGACTAGAGATTGTCTTCTTCTGTCATCTTGTCGCTATATACACAGTCATTGGCGTATCACTATTCAATCTGTCTCGAGACAGTGTCAACGCAGTCGAGGACAAGTTGTGGATCGCTCTTCTAAGCAGCTGTCTGGGTTACATGCTACCAAACCCTAAAATATGAGTTTCTACCTGACATTACCGAGTAATGCTTCGCCGAATATGTTTCACAGGAACACACCAGGTCACTATTTCGTCAAGTTACCGCAGACTATTGAGGTGAGTCTACATTTCGAAGTGGGTCTGACCGAAATTCAATTCCCCAACTAATACTGCAATGTGCTAGAGAATGAAGTATGGCTAAGATACATCCCAAATTAAATTTCTCTTTATGTTTCCAAATTTAATGTTTCATGTAGAAATTTAATTGTTAATTTTTGTACAGTTTTATTTGTTGAAATGTTATGTTTTCCTTCAATCATAGTGACTTATTACATAAGTTACATTTAATTTTCTGAAATACAGCTGTTGTTTGCATAGGGGACAGACGAATATCTCTAGTAGATTGGGGATGTAAAATGACAACGCGAGATATTTTTTCCACCTTTGGTTAAGGAATTGTCCTACTTTTTAAAAGTTTGGCTAAAATTTGGCTAAGATTTTTCATACTTTGTTAACAAAATTTCCTACTTTTTATAAAGTTTGGATGAAATATTTCTTCATTTGTCCAAAAATTTTCACATTTGGTTAACAAAGTTTCCTTCTTTTTATAAGTTTCGATGAACTTTAGCCAAACTTTTCACATTTGGTTAACAAAGTTTCCTACTTTTTTATGAGTTTGTTTGAAATTTGGTCAAACTTTTCACATCTGGACAACAAAATTTCCTGCTTTTCACAAGTTTGGGTGAGATATTTAAAAGTTTGGTTGAACTGTGGCCACAATTTTTCACATTTGTTCATTAAAATTTCCTACTTTTTATGGATTTGGTTGAAATTTGACCAAACGTTTCATATTTGGTTTACAAAAGTTCCTACTTTTTATGAGTGTATTTGAAATTTTGCCAAAAATTTTCGCTTTGCTTAACAAATGTTTCCTACTTTTTATAAGTTTCAATGAACTTTAGCCAAACTTTTCACATTTGGTTAACAAAGTTTCCTAATTTTTATAAGTTTGTTTGAAATTTGGTCAAACTTTTCACATATGGACAACAAAATTTTCTACTTTTCACAAGTTTGGGTGAGATATTTTTAAGCTTGGTTGAACTTTGGCCACAATTTTTCACATTTGGTCAACAAAATTTCCTAGTTTTTATAAGTTTGAGTGAGATTAAGTTTGGATGAAATATGGCCAAACTTTTCACATTTGGTTAACAAACTTTCCTACTGTTTATGAGCTTGTTTGAAATTTGGTCAAAATATTTCACTTTCGTTAACAAATGTTTCCTACATTTTATAAGTTTGGATGAAATTTGGCCAAACTTTTCACACCTGGACAACAAAATTTCCCACTTTTCATAAGTTTGGGTGAAAGTTGGCCAAACATTTCACGTTTGGTTAACAAATTTTCCTACTTTTCATATGTTTGACTGAGATTTTTATAAGTTTGGTTTGAAATTTGACTAACCTATTCACATTTGGTTAAACAATTTTCTTACTTTTCATAAGTTTGGGTGACATTTGGTCAAACTTTTCACATCTGGACAACAAAATTTCCCACTTTTCATACGTTTGGGTGAAAGATGACCAACCTTTTCACATTTGGTTAACAAATCTTCCTACATTTTGCAAAGCTTCCTACTTTTCATAATTTTGGTTGAGATATTTTAGACTATGGTCAACAGTTTTTCCTACGTTGGGTAACCCGTTTCCTTAGTTTTGTTGAACTATTTCTTGAATTTTTCACCAATATATAACATTCTCTCATCACATGCCAACTATATACACCATAAACACTAAAAAAAATTCAACAACCAAGACGTAATTATAATATATGCCTGTTTATTTTACAGTACTTCAGTACATTTTACAGTATTTCAGTACATTTTTCAAGAATAAAAATGCATAATGTCATTATATGATATGAATGATGTGATATGAGGTGGTATACATAGTATCATCACAACCTTTTATTTTGACATACAGAGCTATACACATTGCATGTTGTTTCTGGATTTCTTCACACCATTGTCTGAGTAGATTGATTTTTTCGGTTGGTAGCCTGGTATGTACATGTCACTTAGCATCTAGTCATAAAACTGGTCTCCTGCTTGGTGGGCTGATATCTGAGTATTGTAGATAACCGGGACATCAATCATCTGAGTGTCGGGCACATCATGTCTTCGGACAGTCTGGGGTTTCGACGTACCGCCACGTATTTCACCATTATTCTAGGTCTGATTTCTTCCTAACTCGAAAATGTAATGTCAGCACTGAAGTCCCGGTAGTGAATGCGACCTTTGTGCCCGTATCAGTGGTTAGAAGTATTTCCACCGTGTCGAAGGAGCAACGACTCAGCGGTATGTAGTGAGGTTTGTCGTAGGCGAGAAGCACTGAGGTCGAGCGCTGATTCATGATAGGAACCGTCCTTAGTAGTGGGACCATGACGTCTCCGACTGGTCTTACCGCAATGAGATTGCAGTATACGTAGACATTTTGCAGGTCGTTATTCAGGTCTATCGCCCCTTCACCTTCAATTGTATCTAGTATCTCTTGCAACTTCTCACTAAATGTAATAGTGGCCCCTGGTTCGGGTATTTTCTCGATGACTTTCTTTGATGCATTGTCGAAATGGAATAGAACACAGAGCTGATCGTCCATCTTCCGATCTTTCATTAGGCGATTCAGTGCAGCTATAAACGCGTCTGGTGAACTGTACAGGCCCGGGGGACACGCCTTTCTTATCACTCTACCGTTTGGTGGGCGAGTGCCGTGACTAGAGATTGTCTTCTTCTGTCATCTGGTCGCTATATACACAGTCATTGGCGTATCACTATTCAATCTGTCTCGAGACAGTGTCAACGCAGTCGAGGACAAGTTGTGGATCGCTCTTCTATGCAGCTGTCTGGGTTACATGCTACCAAACCCTAAAATATGAGCTTCTACCTGACATTACCGAGTAATGCTTCGCCGAATATGTTTCACAGGAACACACCAGGACACTGTTTCGTCAAGTTACCGCAGACTATTGAGGTGAGTCTACATTTCGAAGTGGGTCTGACCGAAATTCAATTCCCAAACTACTACTGCAATATGCTAGAGAATGAAGTATGGCTAAGATACATCCCAAATTAAATTTCTCTTTATGTTTCCAAATTGAATGTTTCATGTAGAAATTTAATTGTTAATTTTTGTACAGTTTTATTGTTGAAATTTTATGTTTTCCTTCAATCATAGTGACTTATTACATAAGATACATTTAATTTTCTGAAATACAGCTGTTGTTTGCGTAGGGGACAGACGAATATCTCTAGTAGATTGGGGATGTAAAATGACAACGTGAGATATTTTTTCCACCTTTGGTTAAGGAATTGTCCTACTTTTTAAAAGTTTGGCTAAAATTTGGCTAAAATTTTTCATACTTTGTTAACAAAATTTCCTACTTTTTATAAAGTTTGGATGAAATATTTCTTTACTTGCCCAAATATTTTCACATTTGGTTAACAAAGCTTCCTTCTTTTTATAAGTTTCGATGAACTTTAGCCAAACTTTTCACATTTGGTTAACAAAGTTTAATACTTTTTTATGAGTTTGTTTGAAATTTGGTCAAACTTTTCACATCTGGACAACAAAATTGCCTGCTTTTCACAAGTTTGGGTGAGATATTTATAAGTTTGGTTGAACTTTGGCCACAATTTTTCACATTTGGCAACAAAATTTCCTTTTTTTATGGATGTGGTTGAAATTTGACCAAACTTTTCACATTTGGTTCACAAAAGTTCCTACTTTTTATGAGTGTATTTGAAATTTGGCCAAAATGTTCCACTTTGGTTAACAAATTTTTTAAATTTTTATAAGTTTGAGTGAGATTTTTTATAAGTTTGGATGAAATATGGCCAAACTTTTCACATTTGGTTAACAAACTTTCCTACTTTTTATGAGTTTGTTTGAAATTTGGTCAACATTTTTCACTTTCGTTAACAAATGTTTCCTACATTTTATAAGTTTGACTTAGCTTTTTATAAGTTTGGATGGAATTTGGCCAAACTTGTCACATTTAGTTAACTAAGTTTCCTACTTTTCATAAGTTTGGGTGAAATTTGGTCAAACTTTTTCACATCTGGTCAACAAAATTTCCCACTTTTCATAAGTTTGGGTGAAATTTGGCCAAACTTTTCACGTTTGGTTAACAAATTTTCCTACTTTTCATATGTTTGACTGAGATTTTTATAAGTTTGGTTTGAAATTTGACTAACCTTTTCACATTTGGTGAAACAATTTTCTTACTTTTCATAAGTTTGGGTGACATTTGGTCAAACTTTTCACATCTGGACAACAAAATTCCCACTTTTCATAAGTTTGGGTGAAAATTGGCCAAACTTTTCACGTTTGGTTAACAAATCTTCCTACGTTTTGCAAAGTTTCCTACTTTTCATAATTTTGGTTGAGGTATTTCAGACTATGTTCAACAGTTTTTCCTACTTAGGGTAACCCGTTTCCTTAGTTTTGTTGAACTATTTCTTGAATTTGTCACCAATATGTAACATTCTCTCATCAAATGCCAACTATATACACCATAAACACTTTTAAAAAAATCAACAACCAAGACGTAATTATAATATATGCCTGTTTATTTTACAGTACTTCAGTACATTTTACAGTATTTCAGTACATCTTTCAAGAATAAAAATGCATAATGTCATTATACGAAATGGCTGATGTGATATGAGGTGGTATACATAGTATCATCACAACCTTTTATTTATACATACAGAGCTATACACATTGCATGTTGTTTCTGGATTTCTTCACACCATTGTCTGAGTAGATTGTTTTTTTCGGTTGGTAGCCTGGTATGTACATGTCACTTAGCATGTAGTCATAAAACTGGTCTCCTGCTTGGTGGGCTTATATCTGAGTATTGTAGATAACCGAGACATCAATCATCTGAGTGTCAGGCACATCATGTCTTCGGACAGTCTGGGGTCTTGACGTACCGCCACGTATTTCACCATTATTCTAGGTCTGATCTCTTCCTAACTCGAAAATGTAACGTCAGCACTGAAGTCCCGGTAGTGAATGCGACCTTTGTGCCCGTATTAGTGGTTAGAAGTATTTCCACCGTGTCGAAGGAGCAATGACTCAGCGGTATGTAGTGAGGTTTGTCGTAGGTGCGAAGCACTGAGGTCCAGCGCTGATTCACAATAGGAACCGTCCTTAGTAGTGGGACAATGACGTCTCTGACTGGTCTCGCCGCAATGAGATCACAGTATATGTAGACATTTTGCAGGTCGTTATTCAGGTCTATCGCCCCGTCACCTTCAATTGTATCTAGTATCTCTTGCAACTTCTCACTAAATGTAATAGTGGCCCCGGGTTCGAGTATTTTCACGATGACTTTCTTTGATGCATTGTCGAAATAGAATAGAACACAGAGCTGATCTTTCATTAGGCGATTCAGTGTAGCTATAAACGCGTCTGGTGAACTGTACAGGCCCGGGGGACACGCCTTTCTTATCACTCTACCGTTTGGTGGATAAGCTACACATGTGGATAGCTACACATATACTCCACTTATATGTGATTAGCACCATATCTCTTTATTATACTAGAATTGTTAGGTTAACTGTATGCCTACTTGGAGAAACACAACGAATATGTGAAAGATGTATCAAAAAAGCCATCTTACCGTTAGAGACTTTGCGCATTGTGAACTGGTCGGTGTACTGCAATATGTAAAATGAAAATGAGAGACAGAGCGATCGGGAGAGGGAGTGAAAGAGAGAGCGAGGGAGAAAGAGACAGAGAGTGAGAGCGAGAGAAAGATAGAGAGAGAGAATAGAGAGAGAAAAGGGGAGAAAGATAGAGAGAGAAGAAGAGAAAGAGAGAAATATGGGGAAAGAGCAGGAGAGAGAGAAAGAGAGAGAGAGAAAGGGAGAGAATATATAGAGAGAGACAGAGACAGAGAGAGAGACAGAGAGAGAGACAGAGAGAGAGAGAGAGAAAGAGCCAGAGAGACAGAGAGTGAGAGAAAAGATAGAGAGAGAGAATACAGAGGGAGAAAAAAAGAGAGAACGATAGAGATAGTGAGAGAGAGAAAGAGAGAGAGAGCGCGAGAGATAAAGAGCCAGAGAGACAGAGAATGAGAGAAAAGATAGAGAGAGAAGCGAGCGAGAGAGAGAGAGAGAGCCAGAGAGACAGAGAGACAGAGAGTGAGAGAAAAGATAGAGAGAGAAAGATAGAGATAGTGAGAGAGAGAGAGAGAGAGAGAGAGAGAGAGAGAGAGAGAATATGATAGTAATGCCTGGTTTGAACAGTACCCGTATTAATAATTCTAGAGAGAAAGATAGAGATAGTAAGAGAGAGAGAGAGGGAGTGAAAGAGAGAGAGATAGAGCGAGAGAGAGCGAGAGAGAAAGAGTCAGAGATACAGAGAGTGAGAGAAAAGATAGAGATAGAGAGACAGAGAGAGAGTGTGAAAGAGAGAGAGAGAGAGCGAGAGAGAAAGACCCAAAGAGACAGAGAGTGAGAGAAAAGATAGAGAGAGAGACAGAGAGGGGGAAAGAGCCAGAGAGACAGAGAGTGAGAGAAAAGATAGAGAGAGAAAGAGAGAGAGAGTGCGAGAGAGAACGAGAGAGAGAGAGAGAGAGAGAGAGAGAGAGAGAGAGAGAGAGAGAGACTTACAGCAAATAACTACACATATTTGTGCTGAATTTTATTTTAATCTGTCGACTTAACTCTACCATTCTTAAACGCCAGATTTCCGTCTCTTGCATGACTGACCACTGCATATTTTTCACCGACCACAACTCGACTAGCCTTCAAATGTATTATCTTCACTGCTTATCAGCCGTTGATCGCTGGCCATTGTTGAATTTCTTCTTGTTGAATTTCACATTACTACTCTCCACTATACATACAAGAAATTTAGCCGTTTATTGTGTTTTTTAGGTTTAATTTTTAATAATATTGTATGCCTGTCTACTATATTTTTAAACCAGATTTTCGCAACTCGCTTAAAGTTGATACATGGGTCTGGACTTCTAGCAATTTAGCTATCATCGTGAAACAGTTTATTGACGCGGTCATTACTTGGCCTGCTCGGGGTAACTCGAGTGATGGAATAAATCATTTTCCCACTCTGTCATATTGATTTCGGTCTCCTCATCGAAGGGTTCGATATCTGCATGATTGGGGCTCGATCACACGACACACCGCACCACATACGCACACATACACACACTAGGTCTCGAACCCAGGTGCCCGGCGACTAGTTGGTCTACTTATCTATATAAGTATTCCACATGCCCGTTGCCTGCCTCGATGTCCGCCCCGCCCGCCCGGGACCAGAAGTGACAACAGGAAGTAGTCAGCATGACACCCGGACCCAAGAAAATACCCGCCAATTTTTCAAAAATGTGGTCCGCCGTAGGTGCAGTTTTGTGACGCCACGCGTAGGTGCTAGACTCTTCGTATAGTAAAATATGACGTCACTACGAAGGTGCTGCACCTAATTTGAGGTGTAAATTGCGTCCCCCTACTACTGACGTACTTCAACTTTCCTCTTCCCATGACGAGCCCAAGAATGTTGACTGTCTACTTCTTATGCGAGTGACCAATTACCTTTGTCAATTAACTTCTTTCAAGATATCGTCATTGTTCTTTCTATCTGTTCACGGTGTTCTCATCATCTATATCTATAAAACAGAGTGTATGTGACTTTGTTTGTGGTTTTGTTTGTATTAGATGGGTTCGATAACGGTACATCCGATTGAGATGAAATTTTCTACACGTCTTCCTTTAATTCCTGTGCAACCGACCATAATAGATTCATAGTGTAAAATCTTCTACTTATTTAATAACATTTACTTTTTCATTTTCATTATATAATGTCTATATAGCAGGGGGACTTCACTCTAGAAAAGTTATTTCAAGGGGCATAACTTTTAATAACATTTCTATATACTTTATAGTCATATTGTTGGACTTATTTGCACAATTGTTAAACTCTTTGTCTATAGTTATTTTCAGGCATATGAGTTATAATAAATAATGATATAATCTTTAAGGCATTTTCAAAGTTTGCATAAAAATAATGCATAATGCATAATATTGTAACCCATCTTTTTCTGCTTACAGAACTTATCAACTGTCATGTCGGTGATTAAAAACAGTTTTCATTAAAAATAATGAATGGTGTGTGGAAGGACATTCTTTTAAGTTACTGTGCGCCAGGAGCTGGGCGAAACCACGCCGGGTCAGATAGATAGGCAGACAGACAGATAGTCGGGAACGGAAGCTTATTTGACTACTTATATGAATTAAATGACATGCTCCCCACCAGGGACTGGGTGAAGCCGGGCCGGGTCAGACAGACAGACAGATAGACAGACAGTCGGGAACGGGAGAGCTTATATGACTACGTATACAGGCAGACAGATAGACAGACAGATAGTCGGGAACTGGAGAGCTTATATGACTACTTATATGAATTAAATGAGATGCTCCCCACCAGGGACTGGGTGAAGCCGGGCCGGGTCAGCCAGACAGACAGACAGACAGAAAAACAAGCAGACAGACAGACTGATAGATAGATAGATCCCCTCCAGGGCCTGGGCGAAGCCGGGCCGGGTCAGCTAGTTCTTCTATAAAATCACAACCCCGCAGCATCCACGTAATTCCTCTCTTGTCTACTAATTGTCAATGACTCGCTTCCGTACATTAGAATTGGCCCAATATAGATAGTACTCAAGAATTCTTTTCCGTACCTATATTGACAAAGATACATTTCAGAGAATATTCTTTTTATGAAATGACACCCTTTATTTGGGTTATTCTGCATTGAGCTTCGTTAATACATCTACCATCTGTTGTTGTTGTTTTGTTTTTTTTGTTTTTTTTTTTTGTTCGTTAATGAAATGCCATCTTTGCTTGGGTTATTCTGCATTGAGCTTCGTTAGTACATCTACCATCTGCTGTTCTTAAAGTACCAAAATACTTAAATACACTTAATTGTTTTACGTTGATTGAATTCACTTTGATGTTGCCTTTGGGTTTACACATTATATGTGTAATAACTATTTCTTCTGTTTTTCTGTTATTCAGACAAAGTCCTTTGTTTGGAATTTCTGTTGCAATTATGTGTATCACTTCTTTCATTTTCAGCGACCAAAATCATGTCATCAGTATACCGCAAGTTGTTTATGTTATGCCCGCGAACCGGTATTCCTGGCACATCTTGTATGGATCTTATTATTACATTGGTGTACAAAATGAATAGATCGGGTGATATTACACATTGTTTAATATGTTGAAAAGTTCCCAATTGGTTGTCAATGCTTATACTTATATCTACTCTTTCACTTGTTCAATAAACTAAAGATAGGAGATACCGATGAATGTAATTGTGGAACTGGTAAAACGACAGCTAAACATTTGCTGCAGGAGTGCCCAATATATGCAGAACAGAGAAATATTTTGGCCCACACCTGCTTCATTTGAGGACAAGCTCTATGGAGACACCAACAAGCTCAAGTTGACTGCAGCTTACTTTAACTACATTCAGGTTGATATTTAAAGGTGCATGAAGAAGTATTTAGACCGCCGCACTTCATACCACAGGTATGTCGGTTACCAAAGCGCCCCAGAGGACTGAAATGGAATATTGCTTGGATAGCAAATCCATTACGTGGAAAGCCCGAATCAAAAGCTCACTGTGTGGACTTCATAAAAGGTGGAAAAAGTGTCCTTGTGGCACGAAATGGAATATTGCTTGGATAGCAAATCCATTACATGGAAAGTCCGAATCGAAAGCTCACTGTGTGGATGTCATCTGCACACTGCATTCTTCTGGTTTCCAGAAGAACAGCTGATGGTGAACGGGAGGCCCAATATACGGAAGTGAGGCTAAGCAGCCATGTGCAGGACGTGATGATTCCTTGGGTGAGCCCAGTACCAGAGCGCTGTGTGTCGGCTCTGCAAGTATGGAAGCCTCCTTGGATGGCGGGGAATGCCCATGGTCTGCCCCTGCCTTCCCTTGAGGGCTGACCAGGATGTCTTTGGCTGTTCTATATGGACCAGCTGGGATGGGGGATAACACAACAACAGTGAGAGTCAAACGTCAACAAATGCCCACAGAAGTCGGATGTGTCGGCCTAACGGCGCAAGAACACAGCTCTGCTGTAAACAGGCACAACGCAGTCACGTCCGGAAAAAAATAATAAAAAACTCCGGATGAACGCAGAAGAAGAAGATATCTACTCTTTGTTGCCAGTACATGTTGTTTATTATTCTCAGATCTTGACCATCGATGTTTAACATTTCCGAAGTTCTAAAAAGTTCTTCGTGTTTCACATTGTCAAATGCCTTGGTATAGTCAATAAAGCATAACTAACGATTTATGTTCATTTAAATAATTCTTTCTGTTAATGTTCTCAAGATGTATATGGCTTTGTTTGTGCTTTTACCTTAAAAAAAAAAAATCCACACCTCTCACCTCCAATTTCTGGTTTTATTTTACTTCTTATTCTTCACATAATAATTCACAGTATTTTTGTCATTGACTCATTAAATTAACTGTGCGATGTGTTTTACAATCCGTTCTGACAGATTTCTTTAGAGCTATGACAAAGATTTCAAGAAATCATCAAGTATATATCCACTGTTATAGATATCATTCAGCAGTTTTGTTATCACTTCTATATCCCGTTCACCAACAACTTTAATTTCTTCGACACTGATGTCATCTGGCCCTGGGGATTTATCTTTTTTGCATATTTTCTATATCTTTTTTTTTTAAACTTCTACTTTTAGTATCGGTGGTCCTTTATATTTATCGTAATTGTCTGCATCATCAACATATAACTTTAAAAAAATATTCTGTATATCTTTCAATAATAATTTATTTGTCCATTAATATGTTACTTTCTTTTGCTTTATAATGTCCAATAATTCTTGTATTTTTCTGTATATAGATTTTGTGTCTTCTCATTGTTCTTCAGTATCCTTGCACTGACTATTTAGACAAGCTTCTTTCGCTGCCTTACATTTTTATACTTTTTCTGTATATATTCTTTTATATTCATCTGGATTTTGTTCACTTTTTCTTCTAATTTCCGTCAATTGTAGAATTTCCTGTCATCCATTTCTTCTTCGCTAGTCTATTTTATTTCTGGTAATATTTCTTTTGATGTCTGTTGTATTCACCCCTTCACCATTTGCCATTGTTTGTCTTTATTGTCTATTTTTTTTTTCTATTTCATTGCATATTTTATGTACAGTAATTGCACATTTATAATTCATTTCTTGATTTGATTTTAGTATTGTCAAATCTAGCTTGAAATTTATTGGAGCTCTCTTTAATGTCTTCAATTTTATTCTAATCTTCCAATTAGTGAAGCAAGGTTACTTTTGCAATCTGCTCATTGTCTTGTTTTTATTTACAGTAAACTGTTCCAAAATCAATTGTTTATTAGTATATAATCAGCTTTATTATGAACACTGTTTCCTTGACTTTTCCATGTCCAAAGGCTTTTAGGATGTAGCTGAAAGAAGTGTTTTCGATTATCATATTATGTACTCTTGTCTTAAAGTAGTGATATCTACTACTTTTATCGTTTATTTACTCCTATTCTCGCTGGTTACGAGATCCGCACAGTGGAAGGATGGGAGATTTCCTCGCAACAGACGAGCAATATCTCCGGCGATATCTCCGGCGGGCCTACTCCCGGCGGTTGCGGGATCCGCACAAGTCAGGCGGGGAGTCTGACGGTAGTACACGCTTTACACAGGTCCGGACACTTGTGATTGACAGATGTACGCGCCCTATTGTAGGCCTGTGGGACTTGGCTGAACGTCTCTAAGTCGGGTCCCATGGGTTCCAGGGTCTGGCCACCACTCGCCACCTGCTCGTGGAGGCGAGGTCTCGGAGGTTTGACGCTGAGTCGCCAGCGACTGCAGCCTGCCTTGTTCCAGACGTATTGGTTACCCATTCCTCTGGAAAACACAAGACAAGGCCGAGAGAGGGAACATGTCGTTTGTGCACCACATGTTTCTCTGAAGATCTGCACAGGCATTGTGATGGAATTTTGGCCACATTTCAATTCACATACTTTGGTCTGTCAAGATTGCAAGGTGCCACTCTTGTCTATTCAACCAGTTTTTCCCCTCTCTCATTTCTCCCACCAAGGCCATATTCATCTGTAGCATCTTAGTAATAGTATATTTCTTCTCCAACATTTGCGTTGAAATCTTCCTGGACTTTTGTTTGACTGTTTTTGCATTGTAACATAGCCATGTCAAGTTATTCATTAAAAAAGTTATCACTTTCTTCTTATATGCCATCGGCAATTGATGCATAGACTTGTATGATAATCATCATCTCATCTCATCAGGTTCCTCTTGTACCATGCGGTGTCGAGGTGAAGCATAAATAGCGGGAGAGTGCCCGTTTATGGGCTTCATATATCAAGATTCCCATGGACTCTTCCTCTGCTTTCGTCTAGTCTAGGGGTCACCAAACTTTTTTCACGGCGGGCCGGATTAGCTGAGAAAATGCCGAGCGGGGGCCGAATACTCATTCGGTACAATACTTGCACCGATCTCCGTGGCGAAGGTCTTACGAACGCGGTTCGTAATCCGGTATACCCGCGTTCGAAACACAACTGCGCGCGATTTGGCAACAGACAACGCTGTACTTGTTTTTGTTCTATGTTATGTGTGCCGGTCGTTCAGGAAGTAATAGTAAACTACTGAACGTAAACTTGCCAAGGCATCAACAACAGAAAACAATGCAGGTGTTGACTGCAAATGCCCTGTAAAGAATATACAGCTAACTTTAACAATAATTGCAAGCTAGAACGAAAGCTCTGGGAAAAAAGACGAAAAACTAAGTTAATCATAGGAAGGGCGTGCGATGCACCACACACACACACACACACACACACACACACACACACACGCACGCACGCACGCACGCACGCACGCACACACACACACACACACACACACACAAAACAAAGACAACCAACACATTTATTTACTAAACAAAGTTATCAAAGAAGGCGACGTTAGCACAAAGATAGTTATATCAGACCTAATGTGCACATATCCGAATCTCACAAACTAAGCAGCAAAAGAGGTTAGGGAGATTTGTGAAACTGACGTGTGGCTTCCAAAATACCATCAATGTTTGGTTTGGAATTGCTGCATCCAATCAAGAGAATTGCTTTCAAATGTTCATCAGTCAATCGCGTTCGATGTGGTGACTTCACAGACTTCATTTTTTAAAATGTTTGCTCACAGACATAAGTTGTTCCAAAGACTGATGCCGTACCAGCTGCAAATTTCTTAAGTTTCGGAAACTCAACATCAGGTAAGCAGCGGATACAATTCAACAAGTTTTCCTTCTCTGTGCTTCTCTTTCAACAAGTCATTTGCTTGCAAATCAATGAGCTCCAATTGTAAGTTCAACTGGCACATCATCAAGGTTACAAGCAAACTGGATTCTTGAATAGAGGAATGTCACTCTCAATTCTGTCAAGATCTGAAAATCTCTCCAAACTCTTTGAAACAGTGAAAATGAGAAAGGTTTTCTCCTTCCAGTTGTGCTTCCAACAATGACAACTTTCTCCGAAATCCTTTGATGGTTCTGTAGAGATCACAGACGAGGTAACCTTTCCCTGAAGTTTCAAGTTCAGTTCATTCATGTTGACCAAAAATGACAACTTTTACAACCAGGTAGGATCTGACAGCTGTGAATCAGCTCTATCTTTTTAGTGAGGAAAACATCTATTTCGTTTCGGAGCTTGTAAAAACGAAGCAGGACTTTACCGAAGCTGAGCCACCTGACTGATGTGTGATAAGGCAAGTCACATAATTCAGAATCAATTTCTTCAAGAAAAGCCTGGAACTGACGGTGATTGAGTGCAAGTTCCCGAATGAAGTTCACAGCAGAAATGACTGGTTTCAGTACACAATAAATATCTAAGTCTTCCCACAGAGTACTTGTTGATGTATGATGCAGTGTATGAACAGAGCGCCCTGAATATGCAAATCTTCCATCTGAGTCCTTGTCTGCCCCACCAGACCCTTCCTCACTCAAGCTATGTTTTTTTCCCCTCCATCAACTGTAACACCTCGAAGCTGATTACGCTGAAGATAATAAATAGTCTTGCAAAATTGTTTGCACTTCCACGAAAATGTCTTTCCCAGTTGTTGTTCCATGCATGCTGCAAACGGACGCCAACTCTTCTGTTATCTGAAAGTCCAAATTGGCACCACGAGTGAACACGAGAAGTTGTGACGTACTTTAGAGATCAGTAGACTCATCCAGCGCCAGAGAATACCACAACAAAGTCCTAGCTTTCTCGCGTATCTGTAACACTATGTTCTCTCCAAGTTCTTCTGTTCTCCGCACAACTAAACTTGCCGAAAGGCTGATAGTTCCAAACAAATCGGCTTTCTCAGGACACAAGTCATTTGCTGCTTCGATCATACACTCTTTGATGAAGTTGTCATCAGTAAACGGCTTTCCTTGTTCTGCCATCTTATGCACTGTTCTGTAACTTGTACGAGTGACAGATTCATTTTCAGCAAATTTTCTCGTGAAGAGATTTCTTTGTGTTTCAAAACCACGTTTAATGGACTCATATTTCCCAGAGCGTAACTTTTCAGAAAACTTTTAATAAGTTGATAGATTGTTTCGTAGTGACGCCGAAGATTGTACTCTTTCAAAACAACACTTTCGCTGCATATTACGCAACTGGTTTTCTGGTCCTTTGTTTCCACAAAGAAGTACTTTACTCCCCATTCCTCATTGAAAAATCGACACTCGATGTTAACTTATGTTTTCCTAGTAGTCATAATTAAGGGTGAAGTACACTGGATCTGAAAATGAAAAAAAAAAAGACATTAAATTAGAAACATAATTAAAATCCCATTGAAACAGAAGAAAAACAGAGGACTAGGGGTCACTGGTGAAGCTACGGCTCATCAAAGGTACATATACAGATTATAGGTACCTTTGTGTAACTGCACAGAGATGATAGAGTTAATAGCACAACGCCGACTGCTCATGGGCCGCAGAAGAAGAGAGGAATAAGAAGACAGAGAGAATCTCATTCTATTTCTACGGCTAACAAGAAAATAAAAGATTTAGAAATAGAATAAATTCCCCCGGGAAGGTTAACCCGGTCAACAAATGCCCGCAGAAGTCGGATGTGTCGGCCTAACGGCGCAAGAACGCAGCTCTGCTGTAAACAGGCACAACGCAATCACATCCGGAAAAAAACTCCGGATGAACGAAGAAGAAGAAGAATAAATTCAGGCCCGTGTACAGGGAATCAGAATAATGTAATTGAAAAGATACAACAACATCTGATTAATAATGCCAATGCACAAATAAATAAAATTCATGATTAGATGCAATAACAAAATAGGCATCCCCATGAATAAACATACACATGATCATCCTTCACAGTACCAGTGATCTTCCATCACAGTATGGGTAGTCATCCAACACAGTACCAGTGATCTTCCATCACAGCATGGGTAGTCATCCAACACTGTAACTGTAGTCTGATAAAAACACCAGCACTTATCAGACAACAAGATGGAACAAAGGTCATTCATTCAGTAGCATGTCCTTTGCAGAACCTTGCTTCCATAACAACCTTCTGGAAAACCTCTCGATCATAAGCAAGATGTCCCGCTTCAGATACACCCATCTGGAGATCATGCGCCAGATCCTGCGCCCATCTTCTCTTTGGCCTTCCTCTTCCTCTCTTCCCAGGCATATATCCCTCCATTATTGTTCTCGGGCACAGACATAGCTATTCTATTCCTATGTTCCTATTTAAACTATGAAGGTTCAATCAAAATTCACCCCACAACAGATAATCGTCAATACACAATCAAGATCCTCTTGGATCTTTTGGATCTTCACAGGGCCTGTCTGCCCTCTCAACTACGGTGTGGAAAAACAGTGGCCTACGCTCGGCCGTGCCTGGGGCACGTTCGCCCATCTGTTGGGTAGTGGCTCAGAGGGATGAGTTCAAACCCTACCCTCTGCTGAAATTTAGACATCAGCATCTCTTCGGCCTCAGTTGTTCTCAATGCCAAAGAGGCGGGAACATGGCGTGACTGGGCTCTTATAGGCACGTCAACACAAAATCCAAGCATCCTACGCATTTTTTTTACCAGGGTATCAAGGGATATGCTACTCCATACTCTTGTAGAGCCGTGGCAGGCGGCTTAATTTGGTAATAGAATATATCTCATAATAAGGTTTGCAAAATATATAAATAGGGCCGCATAAATAAACAGCCTAGACAGTCAGGAGGTCTCCGCAAGTGTGAAGATCCCCTATTATTCTAAACATAATATTTACATTTAAATTGTATCATAACGTCTCGTGGTTCATTCGTTATATCAAGCAAGTTCGAGTACCGTCGCGGGCCGGATGAAATGACGTCGCGGGCCGGATCCGGCCCGCGGGCCGTAGTTTGGTGACCCCTGGTCTAGTCTGTAGATCATTGCTTGTTGAGGTATACTGTTAGTTGGTAATCTAGTTATATGGCCAAACCATTTAACCTGATGTTTTCTGATGAAATCTAGCTCTGCAGTCCGTTTATGCTTATTGTGTTTTCTTCAAGCGGGAAAAGAATCCCCTGCCGGCTTGCTCAGTTCATCCAGAGCAGCATGGGCCCAGACCTGTGGAGAGGCATAAACATCAACGCCAACTGATAAAACACAGGATGATGACGGTTTAAGGGAAATAACCTATACAATTACAAATAATTTGTTCTGTAACAATAGTAAACTTAATTTGCATATTAACTTGTTAGTGAAGAAATACATTTAATTTTTATGGTAAAGTATAAATGATTAGTTATAGAATCTTTGAAATTTGAAGAAAATTACAGAAATAATATACATAAAACTGCGATGTATTGTATAGATTGTAGGCAGTATTACATCAATAGCTCTGTAAACAAATAATTAAAATGATACATCGTCGTAGTGGGAAGAAGTCTAAAATTTTATCTAGGAGGGGAAGTGTTCAGGCGCCAAGCCGACACTCTCCTTAATTTTCTGAATAAATAAACTGATTGATTGATTGATTTAGGAACTGACATCACAGCATTCTGAGCGCGGACACAACAGCTACAAAAAGATCTGCCTGTTTTTCTGTTGTCCAACTGCTTTTGTAGTGATGTGTCGTAGAGAGGAGGCAGTTGTAGTAGCGTTTGCAAAACAGCTTCCATTTGTCGCTGCAATAAACCCCCCCCCCCCCCCTTCCCTGACGTGTCTCTACCTCTTCGTGGTAGATGGGCTTGCGTGTTCCAATGACCCCAAGAACTATGCCGACGGTAGTACAGCTACATGTCGGACAGGTCAATGGATAGGAACCAGACCAAGGGAGATACACATCTGCTGCCCTGCAGGTAGACTGGGGAGAGGCAGTCAAAGCTAGTTATCCACAAGTCTGAATAAGGCGCTCGATGCCACTGCATTCTTGATCCAGACATATAGTCTGCGGCTCTCAGCTGAAGGATATGACTGAACGCCTCTAAGTCAATATCCCCCGGAAGTGAGGGCCGGGCCGATGTTCACCCACTGCAGACTGGATGTGAGATGCTGAGCCTGCTAATGCTTGGTCCAAACAGTTGTTCTACTGCTCCCAGTCGAGGGATGAGGGATCCCGGTATAAGAGGGCATGGCCGTTACACGCCCTCCTCTGCATGGAGGTAAGATGCTGAGCCGGCAGCACATGCAGCCTGCCAAGTAGTAGCGCAACAAATTTGACGTAAACAAATAGTCGCGACAAAATCGCGAACCAAAGAGTAACAGAAACCAAGACCCTGACGTCGAAAACATATACGTCAAAAGATGTTGTTAAGAACAACTAAAACATTCGGATCACAGAGCTTGACTAGAGAAGCGGCACGTTCAAGTCGTCTGTAATTTATAAAGATATTTAATGGCAGGACAACTGTTCTCATGGCTAATTCATATTAGAAAGTATTATGGCATCTTACATATCAAGATAAAGATTTTGGGACAGATGCGGAATCTAGGAATGAGATTTAGAATTTCACACCAGAAGGACACTGCCGCAACCTTGGATGGACAGAAGGACTGCAACACGAATTGGATAATTCTTAGTAGCTAGTCTGGTCAACAGTTGAATATTTATAGTTGATGTTTTCTTACGACCGTCCCGTCTGGAGTGTACAGACCCGATCAAAACTTTTCAAGAGTATTAAATTATATGATTGATCATAGCTCAAGAATACTAGCAAATAAACGTAGCATCGTCAATGTGATTGCCAGCCTTCGAGTGAGTCCTTTTCATTGATGTTCAGTTGATGCTTCTTTGCTGGATTGTTTTCTGCAACCCTAGACGGTTCTTGCTCGAGCTTATATTTTGAAGTTATGCCAGATTACGTCGCAGCACAGCCTACCTCGTGAGCGTTACTAAGGGTGGAAAAAGCGTCCCAGTTGCACACAACGGTTACGATGCGAGTCTTATTTAAACTTATTGAGTGTACGCAGTCAAAGGGGTAAAAGGTCTCATTAACACGAAATTGACGCTAGGCTAGCGAATCCATTACGTGGAAGTTCGAAGTGAAAGCTTGCTGAGTGGATGTCGTCTGCAAACTAAGGTGGAAAAACGTCTCATTAGCACGATATATGCCATGTGACGGGCACACACCAGAAGAATATACATAAAAGGAGACAGGGATTTTCCATAAGGACACACCAAACGGAACGATCAACACGGAAACCAAGAGAAACCGTAGACCTCAGAGGACAACAAGTAAACAGACGTTGTGAGATTCTGCTACGGCGCGGATGTGTCCTCGTGAAGCCCGTGTTTGGTGAAGAGCTGGATGCAATGATTGCGAGGTTCGGCAAGTAAATAACAGGAGGAGGAATCTAGTGACAAGGAAACTATCAATATAAGGACCAAACTTAGACCAATCCTGAATTCGGAACGGCGAAATAGAAGACTCCGCTTCAAGGTGAAATGGATAGAATAGGGCATTTAGTCATAGACAATAGATAAACATCAACCCTGTGAAAAAGCGCAGTTTACAGTCTAGGAGGCTATAGCCTATTATTGTTATCCAGCACATTAATAAACGTGTGATATTGTTCGCTGGATTGCGTCAGTCTGTTTTCACATTTGTTCCCGAAATTAAGGTGAGAAGTTTATTATTCTCTATTGACGAGTTCAAAAGCAATTGATGTTAATTTTCCATGTTCAATATTAATGGAGTTACGTCAAGACAAAGATGGGGGATCGTCCGGGAACCGCGCCGTACCAGAATCTGGTACTTTTGCTTTCTTTCACCCCAAACAAAAGGGAATCCCAGGGTATGACGTCACATCCAGGGGTTCCCTGTGTTGCGCCGAACATCCAGGGGGTTTCCGTGTGTTGCGCCGTAGCTCGGTGCGCAATTCTATGCGGCGGCGGTGCGCTATTCTTTCACTTTCCGGTTAGGGTTAGGGTTAGGGGGTAGGGTTAGGGTTAGGGGTTGTGTGTACCCTACCCCTAACCCTAATCCCTAACCCTACCCCCTAACCCTAACCGGAAAGTGATTGCAGGACCGATGCAAATGAGGATCGAAGGGAGACAGACACTCACACAGAAACGGTTGCCAAAGCCCAAAGAAACAACACTGTGGTGTGGGGCAATTGAAACGCACTGACACGCACTCCACCCGAACACAGAGGAGATCACCGTCGGCGCTAAATATAGCTGGTGACTCTAAATATATCTCGCAAAGTTTGTTTGGGGTGAAAGAAAGCAAAAGTACCCAGAATCTCACAACGTCTGTTTACTTATTGTCCTCTGACGTCTACGGTTTCTCTTTGGTTTCCGTGTTGATCGTTCCGTTTGGTGTGTCCTTATGGAAAATCCCTTTTCTCCTTTTATGTATCTTCTTCTGGTGTGTGCCCGTCACATGGCAATATAGAACTCTTGGCTAGCGAATCCATTACGTGGAAGTCTGAAGTGAAAGCTTACTGAGTGGATGTGGTCTGCAGACTGACCGTTCCTGGTTTGCGTGGGGAGCGGCTAGTGGCGAACGAAATACCCAACACATGAAAGTGAGGAATTAAATCAGCCATGAGCAGGACGTGGCAATTCCTTGGGTGAGCCCAGTACCATAGTGCAATGGGCCGGCTCTGCAATTATGGAAGCCTCCTTGGATGGCGGGGAATGTCCATTCTCTGCCACTGCCTTGCCTTAAGGGTTGACCGTGATGTCTTTGGCCGTTCTACCTTGACCAGCTGAGATGTGGGCGACACCACAACAGAATGTCCCTCGAAACCCCCTGGAAGGCTAACCTGATATAAAAACGCCCGCAGAAGTCGGATGTGCCGGCCTAAAGGTTGCAAATAAATTGGCACAAAGCAAAAATATCCCTCGTGCCCGGAACAGCACTGACTATTTTGTCTCCGGGCACAGCGTCTAGCACACGTCTGAACCAAAAGCTCGCTGAGTGGACGCCGTCTGCAGACCGACCGGTCCTGGTTTATGCGGGTAGCGGCCTGTGGCGAACGAAATGCCCAATACATGGAAGTGAGGAATTAAAGCAGCCATGTGCAAGACGTAGCGATTCCTTGGGTGAGCGCTATGTATGGGCTATACAATTATGGAAGACTCCTTGGATGGCGGTAAATGCCCATGGACTGCCCCTGCCTTCCCTTGAGGCCTGATCGTGAAGTCTTCGACTGTTCTAACTTGACCAACTTAGATGTGGACGGCAATACAACAGTGAGAGTCCCCCAGGACGGCTAACCTGGGTTTAAAAAACTCCCGCTAAAGTCGGATGTGTTGGCCTAAGGGCTTTGACCCAAGGGTGCATAACAAGACACACCGCAATTACGTCTAGAAAAAAAAACACTCCGGGTGAACGCAGTAGCAGCAGCAGCAGCAGCACAAGAAGAAGAAGAAGAAGAAGAAGAAGAAGAAGAAGAAGAAGAAGAAGAAGAAGAAGAAGAAGAAGAAGAAGAAGAAGAAGAAGAAGAAGAAGAAGAAGAAGAAGGAGAAGAAGAAGAAGAAGAAGAAGAAGAAGAAGAAGAAGAAGAAGAAGAAGAAGAAGAAGAAAAAGAAGAAGAAGAAGAAGAAGAAGAAGAAGAAGAAGAAGAGAAGAAGAAGAAGAAGAAGAAGAAGAAGAAGAAATCCCATCGACTCTTTTACCTCTTTATCTATTCTTCATCTTATAGTCCATGCTATGTGGCGTTGCTGGCCATATTCACAGTCTTCCGCCTTGTGTACTGCCAATAATTTCTGATACCGATGTCAAACTGTCCAGCATTTTCTCTCTCGATCTCCTCCCTGCCTCCCCTCCACTCAAACTTTCCAGCCGTCATGACGTACTTTAACTTTCCTGTTCCCATGACGCGCCCAAGAATGTTGACTGTCTACTTCTTATGCGAGTGACCAACTACCTTTGTAAATTAACTTCTTTCAAGATTTCGTCATTGTTCTCTCTATCTGTTCACGGTGTTCTCATCATTCTTCAATAAAATCACAACCCCGCAGCATCCACGTAATTCCTCACTTGTCAATGACTCGCTTCCGTACATCAGGATTGGCCCACACAAGGAAATTGTGGAAGCTAATAAAACAACTTAACGATGACGGCACAGGGAGAAACTCAAAAATTGCACTACATAAAGATGGAACACCTTAACAAGAAAACAAGCAGCTGACCATTTTGCGGACTCATTTGCACAAGATAACAATATCAAATTTAGTCAAGAGAAACAACAAGAGATTCGAGAGAAACGACAACATACAGGACAGAAGGAAATAGTACACGAGGCTCTGGAGGCACCCACCACAATCAGCGAAATGGAGCTAGCCATATCAAAAATGAAAATGAGAAATTCACCAGGAGCTGATGGTATCTGTCACAGAATACTGACAGGTTAACGATCCCATGATATATCAAAACAGAAAATTGCTTATATTACACGAGGATGGAAAGTTATTGACCTTAAGATCAGGAAAACAAGCGATCGCTTCGGTCCTGAGGTGAGTACAGGTTATTGACTCCAAGATCAAAACAGATACCGCGTGTTTGTTGGGAGACGGGCGAAGGAAAACGACGATCTTAAACCCTTTGAACACCGGAGAGGGAATCACGATAAAACAATTTCACAAACCTTTGAAATGGGAAACCGAGAGTCACGATCACGCCGTTTCACAACCCTTTGAACAACGAAGACGTAGTTACGATAAAAACTATCAGATGTCTTTTGAAGTAACGGAAACGAATGTCCGTGGTCCGAAGAAACGAGTGGATAATCATTGATGTCCCGAAATGACCGTTTATCAAAGGAGAATTTCGGTTGTTGTTGTATAAGATCAAAAGACCGGTGAAGAGGACAGGGGAATATTTGGTGGAATATGCCAAGGGCAATTATACAGAGCCAAAGGATAAATGGTCTGGATATTCAAGTTTAATTTAGTGTGCTACGAGTCTTCCAGGAGAGAAAGTGGTGAATTATTCTGGAGCTAGTAGAAAAGGGAGTTAAGATGTTCCGCGTTGATTGAAGGCAACTAACATCTGTACTTAATGTGCATATGTATTCCCGATTCAGCCGAGGATAGTTATAAGGTAGTTATGGTGTATAGTAGAACTCTAGCATAGTGTATTTTAGTGTGTGACCGTAATATTGAGTGTCGGCCGAATTTAGCTGAGACGTAACTTAGTGCATTGAGTAAGGTGTCAGGGCATTCGATAGTATGAGTACTATTATAATAGAATATAGGTCTATGATAGGAGATTCTAGTGTAGGTGGTTACTAGGATTTCTAAAGTTTCCTACGACTTTTCCTTCTTTTATCTTGTCTTAAGTTATGTGAAGAACTAATATGCCTTAGGTCAGAGATCATTTCTCTGAATCTATAGAAGTTATAACTGATAATGGTCACTAGCCTACTCTCACTTCTAATAAGTCTGAGTTAGGTTGATCTCACAAGGTACTGTATATTCGACAGGTTCCACTGAACTCCACTGAATTCCACTGAACTCCACTGAACTCCACTGAACTCCGCTGAATTCCACTACACTGGAAATTGTAATAGCTACACCCATAAAAAGAAGGACATTACCATAGTTGGATGCAGTGATCAATATCCTCAAGATTTAAGTCTTGTATCAACCCTAAGGTCAACCAGTTCTAAAGGTAACGGCATAATAAGTCTGTCCTGATAGGATACTGACAGCAGAAGATATGTCAACTCCACATAGAACGGACTAGCAATATAGGTTCACATGACCATAAGATAAATACAAACAAACTGTAATACCAGAACTTTTCCTCTGAGGAATAGAACATTCTTGGACTTTAATACAAACAGTGTGTCAGTGTAATATATACGCAGGGTTGTGATTAGTCCTACATCCATAGACAATAATTCATTAACTATATCGGATGTGTAAACATTCCCTGGATTTAAAAAAAAAAAACATTCATAATATTGGATATTTCACCCGGAAAGACATTACATATAAAAAACACGCTGTTGTGAAAATACATTTTATTTCAAAAGTCAAGGATATTGTGAAGACATCATCATCATCAGTCAGAGAGAAACTACACTGGGTGAGAGTAAAACAGTTCTGTGCTGTGGTGACAATATAAGGCCGTTGCATGATGAGACTGTGATGTGGATCTTAGATTGTCACTCTTATCTCACCTACACGATAGAACACACCAACAACGTCTTTACATACACCCTATACACACCCATGACACTTTTTATTCATTAAATAATGTTAGTATTTATTGGAGGACAGTGTTGTGTGGGTATGTTCTGAAGGAAAGTGAAGAGGGGTATGGCATTGGGATAATAGAGAGAGAGATAGTGAATAGAAGACTGGAACGGGGGTGTGTAGACAAAGGTCTGGCAATAGACCCAACATTGGAAAAAGGGAAGTTGAAGTGTGCTTGTTGATTCTACTGTCCCCCCCCCCCCCCCCCCAGAGACAAGCGACAGTATCTCCAATGAAATGATCAGGAACCTAGGAACAGAGGCCAAAGCAAAGCTGCTGCAGATCTTCAATAACAGCTGGACCTTAGGCAGTGTTCCACAAGCCTGGAGAGAAGCAATCATGGTACCCCTCCTAAAATCAGGGAAAGATGGTTCTATTGCCTCTAGCTACAGACCAATTAGCCTCACCAGCTGTCTCTGCAAATCACTGGAGCGCCATCATAAATCACAGACTGCAGTGGTACATTGAAAGTAAAAACATTCTTGTGCCACAGCAGGCTGGCTTTAGGCAGTGCTACTCTACGGAAGATTAGACAACATACCTCTCTCAATAAATTGAGGATGCATTCCAAGAGAAGAAGCTGGTGTTTGCGGCATGGATAGATTTGAAGAAAGCCTTTGACAAAGTCTGGAAAGAAGGTCTGATGAAGAAACTGAGAAACTGCAAAGTCAATGGAAGAATGTACAAATGGGTGAAAGCATACTTGCACAACAGAAGAGCCCGAGTACAGATAGACGGACTCAAGAGCAAGAAAGTACTACTGCGTCACGGTGTTCCCCAGGACGGAGTCTTGTCCCCCACACTTTTTCTAATCTTCATCAATGATCTTGTTACTAATCTACCGCATGGAAATAAAGCGGCAATGTACGCCGATGACCCGGTTTTATGGAGCACAAATGAATATGCATCAGTGGCCACCAGATTGCTACAAAGAGCTGTAGATACATTTGCTGCATGGGCAAATAGATGTTGTGTCAGCATAAACACTGACATGTGCAGCACCACTCTATTTACCCTCTCTTCAGAACAAAAGGCAGGGATCATCCAGATAAATGGAACACCCCTAAGAGAAGATAAAGAACCATACCTTGGAGTAACATTTGATGGCAGGCTGACATGGAGAAAGCACATCAACAAAGCAGTAGCAAAAGCCAGAAATAAAATAGCAATCCTGAGAAAACTAAGTGGAACCACATGGGGAGCCAGTGGGAAAATATTTAGCAAAGTTTACCAACAGAGCATACGACCACACCTGGGATATGGGTCAACTGCGTGGTGTTCAGCATCAAAAACCACACCACAAGAGCTGGACAAGGTGCAAAATCAAGCACTTAGAGTCACCACAGGAGGGATGAGATCAACCCCTATAGTGGAAATGGAGAAGATGGGGAGGACACAAGCACTGAGTGAGCGCAGAGATTTGAAAACGCTAATACAAGCAGAAAAGTTCCTCAGCTTGCCAGGCCACCCTATGAAGAACAGATTTGAAAACCTAGCTATGGGGCGGTTGAAAAGAAGTAGTTTTATCCACCAGGCCAAACGACTCTGCAGACAAACCACCGATCTGCCCACAGTTGGTATCCCCCTAACAACTATTCCAGAGCGAACTCCATGGAAAGATGGGCATAGATTATCATTACAAATCCAGACAAAAGTGAGAGGAATATTTGATAAGGAAGAATAGAACAGTGTGCAGCACAGAACAGCCACTCTCAGCTTCCTTGATGAAGAATACCCACAGGACCTCTGGATCCGAGTCTACACAGATGGGTCGGCACAAAATGCTGTTCGAAATGGAGGAGCGGGAGTGTACATAGAATACCCAAATAATACTAGGGACACAGCCAGAGTGCCGACAGGAAAGTACTGCCATAACTATGATGCTGAAATTGAAGCAATCAAGATAGCAACAGAGAAATTACTAAATACCAGCAATGGTACACAACCTGTGGTGCTACTGATAGATGCAAAATCAGTACTCGAGGCGCTCCTGTCTGGGAAATTGCTAGTACTAAGGACAATACTTTCTGAACTTAGCAGTCAGCATAAGGTCACCATACAGTGGATACCATCCAACTGTGGAGTACCCGGAAACGACAGAGCTGATCAATTGGCTAAGGAAGGAGCCAAAGAAGAACAGCCTGATGTGCTCGTTACATACCACCAAAAGAAAAGAATGATCAAATCACTCAGAAAGCCACCAAAACCTGCTCAAGATGACTACCACGTTATGGACAGACCAGAACAAGTCATTATTTTGCGCTTCAGAACAGGACACAATAGATTACGCAACCACATGTATGCACAATTCAAGATTGGTGAATCAGCCATGTGCACATGTGGATTGGCGTCGCAGACAGCAGAGCACATACTCCAAGACTGCCCAAAATATAACATATCTAGGCAAACCTTCTGGCCTATAGAGACGACAGTGGAAGATAAACTCTATGGACCACTGTGTGAACTGAAAAAAGACAGTGAAATTCATACAAGAGACAACATTGCAGATATAGACATATTTCAAGTGAACGAAAGAAGAAGAAGGATTGGCCCAATATAGATAATACTCAAGAATTCTTTTCCGTACCAATATTGACAAAGATAAATTTCATAGAATATTCTTTTTATGAAATGTCACCTTTTTTTGGGTTATTCTGCATTGAGCTTCGTTAATACATCTACCATCTGCCGTTTTTATTTTTTTTTTAATGAAATGCCATCTTTGCTTTGGTTATTCTGCATTGAGCTTCGTTAATACATCTACCATCTGCTGTTCTTAAAGTACCAAAATACTTAAATACACTTATTTGTTTCACGTTGATTGAATTCACTTTGATGTTGCCTTTTTATATGTAATAACTATTTCTTCTGTTTTTCTGTTATTCAGACATAGTCCTTTGTTTGGAATTTCTGTTGTAATTATGTGTATCACTTCTTTCATTTTCAGCGCCCAAAATCATGTCATCAGCATACCGCAAGTTGTTTATGTTATGACCGCGAACCGGCATTTCTGGCACATCTTGTATGGATCTTATTATTACATTGCTGTAAAAAATGAATAGATCGGGCGATAGTACACATTAGTAGTATGCAATATTGTATTTACTTATCATTTGTGGTGGCAACCACCGATATTTTACTATATAAAAAGTCTATCACCACAACCGAAACGTCATATTTTACGTCCTCAACGGACCACATTTTAAAAAAATTGGCGGGAAATTTCTTGGGCCTTGGTGACCACTTCCGGTTGTCCTGATGACAACTTCCGGTCCCAGGGGGCGGGACGACGGCGGGGGTGGCGGTGGCGATGGGTCGAGTCCCAGTGTGTGTGTGTGTGTGTGTGTGTGTGGTGCGGTCACGTGGTGTGATCGAACCCCAGGCATATCGATCCCCTTCGAGGAGGGAGACCGAATTCAAATATGACAGAAATTGATTTATTTCATCTCTCGAGCTAACCCGAGGATCCATAATTGGATGATGAATAAACTTTTACACGCTTCAACAGGTTTTCCTTACCCATGTATAACCTTTAACCGTTTGGTGGAAATCTGGTTTAGAAAATATACTAACCAGACAAAGAATTTTATTAAAAATTAACCCTAACACATGTATTAACGCCAACATTTCTTTTATGTATATTGGAGAATAGGTATGTCAATAAAAAAACTCTAATCCTCATTTAATAACAACGATGACTTACCGAGATAATCATTAAAATATGTAATATTATTAAACATCAAAGTTATACCCCTTTAATTATAAACGGATTCCAAGGGAGACTATTCGGGGCTCTTGACTAAACCAGAATTGTTCCCCGTTGCATACTAAACACCTCTTGAATGCCCATATACCTGCGCGACCAGGTAAAGATCACCCGCTTCACCGACCACACCCCCAGCGAGAAATACAATGACCAGCGACCACTAGATTAACCGATACCACTTACGCAGAACGCCTACGGAATAGTCAATTAATGTCGACGGCCGTCAATGCTTATTGTAGATAGCGATCAGAAGACAACTGCGAGTGTGAAGGGAATATTTGTGCCGAAAGAAAAATATACCTATACGAAACCGTTACACAAATGTTTTGAAATATTAAATATATATATATATGTATGTATGTATTTATGAATGTATTATCTATTTATTTATATATGTATGTAATTCTATAGCTGTAGGTAGGTTGTCCCAGTGGGTATATATACGTACTTGCCTTGATGACTTGGTCACGCGGGATATGTGTGCGCGTCTGTGCGTGTGTGTGTGCATGCGTGCGTGCGTGTGGCCTATCAATTACAGGACGTCGCAGTCAACCTCAGTATTCTATGGAGTTTCGTGTGTGCTGGGCATGTTTGCGATTCTCATTTTAAATGAACGACAATCATGTCACATGCGCGCTCGTGTGTGTGTGTGTGTGTGTGTGTGTGTGTGTGTGTGTGTGTGTGTGTGTGTGTGTGCTATCAATTACAGGACGTCGCATTCAGACCCAACATTGTTTGGCTGGTCGTGTGCCACCATGATTTACCGTGCTACTTCACGACCAAAGCTATGCCTTGTACTATAGCTATGAGCGTGTGTGTGTGGGTGTGCGTGCGTGTGTTCTATCAATTACAGGACGTCACAGTCAATCCCAACATTGTTTGGTTGCGCTTGTACCATCATGACAACCGTGTGTGTGTACGTGTGTGCGCATGTAGGCGTGTGTGCGTGCATGGGTGTACGGTCGAGTGTATGTATGTGTGTGTGTGTATCTACATGCGAGTGTGCATGCGAGCGCGCGCGTGTGCTATCATTTACACGACATCGCAGCCAACCTCAATATTCTATGGAGTTTCGTGTGTGCTGGGCAAGTTTGCAATTGTCATTTTTGAATGAACGCCAGCCAGGTCATGTGCGTGTGAAGAGGGTGTATAAACAACTAGTTGTCTATCTATTACAGGACGTTGCAGACAACCCCAACATTGATTGATTGCTCGTGTGTCATAACGACATCTGTGTGTGTATGTGTGTGCGCGCGCGCGTGCGTGCGGGTGTGATATCAATTACAGGACATCGCAATCAGTCTCATCACTCTGTGGAGTTTCATGTGTGCTGGGCAAGTTTGCGATTCTCATTTTGAAAGAACGCCAGTCAGGTTTGTGGATGTGAAGAGGGTGTATCAACAGCTAGTTGTCTATCTATTACAGGACGTCGCAGTCAGACCCAACATTGTTTATGCAATGCATTTACAAGCCGTTGCAGTCAATCGCAACATTGTTTGGTTGCTCGTGTGTCAGTATGTAAAATCTTTACTGTCCCTAGTTATAGCATCTTTATCCTTTCTCCAGACTGAAGATTTGCAGACACGGAAAAATATCTAGACTATTGAATGGTTACAAGAAGTGAAATCTCGAAACTATTGCTTACAAAAAGTGAAATCTAGAGACCATTGCTTACAAGGGTGAAAGCTCGAAGGTATTGAGCGGTGTATAAGAAAGGAAGACACCAAGCGGTCTAGCACAAAATATTGGTATGTATGCTTTCATCATTTCTCACTAACTATCGGTCATCACTAAATATTTTCACCCCTAAGTGGTGGGGACCATTAAAGGTAGTCACCATTTCTCACTAATATAGTACAACTCTGTGCCATACAATATAAAATAACACAAAGAACAGAATTACGAACCAAGGTGTTGCTAACCATCACTATAAAAATATAATTACGGAGAAGACCCTCTGTAAGGATAAAAAGAAAATGAAATAATTTACTAGGTGTGACATCATAAACCTCAAATCTTTTTTTTTCTTTTGATTTTTTCCTAACAATGTATGTGATATGAAATAATTTGTTTTTGTTTTTTTTTCTGTAGATATGCTATCAGCATGACTATCGCATGTTTTGTGTCGGACTATAATGATGTTGTCTTTTCTTCACTAGCTGTTTGACAGTCGGTATATACAACGATTCTGAAAGTCTGGAACTAGTGGAAGACTACACAATTTTATAAGGGTCACTATACCTTATCCATTGGACCTACACACACGAGACATTATATAATACCCGAAACTACAAGCGTGTTGGAAATATTACTGAGCCTATCACCAAGCCATTATCTAAATCCAGTCTTTTTCATCACTACATTTTTTTTCTATCATTATGGCAACTAGGCAGAAAAATATCTATCTCTGCTCTATCTGTGGTAAAGTATTTACAGAAATCCGCAGTCTTACACGTCACATTAACACCGTACACAAAACCCAAACTCACACATGCCACATTTGCGGTAATCTATACAGTAGGAAAGATGCACTAAAACGACACATTAAAACTGATCACCAGACAGCAACATTCAACACATGTTACCACTACACCATCAAATGCAGGACACTATATCATCAAATACTACACCATCAGGCACTAGCATCAAGCAAAAGGAAAGCACCAGTAGACACACAGACATCTAAAAAACCTAAACTTGATACCATGGAATCACAGGAAGCCGTCGTAGTTGACGAAGTAGATGAGGAACTAAAGACTATAGACATCATCCGCGACCCTGACGTCCAACAGAAATATAGAGACGTCTGGCCCAAGACACATCAGAACATCCACAAATATGTATCGACCTACAATTTTTTTCATCGACCAGACGCAACACAACCAATTGACTGGACCGAGACTTTAAGACCAATATTTGCTAGTCAGACATACAGGTTCAAAGTAAATTATTCACATCACATGATCTTACGTCATAAGGAGACAAGAGAACTTAGGTTTTTCCATTCTTCATCGAACAATGCATGCCAACTCGACATCCCCCACCTAGTTAACCATGAAAACGACTTTGACGAGTTTATAGAAATAGTTCAGGACAGTGACATGTTTAATTACACCCTACACAACAGACCTGACACTAAGTACCTAGTAGAGACAATCCCTGCGACAAGTTTCTATATATACCACATCACTGAACACCCGCTAGGTTGATTGCTGACATTAATATGATCTATTAAAAATTAAAGTGGACATATGTGTGATAGCCTTGCCTATGTGGTACAGTGAATTGTCCGTATCATTGAAAATAAAAAGACTCAATGTTGTGTGTCACTGTCTGTCACATTTTCACCCATCATTAAAAATGCTATTAGTATTGAAATTAAAAAAATAAAAATATTGAATGTTGTGCACATGAAAATATTGCGTTTGATGGAAAAAATAAAAGTAATGAAAACGGAAATTTCTTGTTTTGTTGGGTTTTTTTTCCAGTGGTATGCTTGGCTTGTTTTTCCTCTTTCTGGTTTTTCATTGTTTTCATGTTGACGACTATGCGAGCTTTGTTTTTCATGTTGAATGTAGTGCAAAGATGTGGAACAATTCACACACACACACACACACACACACACACACACACACACACACACACACACACACACACACACACACACACACACACACTATGGAACAATGAGACAAGACCAAAGTCACGCAAGAACAAAGACACGATGGAACAGAGAGAGACGTACAATATCACACAGGAATGTTCATCCAAACTTATAATTATCTCAACGAAACTTATAAAAATTAGGACACTTCGTTAACCAAAGTGAAATATCTTAACCAAATTACAACCACACTTATAAATATCTCAGCCAAACTTATGAAAAGTAGGAAAATTTGTTAAACAAAGGTGAAAATGTTTATCAAATTTCAACCAAATTTATAAAAAGTATGAAACGTTGTTAACCAAATGTGAAAATATTGGTCAAATTTCAACCAAACTTATAAAGAGTAGGACAATTTGTTACCCAACGGGGAAAAAATATCACCCAAAGAGAGAAATATTTCAACTAAACTTATAAATAGATCAACCTAACTTATGAAAAGAAGGAAAACTGTCAGGCAAATGGGAAAATGTGAGGCAAAATACAGAAATATCTCATCCAAACCGATGAAAAGTAGTAAACATTATTAACCAAAAGGGGAATACCTAGGTCAAGTAGGAAAATCTGCTACCCAAAAGTGAAAACATATTTGGCCACATTTCAATCAAATTTATGAAAAGTGGGAAAACTTGTTAACCAAAGAGCAAAAAGCTTGGTCAAGTAAGAAAATTTGTTAACCAAAGGTGAAAAGGTTAGCCAATTTCAAGTCAATCTTATAAAAATATCAGTCAAACATATGAAAAGTAGGAAAAATTTGTTAACCAATCGTGAAAAAGCTTGGCCAACTTTCACCCAAACTTATGAAAAGTGGGAAATTTTGTTGTCCAGATGTGGAAAGTTTGATCAAAGATCACCCAAACTCATGAAAAGTAAGAAAATTTATTAACCAAATGTGAAAAGGTTAGCCAAATTTCAAACCAAACTTATAAAAATCTCAGTCAAACATATGAAAAGTAGGAAAAATTTGTTAACCAAACGTGAAAAGTTTGGCCATCTTTCACCCAAACTTATGAAAAGTGTGAAATTTTGTTGTCCAGAAGGGAAAAGTTTGACCAAATTTCACCCAAACTTATGAAAAGTAGGAAACTTTGTTAACCAAAGGGCAAAAATCTTGGCCAAGTAAGAAAATTTGTTAACCAGAGGGGGAAAATTTTTGGCTACATTTCATTCAGACTTATAAAAAGCTCAACCAATCTTATGAAAAGTAGGAAAATGTGTTTACCAAGTGTGAAAAGGTTAGCCGAATTTCAAACCAAACATATAAAAAAAAATCTCAGTCAAACATATGAAAAGTAGGAAAAATGCGTTAGCCAAACGTGACAACTTTGGCCAACTGTCACCCAAACTTATGAAATGTAGGAAACTTTGTTAACCAAATGGTAAAAACCTTGGTCAAGTAAGAAAATGTGTTAACCAAAGGTGAAAAGTTTTGGACAAGTTTGACCAAATTTCAAACAAAACTCATAAAAAACAAGGAAATTTTGTTAACCAAATGTGAAAAGTTTGACCAAAGTTCAGCGAAAACTTATAAGATATTCGCCTGTCCCCTATGCAAACAACAGCTGTATTTCAGAAAATTAAACATATCTTATGTAATAAGTGTCAGAGTCTTGCGTAGAGCAAGATAAGTAGCTCGTTTTCTGGCAAGTGTGAAGCAATATCAAACTATCAAATCACACGAAGTGAATATCCGAAAGTATTATTCACAAGCTTTATTTACGCGCTGCATTTATTATCGCACAAACATCGCGCAATGACAATCCATAGCAATCATTACGGCATGAACAATATCACTACAATACATAATAATACATGCAAGCAATAAACATCTCACTTACAAGTCAAACTATTCAAGCGTTCGAACCAGTCTCCCACTGTCGTACAGGCTAGCTCTCAATGCAGATTCAAACACTCCTCGCATACCCATGCGACCTGTCCATTCAAACACCTAAACCCGTCTGCCAGTTCTGGCGCTACACACGCTACACGCTCACGTCAGCTAGTGTGACCCCTGCAAGGTTCACGGGGTGTACTGCTGACCAGCGGTCGTTTAAGCTTCGCTCAATTGCTGTGCTTGGCTGCTTATCCGGGCGTCGTCGAAGACGCCGCGTTCTCTCTGCAGTGTTTAACATCACTCAGGGTTGCGTGTTGTTATGTTGTCTGGCGTTGGTACAGACAACGCGTCGCAACCTCGGATGTGAGACCTTGACACTCTCCACACCCCTTTTTCATGAAAGGATTTCCTTTCATGTACAATATATATCTAGGTGTTATTAAACATGTCAAAGTCGAACATTATACCTTATCAATTATAATAAATATATACAGGTGAATAGTAAACAATATGTATACACCAATTATGTTGCACTATGAAGTACAACAGTCAAGTACAATCTATTTCATGGGCATTACCTCGCTGTGACACAGCTAGTCCGGTAGGTATCGGCTAAACTGGCCCCTACCTCACAACCAAGAACAAAAATACTAAAATAATCAGGTCAAGCCGTGAGCATCTCCCTCTGAGATAGCTCCATCATCAGACCTCTGTTTAGAGTTTCTAATGAAGGTCAACAGTTTTGGCAATATACTGTCCATATCTAAACGACGTTACATTGACATGTTATTTATCAAGCACACATGTTAATGGTTACAATACATATTTACATATCACCAACAATTTAGAGTAATGTCCCCTGGTTATTATACAAAAAATTTAGGAACAATAATTTATCGTCGTTTACAAGACATAAATTACCACTGCAAATTTATTTCTTAGTGTCATAATTTGATCCTTATTGACAAATGTGCACAAAAAGTCACGTTTGTAAAGAAGCAATCAAGTTACGATGCTGAGATTACATCTTATAAAAATCGACATATACAATTCCGTATATGGAAATATTTTAAATCACATTTTAATACAATTGTCATACATTTATAGACTTTTTAGCGTAGTCTGCTAACTTTTAACTTAATATGCAAAAAATATCGGAAGTATACAGCTGTACTATTACATGTGTTGTGGTGTCATTCATACAACGTTGGTCCGTTCTGGATGGATCTTATATAAACGGAGTAGTAGTTGTTACTATCAGCTGTTGGATCGTCTCTTCCGCCTTCTGCTCGGATTGTACTGTCGCAGTCATCTTTCGTACCTTGTTAAAACGTCTTGGACACCTCGGTCTGGATACCTTCAGGATTACCTCACGTTGTAGTGGCTTGGTAAATTCCTGGATCCTTGTAGTGTTGTCCAGTGACACTTCTCTGTAGTGTCCTGGTTGTTACAATATTTATGTATTTACAATAATAATTACATTCTTTCTCATATCTCACAGTTATACAACACATTAGTTTACATAATACTGATTCCATTCTTTCACATATCTCACAATTATACACGCATTCATTCGCATGATAATAATAAGAATCGCAATATGTACATAAGTTATATACATTGGGAGATACAATCTTCCCCATCACAATGGTGTACACAGCGTTACTGACACATTGTCACAATTGGCTGTGGTACTGAGCACTATCTACGTTGCAGTTTTATACACCCTCTGCACTGTGCTCTGGTGTTGACTGGGTATTAGGTTCGTCGTATGGACATCTCGACAAGAGATCTGCAAGACAGTTTTGTGAACCCTTTATATGGTTAATCTCATAGCTATAGTCCTGCAGAAGAAGGGACCATCTTGCCACCTTGCTGTTACTTGGCGTTCCTCTGGTAACAATTGTCAGCGGACTATTATCTGTTTCAATAATGAAATGTTTGCCTAACAAAAATCTAGAAAGTTTACGTACCGAAAATACCATGGCAAGAGCCTCGAGTTCCGGTGTACTGTAATTTCGTTCGCTGGTGTTCAGTTTTCGAGAGACGTAGTATACTGGGTACAAGATTTGGTCGTGTTCTTGGAGAAGCACACCTCCAATGGCTACGGAGCTCGCATCACATCTTAATCTAAAAGTAATATTCAAATTTGGCAATTTCAGAATAGGTGATTTAGAAAAATATGAAAGAATCTTCGTAAATGCTGGCCTTAAACATTCACTGTTTACAATCACATTGGGGTGTTTATTTGTTAGTAGATCAGTGAAACATTTGGTCAATTCAGCAAAATGAGGAATAAACTGTCTATAATAGTTTAAAAGACCTAACACACTTCGCAACTGTTTCTTAGTTGTCGGAAGCGACAATTTCAAAATTCTGGACATGATGTTATCGTCAGTTGATATAAAGCCATTTGAGATCTTATAGCCCAAAAATGAAATTTCCTGAAAGGCTATATCAACTTTGGAAGGTTTTACAGTCAGTCCATGATGTCTAATCCTGTCAAATGTCTGCTGTAGTGCTGTTATGTGCTCTGTCATGTCCTTTGTGTGTATGCAAATGTCGTCCATGTACCAAATGATGTTAGCAATGTCTGTCAAAAGAATTCTTGTCATTCTGACGAAGGTAGCTGGTGCATTGACTAATCCGAAAGGTAGTTTACACCATTCGTATAAACCCCACGGTGTGGCAAATGCAGTCAGATGTATACTATCAGGATGTACAGCTATCTGCCAGTAGCCTTTTGTCATGTCAAGTTTAGTAAAATAACGTGAGTCAGATAGTTCAGTCAAGATGTCTTCACAGTTGCTCATCGGTTCTAAATCCAACTGTGTAATGCTGTTGAGTTTACGATAGTCCACACAAAGTCTAATAGTGTTGTCCTTTTTGCGTACTAAAACTATTGGTGAACAGAAATGAGATTGTGAACGTCGAATGATATGATTTGCTTCTAAATCAATGATTTCTTGATGAAGTTTTTCTTTATAGTGTATAGGGATGGAATATGGTCTACACTTAATAGGAATGTCAGATGTTAAGATGATTTGGTGTTGCACTAAATCTGTCTGTCCTGGGCTGTCAGAAAAGATCGTCCTGTATTCTTGTATCAGTTGTCTGCAACTGTCAGTCTGTGTCTGCGTCAGTTTAGGATTTACCTTAATGTCCTGTAAGTTGGTCGTCGTGTCAAGAACTGGTGTCGGTATCTCGTCAGTGTCGTTGTCGTCCGTCTGGTCCACTATGGAGGTGCTTGCTGCAGTCTCTACTTGTTCGTCTTGCCTGTGGTGATATGGTTTGAGCATGTTAATATGGAAAATTTTATGTTTGTCCCTAACTGCAATTTCGTAATCTACCGTCGAAATTTGTCGTAGCACTTTGAACGGTCCTTGCCATGAGTCAGTTAGGAGATGTCTATCACTTGGCAAAAGAAGAAGAACGTCCTGTCCTGGCGTCAGTGTAATAGTTCTATTTCCTCTGTTAGCATATTGTCGGTAAATAGCTCCTGATTTTTGGAGAGCTTCTTTAGCTAACATACATGATTTCATAATTCTATCACGCAATGATGTTACATGTTCATATGGTGAAATGGGTATAGACAAAGTTGTACTTTCAGTCAACATAGATTCATACAGAGATAATGGGCCGCGTGGTTGTGCACCATATAACATTTCGAATGGTGAGAACCCAGTGCTGGAATGGGGCACTTCCCTATATGCAAACAAAATTGCAGGCAGATAAGTATCCCAATCTTCAGGATGTTCTTGGGTTACCTTAGAGAGCATATGTTTCATATCGCCATTAATCTTTTCCACTATACCGGTCGAATGTGGGTGGTATGGACTGTTGAAGCATTGTTTAACACCCAACATTTTGGTAAAGGCTTGTGTAGCTGAGGAAATAAACTGGCTACCCCGATCTGAAAGGATGGTATCAGGGAATCCTACCCTCGCAAAAATATGAAAGAACACTTCCATGATGTCTTTGGAAGTTATGTTCTTCATTGGAATCGCTTCTGGCCAACGAGTACATAGATCAATGAGTGTTACAATGTACCTATTACCTTTAGATGTTATATGGTTCAGAGGACCAACTATATCGACCGAGATCTTTTCAAACGGTCTACTAGCCAAATCAGTAACTTGCAATTCAGCTTGTGGGTGTTTACCCTTTTTGACAAGCTTTTGACAGATGTCACACGATCTGCAATACTGTTTGGTATCGTTGCAAAACTTTGGCCAATAAAATTGAGTAAGTAACCTTGCTCTAGTTTTAGCATACGCCATGTGTCCTGCAAAGGGTATGTCATGAGCTAGATTCAATGCTTGCTTTGCGGTTTTCTAACGGTAGCACTGTTTGTTCTATAGTGCTGGAACCTTTGGTGTAGTACCGTGTTAGAATTCCGTTCTTCAGAGCAAAGTACCATTGAGCATTCTTTGCTACTCTTGGCTTTTGGCCTACAAGTTTAAAATACTTTTGCAGAGATCGATCGGCTTTTTGAGATGTTATAAACGTCTCCCTAGTTGTCTCAGGAGATGTTACAACTGGACTTACTCGTTGTAAAGCCTCTGTTTGATCGATTCGATCTTGCATCTGTGCAGTAGATCTAGTTACTGCATTTACTACATTACAACGATCATTCTCATCACACATTGATGTTACATTCACACAATTACATGTATGTTCTGGCGTAGCCAGGTTGGTATTTGTACATTCATTTACAGGTGGTAATACATCATGAATGGTGATTGGTGATGAAGGTGAAATGGTAGTATCAATATTACAACTGACAGTTGATGTACTGCTGTCATGTGGTATGTCATTCACTTCAGGAAGGTTTCCAATGATAATATCGCAGCAAGGATTGGTTAATGCTGCGCATTTAACCTTTCCTGTAAGGAATGGTGTAGTTATATATGCCCATGCAAGTGGATATTTCTCTATGTTTCCTGAGAATGTCCTGCATGTGACATATTTACCACTATATTGTGATGGTAAAATATAATCTCTCTTTACACCAATGAGAGTACTCCCGCTATCACGTAAAACTGTGGCAGCTCTACCATTAACATACCCCTGGTGGATGTTTAGTTTACCTTTGGAGTTTACTACAGAATTGGCCTCCTCACTGGTAACAGGTATAGAATGGCCGCATGTTAACACGCCATCCTCATGAAATTGATCACAAATGGTACATTTTTCCTGATGGAACACCTCAATGGAATGTGCTGAGTTTACTGGGTGATCTTGTACACTTTCATCTTCTGACGAAGAACTGTCAAACATGGCTGCATTAGCCTTTTTGGTCATTGACTTGCCTTTACAATCTTTACGCCAGTGACCATAAGCTTTACAAAGATAACATTTGGTAACTTTTCTGTAGTTCTTCCTTTCTTTATCTTGCTTAGAAATGTAATTATGCAAGTACGTAGTGTACCCAGGGTGTTGGTCGCACATATCATTCTCATTGTGTTTATAATCGCAATATTTGCACTGATACAATTTCTCTGCAGCTTGTTTATAAGGTCTTTGTTTGGTATTTGACCCTGCCTGATATTTGCCATATGTAGCTGCTGCTACAAAGTCTGTGCTGGTCAGACTACTAGAGAAACAATGCTTATTGGCTGCAAAATAACCAGAGCCACGACTTTCAATCTGTTGAACACTTTCACACTGACATTCCAACAAAAATTTAGAAAAGGGGGGTGGGAGAGATGCGATAATCTTATCTCTCAACATAAGATCAACTAATTTGTCATAAATTCCATTTACTTTGGCTGCTGACAGCCATTTAGAAAAAATATTTTGAATTTCTGAGATGTAATCAGAGAACGTGTGTGTTGGCTTAGAAGACAACTTCCTAAACTGTTCTCTATAACCTGATTCATCCAGTAGCAAAATGTGACATAATTTTAGATTTAATGTAAAGATAATCTTCTTTCAGGTCATTTGGGATCGACTCTATGACTTTAAGAGGTTCCCCAGAAAGACTTCTTACATATACTATCCCCCATTCAGGTTTTGGAATTTTGTAATGATCCATAACAAATTCAAAATTTTGGGTGAATGCTGCTATGCAATCACCTGTGTTGTAACTTCTGATCAGACCTTGGTACTTCTTATGAGGTTGATCTTTGTCTGTTTCTCTATTAACTTTATCTTTAGAAGATTCAGCTTTCAGCTGTTCAATTTTCAGTTGTGTTTCTTGCTCTTCTCTCTTACTTTGGGCTAAGATCTCAGCTTGCCTCACTGCAGCTTCTGATTGTGCTTGTTGAAGCTTTAAAGCAGCTTCTGATTGTGCTTGTTGAAGCTTTAAAGCAGCTTCTGAGTCTGCCTCTTTCATTTTCAACGCCCTTTCGGCAGCTCTTTCATTCCGCTCAATCATCTGCTCTTGTTTCACAAGATATTCTGCATATTTACTTTCACTCCATGTTCTCAATCCCTCACCAGACATATTCATTTTTAAACCCATTTCAATGAAATCGTTTAAAGAAGACATGATGAACAATAGGTATGATGGAATAAATATAAACAAAATTACTTATGATGTTAGTAAGTTACAAATATTTATAGCACAGTTAATGTCTAAAGCCAGACTAACGAAAGTATAAAGAGAGATGAAAAAAATTTATACTCAAGTAATCCTTGGGTAATGTGCTGTTCAGTGGTGCTCGAAATCACACTGGAACGTCTTTCGGGTTGACGCACAAAAAATTTTTGAAGTTCACCAGACTCAGGTAAAGTTGACACAAAAACCCTGTACTTTTTAAACTAAACGAAATTAGAACGTTTGTAAATGTATGGTGTGTGTAATGTCACTGAAGTCTGTAAAGGTTTGTATGCTGTCAAGTATTATTGTTAGTCGTTACCACAATCAACAACTTTCACGCTCACACTAACCCTACTCAATGACATTCAAGGGCACGGCCGCCATTTTGGATTTTAGGTACAAAATTTGTTGAATTTAGTGATAAGTCTGAAGACGCCTCGGTTGGCTTCAAATAATATCTTCACACTTATAATTTAATTAAATCAACTCTATTTAATCGTTACTTTACCTTAATCTATGACTTGCGCACTTCTATCGGCATTTTCACATTCGCTTCAAACTCGGACAAAAAAATTTACAAGTTCGCATTTGGTTCAAAACCCGGACGAAAGCCACCACGTTCGCACTTGTCAGAGTCTTGCGTAGAGCAAGATAAGTAGCTCGTTTTCTGGCAAGTGTGAAGCAATATCAAACTATCAAATCACACGAAGTGAATATCCGAAAGTATTATTCACAAGCTTTATTTACGCGCTGCATTTATTATCGCACAAACATCGCGCAATGACAATCCATAGCAATCATTACGGCATGAACAATATCACTACAATACATAATAATACATGCAAGCAATAAACATCTCACTTACAAGTCAAACTATTCAAGCGTTCGAACCAGTCTCCCACTGTCGTACAGGTTAGCTCTCAATGCAGATTCAAACACTCCTCGCATACCCATGCGACCTGTCCATTCAAACACCTAAACCAGTCTGCCAGTTCTGGCGTTCTACACGCTACACGCTCACGTCAGCTAGGTGTGACCCCTGCAAGGTTCACGGGGTGTACTGCTGACCAGCGGTCGTTTAAGCTTCGCTCAATTGCTGTGCTTGGCTGCTTATCCGGGCGTCGTCGAAGACGCCGCGTTCTCTCTGCAGTGTTTAACATCACTCAGGGTTGCGTGTTGTTATGTTGTCTGGCGTTGGTACAGACAACGCGTCGCAACCTCGGATGTGAGACCTTGACAATAAGACACTATAATTGAAGGAACAAAATAAAATTTCAACAATAAAATTGTACAAAAAATTAACAATTAAATTTCTCTTTATGTTTCCAACTTGATTGTTTCATGTAGAAATTTAATTGTTAATTATAGTCCGACACAAAACAGTCAACCTCTCCAACATTTTGCGTTGAAATCTTCCTGGACTGTTGTTTGACTGTTTTTACATTGTAACATAGCCATGTCAAGTTATTCATTAAAAAGTTATCACTTTCTTCTTCTATGCCATCTGCAATTGATGCATAGACTTGTATGATAATCATCATCTCATCTCATCTCATCAGGTTCCTCTTGTACCATGCGGTGTCGAGGTGACGCATAAATAGCATGAGAGTGCCCGTTTATAGGCTTCATATATCAAGATTACTATGGACTCTTCCTCTGCTTTCGTCTAGTCTGTAGATCATTGCTTGTTGTGGTATACTGTTAGTTGGTAATCTAGTTATATGGCCAAACCATTTAATCTGATGTTTTCTGATGAAATCTAGCTCTGCAGTCCGTTTATGCTTATTGTGTTTTCTTCAAGCGGAAAAAGAATCCCCTGCCGGCTTGCTCACGTTCATCCAGAGCAGCATAGGCCCAGACCTGTGGCGCAGTGTTGCCATTGTAATACTTTTCGCGCTAAATTTAGTGCTTTTTCAAGTCAGTTAGTGCGAAAATTTTCCTTTTAGCGCGGCCGCGTAAATTTAGTGCTTCACAAAGTTTTTTGGTGCTTTTTGGTGCTTTTTTGGGGTGGGTAAAAATTACTGTAAAATTCATTTTGGGAACACTAAAAAGCCGAATTTGAACTGAAGCAAGGGAATAAAACAGTCTTAGTACGTTACCGCGCAATATTCAACTAATTTAACTCCCTTTAATACGATTTAGCTGAAAGCGAACGCCATCTTGCAGACAAGTCCAAACGTCAATACATTAGCTTGTAATCGATTTCATAATTTTGTGGTGTCTACATAATCCTTTCAATTAAGCTTATTTGTGTTTCACCGTGAGCAAGAAATATTGTCAACATTTCAGAGAACAGTGGCTCAGTGAAACGAAATTTCAAAAATGGTTGTTAAAAGTAGAAGGGGATAATACAAAGTGTTTTTGCAAATATTGCAAATGTTCCATTGCAGCCAGGTTAAATGTTATTGAGAGGCACAAGAATACAACGAAACATCATAAAGCCGAACAACCATTCAGTACACAAAGGCAAACAACAATTGCATTTGACAAACTGAAATATGATGTCAAAGAAAGAGAAGGATGCATGAGTTTGTTCATAGCTGGCCATTGTTCACTTCGCGTTGTTGACCATGTAAGTGAACTCTGCAAGGTACACTTTGGTGACAGCAAAGGTTGCAAGAACTTTAAGCTTAGGAGAACTAAGTGCAGAGCAGTTATTTCAAATGTACTTGCACCATATTTCACAACAGACTTGACAGATGATATTGGCAAAAGTAAATACAGCTTATTGATTGATGAGAGCAATGAAATTTCTGAAACTAAGCTACTTGGATTAGCTATTAGGTACTATTCAGAGACAAGAAAGCAGTTTGTGGTTACTTACTTAGATTTAGTTGAAGTGAGTGACTGCAACGCACAGGCAATATGCAATGCGTTGAAAGATTGTTTAAACAAGAATGGACTTGAGTTGCAAAGACTAGTTGCACTCGGCACTGACAATGCATCTGTCATGACAGGTGTAAACAATGGAGTATATACAAAATTAAAATCCGAAGTTCCTCATCTGGTACTAATTAGGTGTGTATGTCATTCCCTTCAGCTGGCAGTGTCACAGGCTGCAGCTGCTTGTCTTCCCAGGAACATCGAGTTGATAATTAGAGAAACATATAACTGGTTTTCTCACTCAAGTCTTCGTCAAGCAAAGTAGGCCTACAGGGAGCTTTTTGCTTCAATAAATGATGGACAACATCCGTTGAAGATTGTTCAATTAAGCCAGACACGATGGATGTCCATTCAATCTGCCATTGTCAGAATATTGTAGCAGTGGGTCGAGCTCAGAACTCATTTTGATGTAGCAAGACTCAACGAGCGCTGTTATACAGCAGAACTTTTACATTCTATGTTTAGCGACATGAAAAACTATGTGTATCTCATATTTCTCAAGCATATTCTCGGAGAAGTTCAAAGTGTGAATAAGAAATTCGAAGCAGATATACAGGATTCAACAAAACTACTCAGCTACTTTATAACATTTTGAATGAATACCACCAGTGCTTGTTTTAGTGATTTCCCAACAAATAGTATTGCAATTTGGTGCTTTTTTGGCTCGAAAGTAGTTCTGATTGGGATTTGGCGGATCTGGAATAAACTTCATTGTAATATGAAGTGATAATATTAAATTATACTGTGCTACCTTGTGACATTTGTAATAAAAACAGTTGGTGCATTTTTTTTGGTGCTTCTTAAAAATTTTGGTGCTTTTTAGTGCTTTTTGGGGTCGATTTTGGTGCTTTTTCATCAAAGGGAGATGGCAACACTGCTGTGGAGAGGCATAAACATCAACGCCAACTGATAAAACACAGGATGATGACGGTTTAAGGGAAATAACCTATACAATTACAAATAATGTGTTCTGTAACAATAGTAAACTTTATTTGCATATTAACTTGTTAGTGAAGAAATACATTTAATTTTTATGGTAAAGTATAAATGATTAATTATAGAATCTTTGAAATTTGAGCAAAATTACAGAAATAATATACATCAAATTGCGATGTATTGCATAGATTGTAAGCAGTATTACATCAATAGCTCTGTAAACAAATAATTAAAATGATATTTGTTATATCAAGAAGACGTTTGCAGTTACTTAAAACTTTATCTAGGAAGGGAAGTGTTCAGGCGCCAAGCCGACACTCTCCTTAATTTTCTGAATACATAAACTGATCGCGAACACAACAGCTACATAACAGATCTGCCTGTTTTTATGTTGTCCAACTGCTTTTGTAGTGATGTGTTGTAGAGAGGAGGCAGTTGTAGTAGCATTTGCAAAACAGCTTCCATTTGTCGTTGCAATAAAGTTTCCCCCCCCCTTTTCCCTGACGTGTCTCCACCTCTTCGTGGTAGAGGGGCTTGCGTGTTCCCAATGACCCCAAGAACTATGCCGACGGTAGTACAGCTACATGTCGGACAGGTCAAAGGATAGGAACCAGACCAAGAGATACACACCTGCTGCCCTGCAGGTAGACTGGGGAGAGGAAGTCAAAGCCAGTTATCCATAAGTCCGATTGCGGCGCTCGATGCCACTGCATTCTTGATCCAGACATATATTCTGAGGCTCTCAGTTGAGGGATATGACTGAACGCCTCTAAGTCAATATCCCCCGGAAGTGAGGGTCGGGCCGATGCTCACCCACTGCAGAATGGGGTTGAGATGTTGAGCCTGCTACATGCTTGGTCCAGACACTTGTTCTACTGCTCTCAGTCGAGGGATGAGGGATCCCCGTATAAGAGGGCTTGGCCGTTACACGCCCTCCTCTGCATGGAGGTAAGATGCTCAGCCGGTAGCACATGCACCCTACCTCGCGAGCGTTACTAAGGGAGGAAAAAGCGTCCCAGTTGTACGCAATGGTTACGATGCGAGTCTGTATTTAAACTCATTGAGTGTACGCAGTCAAAGGTGGAAAAAGGACTCATTAACACGAAATGGAACGCTTGGCTAGCGAATCCATTACGTGGAAGTTCGAAGTGAAAGCTTGCTGAGTGGATGTCGTCTGCAATCTAGGGTGGAAAACCGTCTCATTAACACGATATAGAACGCTTAGCTAGTGAATCCATTACGTGGAAGTCCGAAGTGAAAGTTTACTGAGTGGATGTGGTCTGCAGACTGACCGTTCCTGGTTTACGTGGGGAGCGGCCTGTGGCAAACGAAATACCCAACACATGAAAGTGAGGAATTAAAGCAGCCATGAGCAGGACGTGGCAATGTCTTGGGTGAGCCCAGTACCATAGCGCAATGGGCCGGCTCTGCAATTATGGAAGACTCCTTGGATGGCGGAGAATGCCCATTCTCTGCCACTGCCGTGCCTTGAGGGATTACCGTGATGTCTTTGGCCGTTCTACCTTGACCAGCTGAGATGTGGGCGACACCACAACAGAATGTCCCTCGAAACCCCCTGGAAGGCTACATTATATAAAAATGCCCGCATAAGTCGGATGTGCCGGCCGAAGGTTGCAAATAAATTGGCACAACGCAAAAGTGTCCCTCGTTCCCGGGACAATGCTTACTATTTTGTCTTCCGGGCACAGCGTCCAGCACACGTCTGAACCGAAAGCTCGCTGAGTGGACGCCGTCTGCAGACCGACCGTTCCTGGTTTGTGCGGGAAGCGGCCTGTGGCGAACGAAATGCCCTATACATGGAAGTGAGGAATTAAAGCAGCCATGTGCAGGACGTAGCGATTCCTTTGGTGAGCGCTATATATCGGCTATACAATTATGGAAGACTCCTTGAATGGCGGTAAATGCCCATGGACTGCCCCTACCTTCACTTGAGGCCTGATCGTGAAGTCTTCGACCGTTCTAACTTGACCAACTTAGATGTGGACGGCACCACAGCAGTGAGAGACCCCCAGGACGGCTAACCTGGGTTTAAAAAACGCCCGCTAAAGTCGGATGTGTTGGTCTAAGGGCTTTGGCCCAAGGGTGCATAACAAGACACACCGCAATAGCGTCTGGGAAAAAAAACACTCCGGGTGAACGCAGCAGCAGCAGCAGCAGCTGCTGCAGAAGAAAAAGAAGAAGAAGAAGAAGAAGAAGAAGAAGAAGAAGAAGAAGAAGAAGAAGAAGAAGAAGAAGAAGAAGAAGAAGAAGAGGAAGAAGAAATCCCATCGACTCTTTTATCTCTTTATCTATTCTTCATCTTATAGTCCATGCTATGTGGCGTTGCTGGCCATATCCACAGTCTTCCGTCTCGTGTGCTGCCAATCATTTCTGATACTGTCCAGCATCTTCTCTCTCGATCTCCTCCCTGCCTCCCCTCCACTAAAACTTTCCAGCCGTCATGACGTAAGCAGTAGGGGGGACGCAATTTACACCTCACATTAGGTGCAGCACCTTCGTAGTTACGTCATATTTTACTATACGAAGAGTCTAGCACCTACGCTTGACGTCACGAAACCACATTTTTTAAAAATTGGCGGGTATTTTCTTGGGTCTGGGTGTCCTGCTGACTACTTCCTGTTGTCACTTCCGGTCCCGAGCGGGCGGGCTGGAGGCGGCGTGCGGGGCAGACATTGAGGCAGGGGACGGACATGTGGAATACTTATATAGATAAGTAGACCAACTAGTCGCCGGGCACCTGGGTTCGAGTCCCAGTGTGTTGTGTGTGTGTGTGTGTGTGTGTGTGTGTGTGCTGCGGTGTGTCGTGTGATCGAGCCCCAATCGAACCCAATCGTGATATCGAACCCTTCGATGAGGAGACCGAAATCAATATGACAGAGTGGGAAAATAATTTATTCCATCACTCGAGTTACCCCGAGTAGGCCAAGTAAATTTTTTTTTTAACGTTTATTTCATACAAAGCAATGTATATTTACAAGGTGCAATGCATGTTTCTTTGTTTGTGTATATTACAGAGCGTTGCCGTTTGTTAGTGTTATGTCACATGCGTTAATGAAACAAAAACATACATATACAGTTATGATAATGACGTACGCTTACAGTCATCCCATTCTAACGTGATTGATGGTAATGGTGATGATAATGGTGATGATAAGGATGACGGAGACAACAACGACTATGATGTGGTGATGATTCCTTCCCCTCGTTCACTCTAAACCCATCATTCTCACACGCTTATAAACCTTCAACACACCAGGCGTTCTCTTCCACACCGACAATATATACATTAAATGAAATGTTGGTGTCAAGGTTGAAACGGCAAAAGCCGCCCCACGCTTTACACTGCAGGCAGCCTCATGTAAGCTTAGTTTCCTGTAAGTGAATTCAATATTATTGCTGAATGACAGCCCTCGACTTAATCGCAAGTGCCCAGGATTTGCTTGCGGTGGGCTGGGTTGGGACCGGGAAAGCGGTCAACAAAGAGGTAGGGAGAGAGAGGGAGCTGGGGAGGGGAGAGGAGGGGGAGGGATAAAGAGAGAGCGCATAAACAGATTGTAATTTGTTACATTGTCCATTTGCGAATACAGCGTATACATAAGTATCCCGTTTATTATGTACAAAAGCAGGCTTTTACATTGCGAATACAGCGTATAGTAATTCATGTTGGGGGGGGGGGGGGGGGGGGAGAGCAGTAAAGAGAATGGAATTTATTAGCTTCACTAAAGAGTTTACCTGAGCTGTTCCGACCGAGGTCAACCGTCGGTCGACAAGACCACTGACTCACAAATGCCAAGGTCATATTGTTCTATCTAGGTTGGGCCCCAGGACTCAGTAACAGCGATCAACGGCTGATAAGCTGTGAAGATAATACATTTGACGTCTAGTCGAGTTGTGGTCGGTGAAAAATATGCAGTGGTCAGTCATGCAAGAGACGGAAATCTGGCGTTTAAGTATGGTAGAGTTAAGTCGACAGATTAAAATAAAATTTAGCACAAATATGTATTGTTATTTGCTGTAAATCTCTCTCTCTCTCTCTCTCTCTCTCTCTCTCTCTCTCTCTCTCTCTCTCTCTCTCTCTCTCTCTCTCTCTCTTCTCTCACTCTCTGTCTCTCTGGCTCTCTCTCTCTCTATCTTTTCTCTCACTCTATGTCTCTCTGGGTCTTTCTCTCTCACTCTCTCTCTTTCACTCTCTCTCTATCTCTATCTTTTCACTCACTCTCTGTCTGCTCTGGCTCTTTCTCTCTCGCTCTCTCTCTCTCTCTTCACTCTCTCTCTCTCTCTCTCTCTCACACTATCTCTATCTTTCTCTCTAAAATTATTAATACGGGTACTGTTTAAACCAGGCATTACTATCATATTCTCTCTCTCTCTCTCACACTATCTCTATCTTTCTCTCTCTCTCTCTCTTTTCTCTCACTCTCTGTCTCTCTGGCTCTTTCTCTCTCTCTCGCTCGCGCTCTCTCTCTATCTTTTCTCTCACTCTCTGTCTCTCTGGCTCTTTCTCTCTCGCTCTCTCTCTTCTCTCTCTCACTATCTCTATCTTTCTCTCTTTTTTCTCTCCCTCTTTATTCTCTTTCCATCTTTTCTCTCACTCTCTGTTTCTCTGGCTCTTTCTCTCTCTCTCTCTCTCTCTCTCTCTCTCTCTCTCTCTCTCTCTCACTATCGCTAACTCTCTCTGTCTCTGTCTCTATCTTTATTCTCTCCCTTTCTCTCTCCTTCTCTCTCTCTTTCTCTCTCTCCTGCTCTCTCCCCATTTTCTCTCTTTCTCTTCTTCTCTCTCTATCACTCTCCCCTTTTCTCTCTCTCTCTCTATCTTTCTCTCGCTCTCACCCTCTGTCTCTCTGTCTCTTTCTCCCTCGCTCTCTCTTTCACTCTTTCTCTCTCTCCTGCTCTCTCCCCATTTTATCTCTTTCTCTTCTTCTCTCTCTATCTCTCTCCCCTTTTCTCTCTCTATTCTCTCTCTCTCTCTCTCTATCTATCTTTCTCTCGCTCTCACTGTCAGTCTCTTTCTTTCTCGCTCTCTCTTTCACTCCCTCTCACGATCGCTCTGTCTCACATTTCTTTTACATATTGCAGTACACCGACCAGTTCACAATGCGCCAAGTCTCTAATGGTAAGATGGCATTTTTGATAAATAATTCACATATTCGTTGTGTTTCTCCAAGTAGGCATACAGTTAACCTACCAATTCTAGTATAATAAAGAGATATATGCTGTTAATCACATATAACTGAAGAATGTGCTCTGCTCGCTGCGACACCAATCAACACGTACACATGGCTGATTCATCAAGCCTGCATACAGAAAGTAGTGTCCTTAGTACCGGCAATGTCCCACAAGGAGCGCCTCGAGCTCTAATTTTTGCATTTGCCAATAGCAATATTTGATATAGCCGAGACACGAGTGTAATGACCCAGTAGTTCAAAAACAGAGGTAATGGAAGAAACCAACGTGGAAACTAACCCACAAAATAGCCCAGAGGGGGAAAGAAATTCGATCTAGTGCACGTGTGGTCGGAGAGTGCCGCGACTAGAGATTGTCTTCTTCTGTCATCTGGTCGCTATATACACAGTCATTGGCGTATCACTGTCCAATCTTTCCCGAGACAGCGTCGACGCAGTCGAGGGCAAGTTGTGGATCGCTCTTCTAAGCAGCTATCTGGGTTACATGCTACCAAACCCTAAAATATGAGCTTCTACCTGACATTACAGAGTAATGCTTCGCCGAATATGTTTCACAGGAACACACCAGGTCACTATTTCGTCAAGTTACCGCAGACTATTGAGGTGAGTCTACATTCGAAGTGGGTCTGACCGAAATTCAATTCCCCAACTACTACTGCAATGTGCTAGAGAATGAAGTATGGCTAAGATACATCCCAAATTAAATTTCTCTTTATGTTTCCAAATTGAATGTTTCATGTAGAAATTTAATTGTTAATTTTTGTACAGTTTTATTGTTGAAATTTTATTTTTTCCTTCAATCATAGTAACTTATTACATAAGATACATTTAATTTTCTGAAATACAGCTGTTGTTTGCATAGGGGACAGACGAATATCTCTAGTAGATTGGGGATGTAAAATGACAACGTGAGATATTTTTTCCACCTTTGGTTAAGGAATTGTCCTACTTTTTAAAAGTTTGGCTAAAATTTAGCTAAGATTTTTCATACTTTGTTAACAAAATTTCCTACTTTTTATAAAGTTTGGATGAAATATTTCTTCACTTTTCCAAAAAATTTCACATTTGGTTAACAAAGTTTCCTTCTTTTTTTAAGTTTCGATGAACTTTAGCCAAACTTTTCACATTTGGTTAACAAAGTTTCCTAATTGTTATGAGTTTGTTTGAAATTTGGTCTAACTTTTCACATCTGGACAACAAAATTTCCTACTTTTCACAAGTTTTGGGTGAGATATTTATAAGTTTGGTTGAACTTTGGCCACAATTTTTCACATTTGGTCAACAAAATTTCCTACTTTTTATGGATTTGGTTGAAATTTGACCAAACTTTTCACATTTGGTTAACAAAGTTTCCTACTTTTTATGAGTGTATTTGAAATTTGGCCAAAATTTTTCACTTTGGTTAACAAATTTTCCTAGTTTTTATAAGTTTGAGTGAGATTAAGTTTGGATGAAATATGGCAAAACTTTTCACATTTGGTTTACAAAAGTTCCTACTTGTTATGAGTGTATTTGAAATTTTGCCAAAAATTTTCACTTTGGTTAACAAATGTTTCCTACTTTTTATAAGTTTCGATGAACTTTAGCCAAACTTTTCACATTTGGTAACAAAGTTTCCTAATTTTTATGAGTTTGTTTGAAATTTGGTCAAACTTTTCACATATGGACAACAAAATTTCCTACTTTTCACAAGTTTGGGTGAGATATTTATAAGTTTGGTTGAACTTTGGCCACAATTTTTCACATTTAGTCAACAAAATTTCCTACTTTTTATGGATTTGGTTGAAATTTGACCAAACTTTTCACATTTGGTTAACAAAGTTTCCTACTTTTTATGAGTGTATATGAAATTTGGCCAAAATTTTTCACTTTGGTTAACAAATTTTCCTAGTTTTTATAAGTTTGAGTGAGATTAAGTTTGGATGAAATATGGCCAAACTTTTCACATTTGGTTAACAAAGTTTTCCATTTTTTTATGAGTTTGTTTGAAATTTGGTCAAACTTTTCACATCTGGACAACAAAATTTCCTGCTTTTCACAAGTATGGGTGAGATATTTATAAGTTTGGTTGAACTTTGGCCACAATTTTTCACATTTGGTGTACAAAAGCTCCTACTTTTTATGAGTGTATTTGAAATTTTGCCAAAAGATTTTCACTTTGGTTAACAAATGTTTCCTACTTTTTATAAGTTTCGATGAACTTTAGCCAATCTTTTCACATTTGGTTAACAAAGTTTCCTAATTTTTATGAGTTTGTTTGAAATTTGGTCAAACTTTTCACATATGGACAACAAAATTTCCTACTTTTCACAAGTTTGGGTGAGATATTTATAAGTTTGGTTGAACTTTGGCCACAATTTTTCACATTTGGTCAACAAAATTTCCTACTTTTTATGGATTTGGTTGAAATTTGACCAAACTTTTCACATTTGGTTAACAAGTTTCCTACTTTTTATGAGTGTATTTGAAATTTGGCCAAAATTTTTCACTTTGGTTAACAAATTTTCCTAGTTTTTATTAAGTTTGAGTGAGATTAAGTTTGGATGAAATATGGCCAAACATTTCACATTTGGTTAACAAACTTTCCTACTGTTTATGAGCTTGTTTGAAATTTGGTCAACATTTTTCACTTTCGTTAACAAATGTTTCCTACATTTTATAAGTTTGACTGAGCTTTTTAAAAGTTTGGATGAAATTTGGCCAAACTTTTCACATCTGGACAACAAAATTTCCTGCTTTTCACAAGTTTGGGTGAAAGTTGGCCACACATTTCACGTTTGGTTAACAAATTTTCCTACTTTTCATATGTTTGACTGAGATTTTTATAAGTTTGGTTTGAAATTTGACTAACCTTTTCACATTTGGTTAAACAATTTTCCTACTTTTCATAAGTTTGGGTGACATTTGGTCAAACTTTTCACATCTGGACAACAAAATTTCCCACTTTTCATAAGTTGGGGTGAAAGTTGGCCAAACTTTTCACATTTGGTTAACAAATCTTCCTACGTTTTGCAAAGTTTCCTACTTTTCATAATTTTGGTTGAGATATTTCAGACTATGGTAAACAGTTTTTCCTACTTTGGGTAACCCGTTTCCTTAGTTTTGTTGAACTATTTCTTGAATTTTTCACCAATATGTAACATTCTCTCATCACATGCCAACTATATACACCATAAACACACCAACAAAAAATTCAACAACCAAGACGTAATTATAATATATGCCTGTTTATTTTACAGTACTTCAGTACATTTTACAGTATTTCAGTACATTTTTCAAGAATAAAAATGCATAATGTCGTTATACGAAATGAATGATGTGATATGAGGTGGTATACATAGTATCATCACAACCTTTTATTTTCACATTCTTCTTCTTCTTCTTCTTCGTTCATACGGAGTTTTTTTTTCGGACGTGATTGCGTTGTGCCTGTTTACAGCAGAGCTGCGTTCTTGCGCCGTTAGGCCGACACATCCGACTTCTGTGGGCATTTGTTGACCGGGTTAACCTTCCCGGGGGGTTTCTTAGGACGTTAGACTCTCACTGTTGTGGTGTTATCTCCCATCCCAGCTGGCCCATATAGAACAGCCAAAGGCATCCTGGTCGGCCCTCAAGGGAAGGCACGGGCAGACCATGGGCATTCCCCGCCATCCAAGGAGGCTTCCATAATTGCAGAGCCATCACACAGCGCTCTGGTACTGGGCTCACCCAAGAAATCGTCACGTCCTGCACATGGCTGCTTAGCCTCACTTCCGTATATTGGGCCTTCCGTTCACCATAGGCTGTTCTTCCAGAAGCCAGAAGAATGCAGTTTGCAGATGACATCCACACAGTGAGCTTTCGATTCGGACTTTCCACGTAATGGATTTGCTATCCAAGCAATATTCCATTTGTGCCACTAGGACGCTTTTTCCACCTTTTATGAAGCCCACACAGTGAGCTTTCGATTCGGACTTTCCACGTAATGGATTTGCTATCCAGGCAATATTCCATTTCATGCCTCTGGGAGGCTTGTGTAACCGACATGCCTGTGGTATGAAGTGTGGCAGTCTAAATACTTCTTCATGTACATTTAAATGTCAACCTGAATACAGTTAAAGTAAGCTGCAGTCGACTTGAGCTTGTTGATATCTCCATAAAGCTTGTCCTCGAATGAAGCAGGTGTGGGCCAAAATATCTTTCTCTGTTCTGCATATATTGGGCACTCTTGCAGCAAATGTTTAGCTGTCATTTTACCAGTTCCACAATTACATTCATCTGTATCTCCTATCTTTAGTTTGTTGAACAAGTGGTATTTCAGCCTGTTATGTCCTGTGCGGAGTCTGAAGATTGCTACTTGTTCTCTTCGGTCGAGTTTGTAATATGCATCATCCTTCTGGTGGCCTGGATGCTCTGATTCCCATTTGGTTCTATAAGTGCTTTTAATCAACCTCTTTGCCTCATTATAGGTTATGTCTATGTCAGGCTGTGGTAGTCGTCCGCCCTCTTTTGCCAGTCTGTCAGCCTCTTCATTTCCAGGTATACTGCAATGTGATGGGATCCACTGTATTACAACTTTTTTGGATTTCTGGCATAGACCATGGAGTGCTGCTCTTAGGTCAGCTAGTTATGTGCTGTTTTTGCTCTTCAGTATTGAGACAGCTGACTTTGCATCTGTAAAGATAGCTATTTGTGTCTCTTTATTTTCCTCCATCAAGAGCATTTCTGCTGCAGTTTTCAGAGCCTCTACCTCCGCTTTGAAGTTACTTGAAAACTTTCCAGTTGCCACTGAATGTGTTTTTTTCACTCCATTTTTTAAATTTAGGAGAATTCCTCCTCCTCCATTCTCTACTGAATTTTTGGCTGATCCATCTGTATATGCATGGGTCCAATTGCTGCTTGGGTAATGTTCTTTTATGTAGTTTAGGGTTATTTCTCTTCTTTCGGTTTCATGCTGAGTGTTCTTTTTCTCAATACCAGGAATGTTTTCTATCATCTCAGGCAGTTGCTGCTGTCTCCAAGCTGGGAACTTGTCTGCATTGTAAATGGGTTTGACTGTTGATATGTTAAGTATGGGATCTTCCCTAATTTTTCGTTTTGCAGTTTCTACAAAGTTGCTACGCTTCAGTCTTCCCTTTCCAAAACCACTAAACCTTTTATACATAGGGTGGTCTGTCAATCTTCTAAATTGTTCAGCTTGTTGCTGGGCTCTGCTATCTCTTCTATCCTGCATTGGTTGTAAACAAGTTATCTTTTCTAATTCATTAATAGGCGTTGTCTTCAGGCTTCCAGTTATGATTCGCATTCCTTGATTTTGGACTCTACTTATTTTGTTAAAGTTTGACTTAGCTGCTGTTGCCCAAGCTGCAATGCCATATTCCAGTACTGGCCTCACCCGTCCAGTATATAACTTCTTGAGAACTTTCTCATCTGCTCCCCACGTTGTACCAGCAAGCTTTTTCATGATTGCCATTCTTTGCCTTGCTCTGGTTCGATTTTTCTCAACCTGTGTTTTCCATGTCAGGCGACGATCAAAAGTGACTCCTAGATAGTTTGGATTTTCTTCATGGCGCAATATTTTTCCATTCAATACCAGCTTAGGTTGCTGAGTTTTAGTTGAGAGGGAGAACACTGTGCATGTTGTTTTCTCCTCACTTATCTTCACTAGTCATGATTTTGACCAGTCCTCTAGCGCTAATAGAGCTTGCTGTATTCTGCTGTTAGCTGTACTAATATATTCTTCAGATGTCCATATGGCTAGGTCATCTGCAAAGGATGATGTGTGTACTCTGGCTGGAAAATTTTCCGTGATGTCGTTTATATATGCTAGGAATAATGTTGGTGAAAGAACTCCTCCTTGGGGGACACCTTGCTCCAACAGCATCATTTTGCTGGTTTGTCCTTGTACTTTTGTCCTGGCAGTTCTGTTCTCAAGGTAGTGGCTGATCCATTTGTACATTTTCCCACAAACATGCATTTTTTGCAGTTTTACTTTCAGTCCTTCCTTCCATACTTTATCAAATGCTTTTTCTAAATCTATCCAGACCGCTAGTGTGTGCTTTTTCTCTTGGAAGGCATCCTCTATTTCCTGAGCTATATAGGTTATTTGATCTTCAGTGGATCTGTACTTTCTGAATCCTGCTTGGTGAGGTGTTAAGAGTTGGTTTTCTTCCAGATGCCATGTTAGCCTGCCATTGATAATGCGTTCCATTAATTTTCCTACACAGCTAAGAAGACTGATAGGTCGATAGCCATTTGGTTCTTCCAGGTCTTTTCCTTTCTTTGGGACTGGTATTAGTATAGCTTCCTTCCATGCCTGTGGGACTATTCCTCTCTTCCAGCTGTAATTTAGGACTGCTAGTAGTTTCTTTTTTGCCTTAGTGCCTAGTCCTATTAGCATTTCATTTGTGATTCCATCCTTTCCTGGTGATGTCTTCTTTTTTAGGGTATTCATTGCCTGTTCCATTTCTTCCATTGTTAGATTTGCCATCATATATTCTGCTGCTGTCTCTGTATATCTATGATGTATCTGTTTATCTTTGATTGCTTTCTTCTGTTCGGCTGTAATATCAATGTGGTTTGCACTGGCATAGTGTTCCATTAGTGCATTTGCAGCCTTTTTTCCTGTAAGCAAGGCATTTCCTTGTTTAATTGTTATTTGTTTGTTTCTAGGTCCTTCATTGTTCATGGCTTTCACTAGTTTCCATAGTTTGTTTCCATCCCTGTCAAAATTCAGGTTTTCTGTTTTTTTCCTCCAACAATCTCTTGTTGTTTGATTTACTGTTCTTTTATATTTTGCTGAGATGGCTTTGAGAGAGATGTTCGCTTCAGTTGTTTGTTCTCTCTCTGCGGTCTTCCTAGCATCTTCAACTTTGTCCTCCAAAATTTGTAGTTCTTCAGTCCAGTATGGTTTGTAATTTTTCCTCGCTCCTCTTGGAATAGACTCAGTGGCCGCCTGTATTATTGCTCTGTTTAGACTTTCCACCATTTGCTTCATGTTGCCATATCGTGTATTTATGTTTTCACAATATTTGTCTGTTAGTATGGCAAATCTGTCCCAATCTGCTCGTTTGTAATTCCAACGGGGCAAAGGCTTTTGCTCCTGTGGAACATACTCCATATTTATTACAAGCTTGATTGGTCTGTGGTCACTACCTGCTAATTGGTCAAGCACATGGCGATCGATTTTGTGGAGGATGTCTCCTGTGCAGAAAGCTAAGTCTGGAGTAGAAGTGGTAATCCATCTTCTGGAGTAGAAGCTCGGTGTGTCATCCGCTTTGTTGAGTAGATGGAGATTTGAGTCTATTTCCCAGTCCTCCACTTCATCTCCTCTTTTGTCAGTATCTGGGTATCCCCATCTTTCTGAACGGCTATTAAAGTCTCCGACAACAATGCAATTTGTGTCAGTTATTTCCATGTTTGAGAGTGTAAGATCCTTATCTGCCGGGCTATACAGATTGTAAATTCTTATTTTCACGTCCTTTATCATTATATCAACACCTATAATTTCCGTTTGGTTGTCAGAGATCACAGATACTTCGCTGCAAGGTATTGTATTTCGTGTAAGTATTACAACTCCTCCTTTGTGTCCTTCGCGGTCGAAACGTGTGGCCTGATATCCTTCGACTGAAAATGTGCGATTGGCGTTGAGGTGTGTCTCTTGAATGCATGCCACATCTATTCTATCTTTATGAAGACGCTGTGTTAGGGAGGCTTTCTTGTTATAAACTCCTTCTGCATTCCATTGTAGTATGTTGAGTGTCCGGGGTGTTTGGTCAATAGCTCTTAACCTACTCCTCTGTGCCTTGACTCCACAGCACAGGGGAAGGTGACCACCAGTAGTCATGGGTGGACCCCCTCGAGGCAGGGGGCCCGGCACTATCACCGCCTGATGGGACTTCACGGGATTAGCACCATAACGATTTATTTTCATCTGTGGCATCATGAAATGATAAAGTTACGTTGCACTTCTTTGTCAAGCCTGTGGCTCAGTACATCCGATTTCGACAAGCATTTGTTCGGGATGCTTTCCCTAGCCTTTGACTGTCCCCAGTCTACCTACAAGGCAGCAGGTTTGTACGTCGCTTCGTCTGGTCCCTCTCCCTTGACCTGTCCGACATGGGTGACCCTACCAGTAGCTGTGCTACCGTCGGCATAGCTCTTGGGGTCATTGGAACGCTCAAGCCCCTCTACCTCGTCAAGGTGGACGCACGGCAGAGGGGATTTTCACATACAGAGCTATACACATTGCATGTTGTTTCTGGATTTCTTCACACCATTGTCTGAGTAGATTGGTTTTTTCGGTTGGTAGCCTGGTATGTACATGTCACTTAGCATGTAGTCATAAAACTGGTCTCCTGCTTGGTGGGCTGATATCTGAGTAGTGTAGATAACCGGGACATCAATCATCTGAGTGTCGGGCACATAATGTCTTCGGACAGTCTGGGGTTTCGACATACCGCCACGTATTTCACCATTATTCTAGGTCTGATCTCTTCCTAACTCGAAAATGTAATGTCAGCACTGAAGTCCCGGTAGTGAATGCGACCTTTGTGCCCGTATCAGTGGTTAGAAGTATTTCCACCGTGTCGAAGGAGCAACAACTCAGCGGTATGTAGTGAGGTTTGTCGTAGGCGTGAAGAACTGAGGTCGAGCGCTGATTCATGATAGGAACCGTCCTTAGTAGTGGGACCATGACGTCTCCGACTGGTCTTGCCGCAATGAGATTGCAGTATACGTAGACATTTTGCAGGTCGTTATTCAGGTCTATCGCCCCTTCACCTTCAATTGTATCTAGTATCTCTTGCAACTTCGCACTAATGTAATAGTGGCCCCGGGTTCGGGTATTTTCACGATGACTTTCTTTGATGCATTGTCGAAATGGAATAGAACACAGAGCTGATCGTCCATCTTCGATCTTTCATTAGGCGATTCAGTGTAGCTATAAACGCGTCTGGTGAACTGTACAGGCCCGGGGGACACGCCTTTCTTATCACTCTACCGTTTGGTGGGCGAGTGCCGTGACTAGAGATTGTCTTCTTCTGTCATCTAGTCGCTATATACACAGTCATTGGCGTATCACTATCTGTCTCGAGACAGTGTCAACACAGTTGAGGACAAGTTGTGGATCGCTCTTCTAAGCAGCTGTCTGGGTTACATGCTACCAAACCCTAAAACATGAGCTTCTACCTGACATTACAGAGTAATGTTTCGCCGAATATGTTTCACAGGAACACACCAGGTCACTATTTCGTCAAGTTACCGCAGACTATTGAGGTGAGTCTACATTTCAAAGTGGGTCTGACCGAAATTCAATTCCCAAACTACTACTGCAATGTGCTAGAGAATGAAGTATGGCTAAGATACATCCCAAATTAAATTTCTCTTTATGTTTCCAAATTTAATGTTTCATGTAGAATTAATTGTTAATTTTGTACAGTTTTATTGTTGTAATTTTATTTTTTCCTTCAATCATAGTGACTTATTACATAAGATACATTTAATTTCTGAAATACAGCTGTTGTTTGCATAGGGGACAGACGAATATCTCTAGTAGATTGGGGATGTAAAATGACAACGTGAGATATTTTTCCACCTTTGGTTAAGGAATTGTCCTTTTTGAAAGTTTGGCTAAAATTTGGCTAAGATTTTTCATACTTTGTTAACAAAATTTCCTACATTTTATAAAGTTTGGATGAAATATTTCTTCACTTGTCCAAAAAATTTCACATTGGTTAACAAAGTTTCCTTCTTTTTTTAAGTTTCGATGAACTTTAGCCAAACTTTTCACATTTGGTTAACAAAGTTTCCTACTTTTTTATGAGTTTGTTTGAAATTTTGTCAAACTTTTCACATCTAGACAACAAAATTTCCTGCTTTTCACAAGTTTGGGTGAGATATTTATAAGTTTGGTTGAACTTTGACCACAATTTTTCACATTTGGTCAACAAAATTTCCTAATTTTAAGGATTTGGTTGAAATTTGACCAAACATTTCACATTTGGTTTACAAAAGTTCCTACTTTTTATGAGTGTATTTGAAATTTTGCCAAAAATTTTCACTTTGGATAACAAATATTTCCTACTTTTTATAAGTTTCGATGAACTTTAGCCAAACTTTTCACATTTGGTTAACAAAGTTTCCTAATTGTTATGAGTTTGTTTGAAATTTGGTCTAACTTTTCACATATGGACAACAAAATTTCCTACTTTTCACAAGTTTGGGTGAGATATTTATAAGTTTGGTTGAACTTTGGCCACAATTTTTCACATTTTGTCAACAAAATTTCCTACTTTTTATGGATTTGGTTGAAATTTGACCAAACTTTTCACATTTGGTTAACAAAGTTTCCTACTTTTTATGAGTGTATATGAAATTTGGCCAAAATTTTTCACTTTGGTTAACAAATTTTCCTAGTTTTTATAAGTTTGAGTGAGATTAAGTTTGGATGAAATATGGCAAAACTTTTCACATTTGGTTAACAAACTTTCCTACTGTTTATGAGCTTGTTTGAAATTTGGTCAAAATTTTTCACTTTCGTTACCAAATGTTTCCTACATTTTATAAGTTTGACTGAGCTTTTTTAAAGTTTGGATGAAATTTGGCCAAATTTTCACATTTAGTTAGCTAAGTTTCCTACTTTTCATAAGTTTGGGTGAAATTTTGGTCAATTTTTTTTCACATCTGGACAACAAAATTTCCCACTTTTCATAAGTTTGGGTGAAGGTTGGCCAAACATTTCACATTTGGTTAACACAGAACACAGAACTGATCGTCCATCTTCCGAGCTTTCATTAGGCGATTCAGCGCAGCTATAAACGCGTCTGGTGACTTGTACAGGCCCGGGGGACACGCCTTTCTTATCACTCTAACCGTTTGGTGGGCGAGTGCCGCGACTAGAGATTGTCTTCTTCTGTCATCTGGTCGCTATATACACAGTCATTGGCGTATCACTATTCAATCTGTCTCGAGACAGTGTCAACGCAGTCGAGGACAAGTTGTGGATCGCTCTTCTAAGCAGCTGTCTGGGTTACATGCTACCAAACCCTAAAATATGAGTTTCTACCTGACATTGCCGAGTAATGCTTCGCCGAATATGTTTCACAGGAACACACCAGGTCACTATTTCGTCAAGTTACCGCAGACTATTGAGGTGAGTCTACATTTCGAAGTGGGTCTGACCGAAATTCAATTCCCCAACTACTACTGCAATGTGCTAGAGAATGAAGTATGGCTAAGATACATCCCAAATTAAATTTCTCTTTATGTTTCCAAATTTAATGTTTCATGTAGAAATTTAATTGTTAATTTTTGTACAGTTTTATTGTTGAAATGTTATGTTTTCCTTCAATCATAGTGACTTATTACATAAGATACATTTAATTTTCTGAAATACAGCTGTTGTTTGCATAGGGGACAGACGAATATCTCTAGTAGATTGGGGATGTAAAATGACAACGTGAGATATTTTTTCCACCTTTGGTTAAGGAATTGTCCTACTTTTTAAAAGTTTGGCTAAAATTTTGCTAAGATTTTTCATACTTTGTTAACAAAATTTCCTACTTTTTATAAAGTTTGGATGAAATATTGCTTCGTTTGTCCAAAAATTTTCACATTTGGTTAACAAAGTTTCCTTCTTTTTATAAGTTTCGATGAACTTTAGCCAAACTTTTAACATTTGGTTAACAAAGTTTCCTACTTTTTTATGAGTTTGTTTGAAATTTGGTCAAACTTTTCACATATGAACAACAAAATTTCCTACTTTTCACAAGTTTGGGTGAGATATTTATAAGTTTGGTTGAACTTTGGCCATAATTTTTCACATTTGGTCAACAAAATTTCCTACTTTTTATGGATTTGGTTGAAATTTGACCAAACTTTTCACATTTGGTTAACAAAGTTTCCTACTTTCTATAAGTGCATTTGAAATTCGGCCAAAATTTTTCACTTTGGTTAACAAATTTTCCTAGTTTTTATAAGTTTGAGTGAGATTAAGTTTGGATGAAATATGGCCACACTTTTCACATTTAGTTAACAAACTTTCCTACTGTTTATGAGCTTGTTTGAAATTTGGTCAAAATTTTTCACTTTCGTTAACAAATGTTTCCTACATTTTATACGTTTCACTGAGCTTTTTATAAGTTTGGATGAAATTTGGCCAAACTTTTCACCTTTAGTTAGCTAAGTTTCCTACTTTTCAAAAGTTTGGGTGACATTTGGTCAAACTTTTTCACATCTGGACAACAAAATTTCCCACTTTTCATAAGTTTGGGTGAAATTTGGCCAAACATTTCACGTTTGGTTAACAAATTTTCCTACTTTTCATATGTTTAAGTGGGTTTTTTTATAAGTTTGGTTTGAAATTTGACTAACCTTTTCACATTTGGTTAAACAATTTTCTTACTTTTCATAAGTTTGGGTGACATTTGGTCAAACTTTTCACATCTGGACAACAAAATTTCCCACTTTTCATAAGTTTGGGTGAACATTGGCCAAAACTTTTCACATTTGGTTAACAAATCTTCCTACGTTTTGCAAAGTTTCCTACTTTCATAATTTTGGTTGAGATATTTCAGACTATGGTCAACAGATTTTCCTACTTTGGGTAACCCGTTTCCTTAGGTTTGTTGAACTATTTCTTGAATGTTTCACCAATATGTAACATTCTCTCATCACATGCCAACTATATACACCATAAACACTTAAAAAAAAATATTCAACAACCAAGACGTAATTATAATATATGCCTGTTTATTTTACAGTACTTCAGTACATTTTACAGTATTTCAGTACATTTTTCAAGAATAAAAATGCATAATGTCATTATACGAAATGAATGATGTGATATGAGGTGGTATACATAGTATCATCACAACCTTTTATTTTCACATACAAGCTATACACATTGCATGTTGTTTCTGGATTTCTTCACACCATTGTCTGAGTAGATTGGTTTTTTCGGTTGGTAGCCTGGTATGTACATGTCACTTAGCATGTAGTCATAAAACTGGTCTCCTGCTTGGTGGGCTGATATCTGAGTATTGTAGATAACTGGAACATCAATCATCTGAGTGTGGGCACATCATGTCTTTGGACAGTCTGGGGTTTCGACGTACCGCCATGTATTTCACCATTATTCTAGGTCTGATCTCTTCCTAACTCGAAAATGTAACGTCAGCACTGAAGTCCCGGTAGTGAATGCGACCTTTGTGCCCGTATCAGTGGTTAGAAGTATTTCCACCGTGTCGAAGGAGCAACGACTCAGCGGTATGTAGTGAGTTTTGTCGTAGGCGCGAAGCACTGAGGTCAAGCGCTGATTCATGATAGGAACCGTCCTTAGTAGTGGGACCATGACGTCTCCGAGTGGTCTCGCCGCACTGAGATTGAAGTATATGTAGACATTTTGCAGGTCGTTATTCAGGTCTATCGCCCCTTCACCTTCAATTGTATCTAGTATCTCTTGCAACTTCTCACTAAATGTAATAGTGGCCCCGAGTTCGGGTATTTTCACGATGACTTTCTTGGATGCATTGTCGAAATGGAATAGAACACAGAGCTGATCGTCCATCTTCCGATCTTTCATTAGGCGATTCAGTGCAGCTATAAACGCGTCTGGTGAACTGTACAGGCCCGGGGGACACGCCTTTCTTATCACTCTACCGGTTGGTGGGCGAGTGCTGCGACTAGAGATTGTCTTCTTCTGTCATCTGGTCGCTATATACACAGTCATTGGCGTATCACTATTCAATCTGTCTCGAGACAGTGTCAACGCAGTCGAGGACAAGTTGTGGATCGCTCTTCTAAGCAGCTGTCTGGGTTACATGCTACCAATCCCTAAAATATGAGTTTCTACCTGACATTACCGAGTAATGCTTCGCCGAATATGTTTAACAGGAACACACCAGGTCACTATTTCATCAAGTTACCGCAGTCTATTGAGGTGAGTCTACATTTCGAAGTGGGTCTGACCGAAATTCAATTCCCCAACTACTACTGCAATGTGCTAGAGAATGAAGTATGGCTAAGATACATCCCAAATTAAATTTCTCTTTATGTTTCCAAATTGAATGTTTCATGTAGAAATTTAATTGTTAATTTTTGTACAGTTTTATTGTTGAAATTTTATGTTTTCCTTCAATCATAGTGACTTATTACATAAGATACATTTAATTTTCTGAAATACAGCTGTTGTTTGCATAGGGGACAGACGAATATCTCTAGTAGATTGGGGATGTAAAATGACAACGTGAGATATTTTTTCCACCTTTGGTTAAGGAATTGTCCTACTTTTTAAAAGTTTGGCTAAAATTTGGCTAAAATTTTTCATACTTTGTTAACAAAATTTCCTACTTTTTATAAAGTTTGGATGAAATATTTCTTTACTTGTCCAAATATTTTCACATTTGGTTAACAAAGCTTCCTTCTTTTTATAAGTTTCGATGAACTTTAGCCAAACTTTTCACATTTGGTTAACAAAGTTTCCTACTTTTTTATGAGTTTGTTTGAAATTTGGTCAAACTTTTCACATCTGGACAACAAAATTGCCTGCTTTTCACAAGTTTGGGTGAGATATTTATAAGTTTGGTTGAACTTTGGCCACAATTTTTCACATTTGGCAACAAAATTTCCTTTTTTTTATGGATGTGGTTGAAATTTGACCAAACTTTTCACATTTGGTTCACAAAAAGTTCCTACTTTTTATGAGTGTATTTGAAATTTGGCCAAAATTTTCCACTTTGGTTAACAAATATTTTAATTTTTATAAGTTTGAGTGAGATTTTTATAAGTTTGGATGAAATATGGCCAAACTTTTCACATTTGGTTAACAAACTTTCCTACTTTTTATGAGTTTGTTTGAAATTTGGTCAACATTTTTCACTTTCGTTAACAAATGTTTCCTTCATTTTATAAGTTTGACTTAGCTTTTTATAAGTTTGGATGGAATTTGGCCAAACTTGTCACATTTAGTTAACTAAGTTTCCTACTTTTCATAAGTTTGGGTGAAATTTGGTCAAACTTTTTCACATCTGGACAAACAAAATTTCCCACTTTTCATAAGTTTGGGTGAAATTTTGCCAAACTTTTCACGTTTGGTTAACAATTTTCCTACTTTTCATGTTTGACTGAGATTTTTATAAGTTTGGTTTGAAATTTGACTAACCTTTTCACATTTGGTTAAATAATTTTCTTACTTTTCATAAGTTTGGGTGACATTTGGTCAAACTTTTCACATCTGGACAACAAAATTTCCCACTTTTCATACGTTTGGGTGAAAGATGGCCAAACTTTTCACATTTGGTTAACAAATCTTCCTACATTTTGCAAAGTTTCCTACTTTTCATAATTTTGGTTGAGATATTTTAGACTATGGTCAACAGATTTTCCTACTTTGGGTAACCCGTTTCCTTAGGTTTGTTGAACTATTTCTTGAATTTTTCACCAATATGTAACATTCTCTCATCACATGCCAACTATATACACCATAAACACTAAAAAAAATTCAACAACCAAGACGTAATTATAATATATGCCTGTTTATTTTACAGTACTTCAGTACATTTTACAGTATTTCAGTACATTTTTCAAGAATAAAAATGCATAATGTCATTATATGATATGAATGATGTGATATGAGGTGGTATACATAGTATCATCACAACCGTTTATTTTCACATACAGAGCTATACACATTGCATGTTGTTTCTGGATTTCTTCACACCATTGTCTGAGTAGATTGGTTTTTTCGGTTGGTAGCCTGGTATGTACATGTCACTTAGCATCTAGTCATAAAACTGGTCTCCTGCTTGGTGGGCTGATATCTGAGTATTGTAGATAACCGGAACATCAATCATCTGAGTGTGGGCACATCATGTCTTTGGACAGTCTGGGGTTTCGACGTACCGCCATGTATTTCACCATTATTCTAGGTCTGATCTCTTCCTAACTCGAAAATGTAACGTCAGCACTGAAGTCCCGGTAGTGAATGCGACCTTTGTGCCCGTATCAGTGGTTAGAAGTATTTCCACCGTGTCGAAGGAGCAACGACTCAGCAGTATGTAGTGAGTTTTGTCGTAGGCGCGAAGCACTGAGGTCAAGCGCTGATTCATGATAGGAACCGTCCTTAGTAGTGGGACCATGACGTCTCCGACTGGTCTCGCCGCACTGAGATTGAAGTATATGTAGACATTTTGCAGGTCGTTATTCAGGTCTATCGCCCCTTCACCTTCAATTGTATCTAGTATCTCTTGCAACTTCTCACTAAATGTAATAGTGGCCCCGAGTTCGGGTATCTTCACGATGACTTTCTTGGATGCATTGTCGAAATGGAATAGAACACAGAGCTGATCGTCCATCTTCCGATCTTTCATTAGGCGATTCAGTGCAGCTATAAACGCGTCTGGTGAACTGTACAGGCCCGGGGGACACGCCTTTCTTATCACTCTACCGTTTTGTGGGCGAGTGCCGCGACTAGAGATTGTCTTCTTCTGTCATCTGGTCGCTATATACACAGTCATTGGCGTATCACTATTCAATCTGTCTCGAGACAGTGTCAACGCAGTCGAGGACAAGTTGTGGATCGCTCTTCTATGCAGCTGTCTGGGTTACATGCTACCAAACCCTAAAACATGAGCTTCTACCTGATATTACCGAGTAATGCTTCGCCGAATATGTTTCACAGGAACACACCAGGACACTGTATAGTCAAGTTACCGCAGACTATTGAGGTGAGTCTACATTTCGAAGTGGGTCTGACCGAAATTCAATTCCCAAACTACTACTGCAATATGCTAGAGAATGAAGTATGGCTAAGATACATCCCAAATTAAATTTCTCTTGATGTTTCCAAATTGAATGTTTCATGTAGAAATTTAATTGTTAATTTTTGTACAGTTTTATTGTTGAAATTTTATGTTTTCCTTCAATCATCTTATTACATAAGATACATTTAATTTTCTGAAATACAGCTGTTGTTTGCATAGGGGACAGACGAATATCTCTAGTAGATTGGGGATGTAAAATGACAACGTGAGATATTATTTCCACCTTTGGTTAAGGAATTGTCCAACTTTTTAAAAGTTTGGCTAAAATATGGCTAAAATTTTTCATACTTTGTTAACAAAATTTCCTACTTTTTATAAAGTTTGGATGAAATATTTCTTTACTTGTCCAAATATTTTCACATTTGGTTAACAAAGCTTCCTTCTTTTATAAGTTTCGATGAACTTTAGCCAAACTTTTCACATTTGGTTAAAAAAGTTTCCTACTTTTTTATGAGTTTGTTTGAAATTTGGTCAAACTTTTCACATCTGGACAACAAAATTGCCTGCTTTTCACAAGTTTGGGTGAGAAATTTATAAGTTTGGTTGAACTTTGGCCACAATTTTTCACATTTGGCAACAAAATTTCCTTTTTTTTATGGATGTGGTTGAAATTTGACCAAACTTTTCACATTTGGTTCACAAAAGTTCCTACTTTTTATGAGTGTATTTGAAATTTGGCCAAAATTTTCCACTTTGGTTAACCAATTTTTTTAAATTTTTATAAGTTTGAGTGAGATTTTTATAAGTTTGGATGAAATATGGCCAAACTTTTCACATTTGGTTAACAAACTTTCCTACTTTTTATGAGTTTGTTTGAAATTTGGTCAACATTTTTCACTTTCGTTAACAAATGTTTCCTACATTTTATAAGTTTGACTTAGCTTTTTATAAGTTTGGATGGAATTTGGCCAAACTTGTCACATTTAGTTAACTAAGTTTCCTACTTTTCATAAGCTTGGGTGAAATTTGGTCAAACTTTTTCACATCTGGACAACAAAATTTCCCACTTTTCATAAGTTTGGGTGAAATTTGGCCAAACTGTTCACGTTTGGTTAACAAATTGTCCTACTTTTCATATGTTTGACTGAGATTTTTATAAGTTTGGTTTGAAATTTGACTAACCTTTTCACATTTGGTTAAATAATTTTCTTACTTTTCATAAGTTTGGGTGACATTTGGTCAAACTTTTCACATCTGGACAACAAAATTTCCCACTTTTCATACGTTTGGGTGAAAGATGGCTAAACTTTTCACATTTGGTTAACAAATCTTCCTACATTTTGCAAAGTTTCCTACTTTTCATAATTTTGGTTGAGATATTTTAGACTATGGTCAACAGTTTTTCCTACTTTGGGTAACCCGTTTCCTTAGGTTTGTTGAACTATTTCTTGAATTTTTCACCAATATGTAACAATCTCTCATCACATGCCAACTATATACACCATAAACACTAAAAAAAATTCAACAACCAAGACGTAATTATAATATATGCCTGTTTATTTTACAGTACTTCAGTACATTTTACAGTATTTCAGTACATTTTTCAAGAATAAAAATGCATAATGTCATTATATGATATGAATGATGTGATATGAGGTGGTATACATAGTATCATCACAACTTTTTATTTTCACATACAGAGCTATACACATTGCATGTTGTTTCTGGATTTCTTTACACCATTGTCTGAGTAGATTGGTTTTTTCGGTTGGTAGCCTGGTATGTACATGTCACTTAGCATGTAGTCATAAAACTGGTCTCCTGCTTGGTGGGCTTATATCTGAGTATTGTAGATAACCGAGACATCAATCATCTGAGTGTCAGGCACATCATGTCTTCGGACAGTCTGGGGTTTTGACGTACCGCCACGTATTTCACCATTATTCTAGGTCTGATCTCTTCCTAACTCGAAAATGTAACGTCAGCACTGAAGTCCCGGTAGTGAATGCGACCTTTGTGCCCGTATTAGTGGTTAGAAGTATTTCCACCGTGTCGAAGGAGCAATGACTCAGCGGTATGTAGTGAGGTTTGTCGTAGGTGCGAAGCACTGAGGTCCAGCGCTGATTCACAATAGGAACCGTCCTTAGTAGTGGGACCATGACGTCTCTGACTGGTCTCGCCGCAATGAGATCACAGTATATGTAGACATTTTGCAGGTCGTTATTCAGGTCTATCGCCCCTTCACCTTCAATTGTATCTAGTATCTCTTGCAACTTCTCACTAAATGTAATAGTGGCCCCGGGTTCGAGTATTTTCACGATGACTTTCTTTGATGCATTGTCGAAATAGAATAGAACACAGAGCTGATCTTTCATTAGGCGATTCAGTGTAGCTATAAACGCGTCTGGTGAACTGTACAGGCCCGGGGGACACGGCTTTCTTATCACTCTACCGTTTGGTGGATAAGCTTTACATGTGGATAGCTACACATATACTCCACTTATATGTGATTAGCACCATATCTCTTTATTATACTAGAATTGTTAGGTTAACTGTATGCCTACTTGGAGAAACACAACGAATATGTGAAAGATGTATCAAAAAAGCCATCTTACCGTTAGAGACTTGGTGCATTGTGAACTGGTCGGTGTACTGCAATATGTAAAAGGAAAATGAGAGACAGAGCGATCGGGAGAGGGAATGAAAGAGAGAGCGAGGGAGAAAGAGACAGAGAGTGAGAGCGAGAGAAAGATAGAGAGAGAGAATAGAGAGAGAAAAGGGGAGAAAGATAGAGAGAGAAGAAGAGAAAGAGAGAAATATGGGGAGAGAGCAGGAGAGAGAGAGAAAGAGAGAGAGAGAAAGGGAGAGAATATATAGAGAGAGACAGAGACAGAGAGAGAGACAGAGAGAGACAGAGAGAGAGAGAGAGCCAGAGAGACAGAGAGTGAGAGAAAAGATAGAGAGAGAGAATACAGAGGGAGAAAAAAAAGAGATAACGATAGAGATAGTGAGAGAGAGAGAAAGAGAGAGAGCGCGAGAGATAAAGAGCCAGAGAGACAGAGAATGAGAGAAAAGATAGAGAGAGAAGCGAGCGAGAGAGAGAGAGAGCCAGAGAGACAGAGAGACAGAGAGTGAGAGAAAAGATAGAGAGAGAGAAAGATAGAGATAGTGAGAGAGAGAGAGAGAGAGAGAGAAAATATGATAGTAATGCCTGGTTTGAACAGTACCCGTATTATTAATTCTAGAGAGAAAGATAGAGATAGTAAGAGAGAGAGAGGGAGTGAAAGAGAGAGAGATAGAGCGAGAGAGAGCGAGAGAGAAAGAGTCAGAGATACAGAGAGTGAGAGAAAAGATAGAGATAGAGAGACAGAGAGAGAGTGTGTGAAAGAGAGAGAGAGCGAGAGAGAAAGACCCAAAGAGACAGAGAGTGAGAGAAAAGATAGAGAGAGAGACAGAGAGAGGAAAGAGCCAGAGAGACAGAGAGTGAGAGAAAAGATAGAGAGAGAAAGAGAGAGCGTGCGAGAGAGAGAGAGAGAGAGAGAGAGAGAGAGAGAGAGAGAGAGAGAGAGAGAGAGAGAGAGAGAGAGAGAGAGAGAGAGAGAGAGAGAGACTTACAGCAAATAACTACACATATTTGTGCTGAATTTTATTTTAATCTGTTGACTTAACTCTACCATTCTTAAACGCCAGATTTCCGTCTCTTGCATGACTGACCACTGCATATTTTTCACCGACCACAACTCGACTAGCCTTCAAATGTATTATCTTCACTGCTTATCAGCCGTTGATCGCTGGCCATTGTTGAATTTCTTCTTGTTGAATTTCACATTACTACTCTCCACTATACATACAAGAAATTTAGCCGTTTATTGTGTTTTTTAGGTTTAATTTTTAATAATATTGTATGCCTGTCTACTATATTTTTAAACCAGATTTTCGCAACTCGCTTAAAGTTGATACATGGGTCTGGACTTCTAGCAATTTAGCTATCATCGTGAAAAGGTTTATTGACGCGGTCATTACTTGGCCTGCTCGGGTAACTCGAGTGATGGAATAAATCATTTTCCCACTCTGTCATATTGATTTCGGTCTCCTCATCGAAGGGTTCGATATCTGCATGATTGGGGCTCGATCACACGACACACCGCACCACATACGCAGACATACACACACTAGGTCTCGAACACAGGTGCCCGGCGACTAGTTGGTCTACTTATCTATATAAGTATTCCACATGCCCGTTGCCTGCCTCGCTGTCCGCCCCGCCCGCCCGGGACCAGAAGTGACAACAGGAAGTAGTCAGCATGACACCCGGACCCAAGAAAATACCCGCCAATTTTTCAAAAATGTGGTCCGCCGTAGGTGCAGTTTTGTGACGCCACGCGTAGGTGCTAGACTCTTCGTATAGTAAAATATGACGTCACTACGAAGGTGCTGCACCTAATTTGAGGTGTAAATTGCGTCCCCCCTACTACTGACGTACTTCAACTTTCCTCTTCCCATGACGAGCCCAAGAATGTTGACTGTCTACTTCTTATGCGAGTGACCAATTACCTTTGTCAATTAACTTCTTTCAAGATATCGTCATTGTTCTTTCTATCTGTTCACGGTGTTCTCATCATCTATATCTATAAAACAGAGTGTATGTGACTTTGTTTGTGGTTTTGTTTGTATTAGATGGGTTCGATAACGGTACATCCGATTGAGATGAAATTTTCTACACGTCTTCCTTTAATTCCTGTGCAACTGACCATAATAGATTCATAGTGTAAAATCTTCTACTTATTTAATAACATTTACTTTTTCATTTTCATTATATAATGTCTATATAGCAGGGGGACTTCACTCTAGAAAAGTTATTTCAAGGGGCATAACTTTTAATAACATTTCTATATACTTTATAGTCATATTGTTGGACTTACTTTGCACTATTGTTAAACTCTTTGTCTATAGTTATTTTCAGGCATATGAGTTATAATAAATAATGATATAATCTTTAAGGCATTTTCAAAGTTTGCATAAAAATAATGCATAATGCATAATATTGTAACCCATCTTTTTCTGCTTACAGAACTTATCAACTGTCATGTCGGTGATTAAAAACAGTTTTCATTAAAAATAATGAATGGTGTGTGGAAGGACATTCTTTTAAGTTACTGTGCGCCAGGAGCTGGGCGAAACCACGCCGGGTCAGATAGATAGACAGACAGACAGATAGTCGGGAACGGAAGCTTATTTGACTACTTATATGAATTAAATGACATGCTCCCCACCAGGGACTGGGTGAAGCCGGGCCGGGTCAGACAGACAGACAGATAGACAGACAGTCGGGAACGGGAGAGTTTATATGACTACGTATACAGGCAGACAGATAGACAGACAGATAGTCGGGAACTGGAGAGCTTATATGACTACTTATATGAATTAAATGAGATGCTCCCCACCAGGGACTGGGTGAAGCCGGGCCGGGTCAGCCAGACAGACAGACAGACAGAAAAACAAGCAGACAGACAGACTGATAGATAGATAGATCCCCTCCAGGGCCTGGGCGAAGCCGGGCCGGGTCAGCTAGTTCTTCTATAAAATCACAACCCCGCAGCATCCACGTAATTCCTCTCTTGTCTACTAATTGTCAATGACTCGCTTCCGTACATTAGGATTGGCCCAATATAGATAGTACTCAAGAATTCTTTTCCGTACCTATATTGACAAAGATACATTTCAGAGAATATTCTTTTTATGAAATGACACCCTTTGTTTGGGTTATTCTGCATTGAGCTTCGTTAATACATCTACCATCTGTTGTTGTTGTTGTTTTTTTTTTTGTTGTTTTTTTTTTGTTCGTTAATGAAATGCCATCTTTGCTTGGGTTATTCTGCATTGAGATTCGTTAGTACATCTAACATCTGCTGTTCTTAAAGTACCAAAATACTTAAATACACTTAATTGTTTTACGTTGATTGAATTCACTTTGATGTTGCCTTTGGGTTTACACATTATATGTGTAATAACTATTTCTTCTGTTTTTCTGTTATTCAGACAAAGTCCTTTGTTTGGAATTTCTGTTGCAATTATGTGTATCACCTCTTTCATTTTCAGCGACCAAAATCATGTCATCAGTATACCGCAAGTTGTTTATGTTATGCCCGCGAACCGGTATTTCTGGCACATCTTGTATGGATCTTATTATTACATTGGTGTACAAAATGAATAGATCGGGTGATATTACACATTGTTTAATATGTTGAAAAGTTCCCAATCGGTTGTCAATGCTTATACTTATATCTACTCTTTCACTTGTTCAATAAACTAAAGATAGGAGATACCGATGAATGTAATTGTGGAACTGGTAAAACGACAGCTAAACATTTGCTGCAGGAGTGCCCAATATATGCAGAACAGAGAAATATTTTGGCCCACACCTGCTTCATTTGAGGACAAGCTCTATGGAGACACCAACAAGCTCAAGTTGACTGCAGCTTACTTTAACTACATTCAGGTTGATATTTAAAGGTGCATGAAGAAGTATTTAGACCGCCGCACTTCATACCACAGGTATGTCGGTTACCAAAGCGCCACAGAGGACTGAAATGGAATATTGCTTGGATAGCAAATCCATTACGTGGAAAGCCCGAATCAAAAGCTCACTGTGTGGACTTCATAAAAGGTGGAAAAAGTGTCCTTGTGGCACGAAATGGAATATTGCTTGGATAGCAAATCCATTACATGGAAAGTCCGAATCGAAAGCTCACTGTGTGGATGTCATCTGCACACTGCATTCTTCTGGTTTCCAGAAGAACAGCCGATGGTGAACGGGAGGCCCAATATACGGAAGTGAGGCTAAGCAGCCATGTGCAGGACGTGATGATTCCTTGGGTGAGCCCAGTACCAGAGCGCTGTGTGTCGGCTCTGCAAGTATGGAAGCCTCCTTGGATGGCGGGGAATGCCCATGGTCTGCCCCTGCCTTCCCTTGAGGGCTGACCAGGATGTCTTTGGCTGTTCTATATGGACCAGCTGGGATGGGGGATAACACAACAACAGTGAGAGTCAAACGTCAACAAATGCCCACAGAAGTCGGATGTGTCGGCCTAACGGCGCAAGAACACAGCTCTGCTCTAAACAGGCACAACGCAGTCACGTCCGAAAAAGAAAAAAGAAACTCCGGATGAACGCAGAAGAAGAAGATATCTACTCTTTGTTGCCAGTACATGTTCTTTATTATTCTCAGATCTTGACCATCGATGTTTAACATTTCCGAAGTTCTAAAAAGTTCTTCGTGTTTCACATTGTCAAATGCCTTGGTATAGTCAATAAAGCATAACTAACAATTTATGTTCATTTAAATAATTCTTTCTGTTAATGTTCTCAAGATGTATATGGCTTTGTTTGTGCTTTTACCTTAAAAAAAAAAAATCCACACCTCTCACCTCCAATTTCTGGTTTTATTTTACTTCTTATTCTTCACATAATAATTCACAGTATTTTTGTCATTGACTCATTAAATTAACTGTGCGATGTTTTTTACAATCCGTTCTGACAGATTTCTTTAGAGCTATGACAAAGATTTCAAGAAATCATCAAGTATATATCCACTGTTATAGATATCATTCAGCAGTTTTGTTATCACTTCTATATCCCGTTCACCAACAACTTTAATTTCTTCGACACTGAGGTCATCTGGCCATGGGGATTTATCTTTATTTTTGTGCATATTTTCTATATCTTTGTTTTTCTTACTTCACAGAGAAATTACAAAATACCAGCCATGGTACACAACCTGTGGTGATATTGACAGATGCAAAATCCGTAATAGAGGCGCTCCTGTCTGGGAAATTGCCAGTTCTGAGGACACTACTTTCTGAACTTAGCAATCAGCGTAAGATCACCATACAGTGGATACCATCTCACTGTGGAGTCCCCGGAAACGACAGAGCTGATTGATTGGCTAAGGAAGGAGCAAAAGAAGAACAACCTGATGTGCCTATTACATACCACCAAAAGAAAAGAATGATCAAATCAGTCAGAAGGCCACCAAACCTTACTCAAGACGACTACCACGTTATGGACAGACCAGAACAGGTCATTCTTCTGCGCCTCAGAACAGGACACAATAGATTACGCAACCACATGTATACAAAATTCAAGATTGGTGACTCAGCCATGTGCACGTGTGGTTTGGCGTCGCAGACAGCAGAGCACATACTCCAGGATTGCCCAAACTACAACATATCCAGGCGAATCTTCTGGCCTAGAGAGACAACAGTGGAGGATAAACTCTATGGACCGCTGAATGAACTAAAAAAGACTGTTGGATTCATACAAGAGACAACATTGCAGTTATAAGCATATTTCAGGCGAACGTAAGAAGAAGAAGAAGACTTCTACTTTCAGTATCGGTGGTCCTTTATATTTATCGTAACTGTCTGCATCATCAACATATACCTTTAAAAAAAATATTCTGTATATCTTTCAATAATAATTTATTTGTCCATTAATATGTTACTTTCTTTTATCTTCAGAGAACTATTTGCAATATGTTTTATAATGTCCAATAATTCTTGTATTTTTTTATAATTAGATCTTGTGTCTTCTCGTTGTTCTTCGGTATCCTTGCACTGACTATTTAGACAAGCTTCTTTCGCTGCCTTACATTTTTATACTTTTTCTGTATATATTCTTTTATATTCATCTGGATTTTGTTCACTTTTTCTTCTAATGTTCGTCAATTGTAGAATTTCCTGTCATCCATTTCTTCTTCGCTAGTCTATTTTATTTCTGGTAATATTTCTTTTGATGTCTGTTGTATTCACCCCTTCACCATTTGCCATTGTTTGTCTTTACTGTCTATTTTTTTTTCTATTGCATTGCATATATTATGTACAGTAATTGCACATTTGTAATTCATTTCTTGATTTGATTTTAGTATTATCAAATCTAGCTTGAAATTTATTGGAGCTCTCTTTAATGTCTTCAATTTTATTCTAATCTTCCAATTAGTGAAGCATGGTTACTTTTGCAATCTGCTCATAGTCTTGTTTTTATTTACAGTAAACTGTTCCAAAATCAATTGTTTATTAGTACGTAATCAGCTTTATTTTTTGTGGATTTTAAAAAGGCTTATGATAGTGTCCATAGGAATAGTCTATGGAATGTTATGCAGGAATTTGGAATACCAAGGAAGTTAATTAACATGACCAAACTATGCATGGAAGATACTTATAATATAGTAACATATAAAGGCAGGAAATCAGACCCCTTCCAAATAACATCTGGCTTGAAACAGGGTGATGCACTATCGCCGCTACTCTTCAATCTGGCTCTAGAGAAAGTTGTAAGGAAGGTAAAGGAGGAATGTGATATTGGAGGAACATCCAAGCTGCTTGGTTATGCAGATGATATAGATATTATAGGGCAAAGTGAACAAAAGACATTAGAAATATTGACTCACTTAAAGGAAAAAGCCCAACAGATGGGGCTGGTTATCAACCAAGATAAGACAGAATATATGGTAATTTCAAGAGACGGAATGGCTAAAAACTCTGGCCACATACAAATAGATAATATGACCATTAAAAGAACGGAAACATACAAATACCTGGGTACAATCTTCAACTGCTCCAACATCATAAGGGAAGAAATACAAACTAGAATCAACTCTGGAAATAAGATATACTATGCACTACAACATCTACTAAAATCAAAGGCGCTATCTCGTAACACCAAAATCACAATATACAAAACACTGATCAGACCAGTGGTGCTGTATGGCTCTGAAACCTGGAGTACAACGAAAGGAGACGAAGCCTTGTTACAAACCTTTGAGAACAAAATTTTAAGACGCATCTTTGGACCCATTAGGGATACACAAAGTGGAGAGTGGAAAAGAAGAAGTAACAAAGACATTTATGATTTGTTTAAGTCCCCGCTAATCACTGGTATCATGAAGGCTAATAGACTACAATGGCTGGGGCATATAGAAAGAATGGAAGATAATAGGGAAACAAAACTCGCTTACACTCAGGAAATAAATGACCGTAGACCCCGAGGTAGACCAAGAAGGCGGTGGAGAGATAATATACATACAGACCTACAAGCACTTGGAATCAACGACTGGCAAGAGAAGGTCCACCAGAGAGACGAATGGAGACAGATTGTATTTGCAGCAAAGAACCTCAATGGCTCGGAATGCTGAAGAAGAAGAGAAGAAGAATCAGCTTTATTATGAACATTGTTTCCTTGACTTTTCCATGTCCAAAGGCTTTTAGGATGTAGCTGAAAGAAGTGTTTTCGATTATCATATTATGTACTCTTGTCTTAAAGTAGTGGTATCCACTACTTTTATAGTTTATTTACTCCTATTCTCACTGGTTGCGAGATCCGCACAGTGGAAGGATGGGAGATTTCCTCGCAACAGACGAGCAATATCTCCGGCGATATCTCCGGCGGGCCTATTCCCGGCGGTTGCGGGATCCGCACAGTCAGGTGGGGAGTAGTACACGCTTTACACAGGTCCGGACACTTGTGATTGACCAGATGTACGCGCCCTAATGTAGGCGCGTACGAGGCCCACACCTGTGGGACTTGGTTGAACGCCTCTGAGCCGGGTCCCTTTGGTTCCAGGGTCTGGCCATCACTCGCCACCTGCTCGTGGAGGCGAGGTCTCGGAGGTTTGACGCTGAACCGCCAGCGTCTGCAGCCTGCCTTGTTCCAGACGTATTGGTTACCCATTCCTCTGGAAAACACAGGACAAGACCGAGAGAGGGAACATGTCGTTTGTGCACCACGTGTTTCTCTGAAGATCTGCACAGACATCGTGATGGAATTTTGGCCACATTCCAACTCACATACTTTGGTCTGTCAAGATTGCAAGGTGCCACTCTTGTCTATTCAACGAGTCTCTCTCATTTCTCTCTCCAAGGCCATATTCATCTGTAGCATCTTAGTATCTTTCTTCTCCAACATTTGCGTTGAAATCCTCCTGGACTGTTGTTTGACTGTTTTTACATTGCAACATAGCCATGTCAAGTTATTCATTAAAAAAGTTATCACTTTCTTCTTCTATACCATCGGCAATTGATGCATAGACGTGTATGATAATCATCATCTCATCTTATCTCATCAGGTTCCTCTTGTACCATGCGGTGTCGAGGTGAAGCATAAATAGCGGGAGAGTGCCCGTTTATGGGCTTCATATATCAAGATTCCCTGGACTTTCCTCTGCTTCAGTCTAGTCTGTAGATCATTGCATTGTTGAGGTATACTGTTAGTTGGTAATCTAGTTATATGGCCAAACCATTTAACCTGATGTTTTCTGATGAAATCTAGCTCTGCAGTCCGTTTATGCTTATTGTGTTTTCTTCAAGCGGGAAAAGAATCCCCTGCCGGCTTGCTCAGTTCATCCAGAGCAGCATGGGTCCAGATCTGTGGAGAGACATAAACATCAACGCCAACTGATAAAACACAGGATGATGACGTTTTAAGGGAAATAACCTATACAATTACAAATAATTTGTTCTGTAACAATAGTAAACTTTATTTGCATATTAACTTGTTAGTGAAGAAATACATTTAATTTTTATGGTAAAGTATAAATGATTAATTATAGAATCTTTGAAATTTGAAGCAAAATTACACAAATAATATATATCAAATTGCGATGTATTGTATAGATTATAAGCAGTATTACATCAATAGCTCTGTAAACAAATGATTAAAATGATATATCACACTGATCATACTTTTAGGGATCATTTCTAAAGTAAAAAGTATCACACTGATATGATAGAAAGGAGAAATCCATAACTTTATCTAGGAGGGGAAGTGTTCAGGCTCCAAGCCGACACTCTCCTTAATTTTCTGAATAAATAAACTGAGTGCGGACACAACAACTACGAAATGTCGGTTCCTAAATCAATCAATCAATCAAACAACAACTACGAAAAGATCTGCCTGTTTTTCTGTTGTCCAACTGCTTTTGTAGTGATGTGTCGTAGAGAGGAGGCAGTTGTAGTAGCGTTTGCAAAACAGCTTCCATTTGTCGCTGCAAAAAAATCCCCCCCCCCCACCTTTCCCTGACGTGTCTCCACCTCGTCGTGGTAGATGGGCTTGCGTGTTCCAATGACCCCAAGAACTATGCCGACGGTAGTACAGCTACATGTCGGACAGGTCAAGGGATAGGAACCAGACCAAGAGAGATACACACCTGCTGCCCTGCAGGTAGACTGGGGACAGGCAGTCAAAGCCAGTTATCCATAAGTCCGAATGAGGCGCACGATGCCACTGCATTCTTGATCCAGACACATAGTCTGAGGCTCTCAGTTGAGGGATATGACTGAACGCCTCTAAGTCAATATCCCCCGGAAGTGAGGGCCGGGCCGATGCTCACCCACTGCAGAATGGAGGTGAGATGTTGAGCCTGCTACATGCTTGGTCCAGACACTTGTTCTACTGCTCTCAGTCGAGGGATGAGGGATCCCCGTATAAGAGGGCATGGCTGTTACTCGCTCTCCTCTGCATGGAGGTAAGATGCTGAGCCGGCAGCACATGCAGCCTATCTTGTGAGTGTTACTAAAGGTGGAAAAAGCGTCCCAGTTGCACGCAATGGTTATGACGCGAGTCTGTATTTAAACTCATTGAGTGTACGCAGTCAAAGGTGGAAAAAGGTCTCATTAACACGAAGTGGAACGCTTGGCTAGAGAATCCATTACGTGGAAGTTCGAAGTGAAAGCTTGCTGAGTGGGTGTCGTCTGCAAACTAAGGTGGAAAAACGTCTCATTAACACCATATAGAACGCTTGGCTAGCGAATCCATTACGTGGAGGCTCGAAGTGAAAGCTTGCTGAGTGGATGTAGTCTGCAGACTGACCGTTCCTGGTTTTCGTGGGGAGCGGCCAGTGGCGAACGAAATACCCAACACATGAAAGTGAGGAATTAAAGCAGCCATGAGCAGGACGTGGCAATTCCTTGGGTGAGCCCAGTACCATAGCGTAATGGGCCGGCTCTGCAATTATGGAAGCCTCCTTGGATGGCGGGGAATGCCCATTCTCTGCCACTGCATGGCCATGAGGGTTGACCGTGATGTCTTTGGCCGTTCTACTTTGACCAGCTGAGAAGTGGGCGAAACTGCCGGCCTAAAGGTTGCAAATATATTGGCACAACGCAAAAATATCCCTCGTGCCCGGAACAACGCTAACTAATTTGTCTTCAGGGCACAACGTCCACCACACGTCCGAACCGAAAGCTCGCTGAGTGGACGCCGTCTGCAGACCGACCGTTCCTGGTTTGTGCGGGTAGCGGCCTGTATCGAACGAAATGCCCTATACATGGAAGTAAGGAAATAAAACAACCATGTGCAGGTCGTAGCGATTCCTTGGGTGAGCGCTATGTATCGGCTATACAATTATGGAAGACTCCTTGAATTACGGTAAATACCCATGGACTGCCCCTGCCTTCCCTTGAGGCCTGATCGTGAAGTCTTCGACTGTTCTAACCTGACCAACTTAGATGTGGACGGCAATACAACAGTGAGAGTCCCCCAGGACGGCTAACCTGGGTTTAAAAAACGCCCGCTAAAGTCGGATGTGTTGGCCTAAGGGCTTTGACCCAAGGGTGCATAACAAGACACACCGCAATTACGTCTAGAAAAAAAAAACACTCCGGGTGAACGCAGCAGCAGAAGCACAAGAAGAAGACGAAGAAGAAGAAGAAGAAGAAGAAGAAGAAGAAGAAGAAGAAGAAGAAGAAGAAGAAGAAGAAGAAGAAGAAGAAGAAGAAGAAGAAGAAGAAGAAGAAGAAGAAGAAGAAGAAGAAGAAGAAGAAGAAATCCCATCGACTCTTTTACCTCTTTATCTATTCTTCATCTTATAGTCCATGCTATGTGGCGTTGCTGGCCATATCCACAGTCTTCCGCCTTGTGTACTGCCAATAATTTCTGATACCGATGTCAAACTGCCCAGCATCTTCTCTCTCGATCTCCTCCCTGCCTCCCCTCCACTCAAACTTTCCAGCCGTCATGACGTACTTCAACGTTCCTGTTCCCATGACGCGCCCAAGAATGTTGACTGTCTACTTCTTATGCGAGTGACCAACTACCTTTGTAAATTAACTTCTTTCAAGATTTCGTCATTGTTCTCTCTATCTGTTCACGGTGTTCTCATCATTCTTCAATAAAATCACAACCCCGCAGCATCCACGTAATTCCTCACTTGTCTACTAATTGTCAATGACTCGCTTCCGTACATCAGGATTGGCCCAATATAGATAGTACTCAAGAATTCTTTTACGTACCTATATTGACAAAGATACATTTCAGAGAATATTCTTTTTATAAAATGCCACCTTTGTTTGGGTTATTCTGCATTGAGTTTCGTTAATACATCTGCCATCTGTTGTTCTTTTTATGAAATGCCACCTTTGTTTGGGTTATTCTGCATTGAGCTTCGTTAATACATCTACTATCTGCTGTTCTTTTTTTGAAATGCCACCTTTGTTTGTGTTATTCTGCATTGAGCTTCGTTAATACATCTGCAATCTGCTGTTCTTTTTATGAAATGCCACCTTTGTTTGGGTTATTCTGCATTGAGCTTCGTTAATACATCTGCCATCTGCTGTTCTTTTTATGAAATGCCACCTTTGTATGGGTTATTCTGCATTGAGCTTCGTTAATACATCTACCATCTGCTGTTCTATTTTTTTTTTTTGAAATGCCACCTTTGTCTGGGTTATTCTGCATTGAGCTTCGTTAATACATCTGCCATCTGCTGTTCTTTTTATGAAATGCCACCTTTGTTTGGGTTATTCTGCATTGAGCTTCGTTAATACATCTGCCATCTACTGTTCTTTTTATGAAATGCCACCTTTGTTTGGGTTATTCTGCATTGAGCTTTGTTAATAAATCTACCATCTGCTGTTTTTGTTTTTTGTTTTTTGTTTTTTTGTTTTTTGTTTTAATGAAATGCCATCTTTCCTGGGTGTCACAGTCTTGTGTTTACTCACAATCAGGCAACGTCATCCGTACTTCAAATAACTTCAGCTCGTACAGATGTTTTTATACGGAGTTTATTTCAGGCAAGCCTGATAATCAAATAAGGCGTTATCTGCCTGACACATCATTATACTAATCGCCACTCGACACACAATATATATATCTACATCATCAAACAAGATCACTCTCTCGTTAACATCGCATGCATTCACAACACTAGATAATGGCCTCAGAACAACACTACGTCCAGTCGGAAGGCCGTCTTGTCCCTGTCTGAAGCCGCTCAGGTAGTCGCTTGCCTACGTGGCCGAAACTCCCTCGTGGGGTTCGCAACTCTGCGTGCCGTTCTCTTTGCACGCAGCACTGTCGTCTTAGCACTCGTTACCCTCTAAAGTTCTATTCTAATTTACGTCGTCACGGTATTCCCCGCGACCTATTGTACCCGCCCCTGTTCTCGGGTCGGTCCCTCTGTTGTCCTAACTATAACACATTAGTGTCCCCACCCGAGTCTAGTCTTATTACTGCTCTTATGTCCTAGCTTGGGTGCTGTCTATACCTTTATAGAGGTCCTGTCTCTATGTCCTATTAGTCCTTGCCCCTCTTCTGTCACTAGTCGGTCCTGCTATCATCCAACACCTTGACATTCTCTCATCGTCGCTCGTATTGCGTCACCAGATTAATGTAGTAGGTGTGACGCAATGTCATCGTAGCATATAAAATTAGTCTGGTCTAATTTAGTCAAGGGGTTCACTGCTCTATCATAAGGTACACTTCTGTCCCAAATAAGTCTGGTCACAAGTAGCTGTATCTACCCACTGGTTTTAGATAAGCTTAACACATCTCTACTCTAAGCAAGAGTCATTACATTACAATCTTGGGAGCTGTGTTGAACCAGGGCGCGTTAACAAACTAAGCCCCTCAAAATAACGATTAACCGATATCCCAAGACAAATTGCTCCTATTATGGATGCAATACATGAATCTAAAATTCATGGCTCCCGTGAAATGTACTTTCACTTCTCTTCTTAGTTGTGTGTATGCTGATATTAGCCTATCTCGCTCCCGCTTGTGGATAAATATTGAACTCGCCCTTCCACTTATTCTAAGTCTGTATACAGTGTTCGTCCCTTTGAAAACAACTGCTGTTTGTATGTTTAACTGTTTGTTTTCCTGTTTGTCTTCGTGTAAATATTTTCTTTATATGTGTTACAATTAAAAACATAACTATATGTCTATAATTGATGTATTTAGGTCTTCGAGTATCACAGGTAGGTTAATGTCCGTCACAAAGTAATGCCTTTGCTTAATTTATGACGTACTTCGCCGATCTGGGATTCTAGAAAACAACCATTCGTGTAATGCAATAGTGGCTATAACACACATAAAAATACACACTTCACATGGTTTACACAGAAGACGCGGACAAGTCATAAAAACACGTGTGTGCAAAAAAAATTGCACCACTGTTCACACTCATAGTTTTACTTCTTTCATTCGTCCGTATACTCATCTCGTATTCACTCATTCATACATTGTCACTTTTAAAAATGTTTTGTCATTGACATAAAATTGGGCTCGTGTTTTACAATATTGAGCCGAAATAAAGTAGTTTTATGTATCACTTGTTATTTACAAGTTTAAATGTATTGCTTACGGCAATACAACAGAAACTAACTACATCTACCTATCTCTAACTAATACTAATGGGTAATCGGTTTGATCAGTCACTAGACTGATGATTACTAGCATCACTATCATTTACGAGATGATGTTTACTAATACTCACTAAGGTATATAATCTAAACTACAGTGAATAACTACTAAAGGGAAATAAGTTAACTAAATTGTTAATTTACGATATTAAGTATAACAAAAAGATTATTTAATAAATAAAGGATGTTACTAAAGTAAATAATGTCTTAATCTATTTAACTAAATGATGGGATGTAATAAATAAGGTAATTTAAAATAACTAATCTAAATAATAACTGTCGTTAACTATGGGTATATAATTAACTAACTATCAATTTATGGATGTTTCTAAGGGAAGGTAATTAACTAAACTAAACTATCTGTAAGAGAAATGTGTTAGTTCCCTTAAATGTACTAAAGTTACAAATTGCTAAATTTCTAAATTATTTTAACAATTAATCTATTACATTTCTAATTAAATTTAAGAATATTACCTCGCCGTTTTAATTGGCTTCATCGGTAGTAGTCTCGGTAGAGAGCTGTTTACTATATTTTACTAGTCTAGATCTAAATACTATCTACATTTCTAAATCTAAAGGTTTCTAATCTAATTAAATGATGGTTATTGCTACAACTGTTTCAAATAAACTATCAGTTGGAGTATTAGTGGTTCTTCTATTACTAATATTTCTACTATGATGAACCACTAGATTGCTTTCGTGCAGCTTCGTTAAAATATATTATACAACAATAATACATACATGTTACATACATAGACATGTTACATAATAATCTAACTATCTAACTAATCGTAGGTCCAGGCGATGGTGATCACGACGTGTCGTTCCTCTGGGTTCTTCCTTACGATCGTCTATATACACTTTTCACTGCAATTTACGTGACGATGTAACGTGTCACAATCTGTTCACAATAGTATCACAGTTTATACGCACTAGATGACTCTATCAATGCATTGTTCATGCGTTCACGTACTAATAGAGTTCTTGGTAAGTTCACGTAATGATATCTATACTTACACAGTGTCTTCTATCTTACCATTACTAGCACAGTTTTTAAATGCACTAATTGGTCGTAACTGCAGGTAACTGTGGCAGTGTTTCATCTCCTTTCTGCATCACTTCAATGCTTGATGGTCTCGTGAGCAGATCTGCAAGGGTGTTGTTACTCCCTTTGATATGTCTCAGGGAGAAGGAGTAATTTTGGAGAATCAAGGCCCAGCGATAGATTCTGTTATTTTGGCGTAGGCCTTTCTCCATAACTAACAGCGGAGAGTTGTCGGTCTCGACGACAAAGTGCGTTCCAGCCAAATATCTATCAAGCTTCGTAATACAATATACGATAGCGAGAGCTTCCAGTTGAGAGACATCATAATGTGATTTAGCTGTGGTAAGTTTGCGACTGACATACAAGATTGGGTGGATGATCTTTTCATGCTCTTGAAGCAGTACACCAGAGATTGTAGTTGGGCTGGCGTCACATCTAAGTATATATTGTAGCTTAGGGTTAGGTAAACGTAGGATGGGAACTTTACTGAAAAGTAACTTTAATTCTGACATTGCATTGACTAAAGTAGCATCTTGCACATTTATCTTTGCAGACGACTTTAGCAAATCCGAAAATACACATGTTATTTGTGCAAAATTGGTGATAAATTTGCTATAGTAATTTACTAGCCCCAGCAAGCTTCTTACTTGTTTTGTTGTTGTTGGAATCGTAAGATTTCGGATTTTGGTTATAATTTCGTTGTCAGTTTTTAACTGGCCCTTGGATATCGTATGGCCAAGGAAATCTATCTCCTCCAACGCCAACTCAACTTTCGTTGGTTTGATTGTAGTCCAAACAATTTTATTCTCTCGAAGACGAGTCTTAAAGTTTGTAGATGTGTTGTCCAGTCTGTTGTATGGATGCATATATCATCAATGTATGTCTGAACATTGTGACTCCATGGAGAAGTTCCCTAGTAAGGCGGACAAAGGTGGCAGGTGCGTTCCGAAGTCCAAAAGGAAGAAAGCGCCACTCGTAGAGACCTAGGGGTGTTGCAAAGGCAGTAAGATGAACGGAATTTCTCTCCATCGGGATCTGCCAATACCCTTTTGTTAGGTCGAGTTTAGAAAAGATAATAGATGATGACATGTTGAGGATGAGGTCGTCACATGACGGAATAGGCTCTGCATCAATTTTTGTGATAGTGTTTAATTTCCTGTAATCTATGCAGAGTCTCAAGGTGGAATCCTTCTTTTTGACTAAAACTATTGGAAATGAGTATTCAGACTGGGATTTCTGGATTATCCCACAGGCTTCTAGACTAAGAATTTCCTTGTCTAAATTTTCCCTATAGTTTAAAGGGATAGAATAAGGTCGACATTTGATTGGAGTATCATCTAAGAGAACAATGGAGTGTTGTATCCTATCTGTCCTACCTGGTGTGTCTGAAAAAATTTGCTTGTACTCAGTTAACAATGCTATTGTCTGCTGTTTCTGTTCGTCAGTCATCTTTGGTCCTAGGTGTATGTTGCTGATTGTTGTGGTGCTTTCTACAGTCGGTACTGGCAATTCAAAGTCATCTTCTTCTGTCTGGTTGATAACTGTTGCTGTAATATGTTCGTCTTCTACATAGTTCCCTAGTGTGTTTGTCATCTGTTTGTCTGGAGTCTGGTTGACTGGTGTCGTGGCGTTGTGTTGGTCTTCCAGTCTCCTCTTCTTGTCTTCTGAAATACGGATTTAACCTGTTGATATGACATATCTTGAGTTTGTTGTTGTCCACTGTACCACTGGGTGAAAGTGGATGTACCCTTTCTGTTTGTAGGTCGTCTTGTTCTTTACTAGTTTTCGACCTAGTAATTGCATTAGCCTGATTTAAAAATGTTTCTCTCCAGGCTGATATCTCATCAGTGGTACATTTCCTCACCTGTGGCAAACAGCCAATTATCAAGTCCGCACATGGGTTCTTTAAAACCGCGCAAGTAAATGTGCCAGACAAGAAAGGGGTGTTTATGTTAACTCTGGCCACCGGGTACGTTTCTATGCTGCCTGAAATAGTGCGGCAGTTAACGATTTCTCCCGTGTAATCTTCTGGCTTGGCCATTTCCCTTCTCACACCGATTAACGTACTGCCACTATCAAGAAGGAGTTTACATGGCATGTCATTAACTATTCCGTGGTGGAACTTTAACCTGCCTCTGGAGGCTACTGCTGCATTAGCGTTTTGAAGTGAAAACGGCACTGTGTGCCCACACTCCAGTATTCCGTTATTATGGAACTGGTGGCATGTTGTGCAATTACTGAAATTCAAAACTTCAATCGCTGCCACTACATTTTCCTTATTTTCACATATCTCTTCCATATCACTATTACTCTCAGATGATGACTCAACTAGCACTGCATTCGCTGCTTTCAATCTCTTTCTTCCAGTACAAGCAGAGGAATAATGCCCAAAACAATGGCAAAAAAAACATTTTACAGCACGTCTAAAGGTTTCTCTCTTAGTTTGCTGTTTCTTTATGATCATCTCTAAGTGTTCTGGATATTTCGGATTTTTATCGCACATCGCATATTCTGGGTGCTGAAGTCTGCAGTATGGACATTGTGGTAGGCTGCCCCTTTGCTTTTCCCTAAATTTGTAAGGTTTATGTGGTTTGCCCATAGCAGCTGCTACAATTTCACTTTCTTCTATCACAGATTTGAAAACATCCCTATTCGATGAGAAATATGCCGACCCCCGTTTTTCTAGTTATTCGATAGAGTCTATGTCTGACTGTTGCAAAAACTTAGCGAATGGACTGGGGATGGTTGAAATAACTTTGCCCATAACCATGAGATTTCTAAGTTTCTCGTACTTACTGTTAATCTTAGCCGCCTTAAGCCATTTGTTATAGACGTCTTGTACTGTCGAGACGTAGTCAATGAATGTTTGATTGCTCTTAGGCTTTAGCTTGGAGAATTGACTTTGGTACCCTGGGGCTTCTAACAGGAAATGCTGCATTACTCTTTGGTGAATATATTCATAAGTTATTCCTAAGGTCTTGGGGAATGGACTCTATTACCTTTAAAGGCTCCCCGGAGAGATTCTTCATGTAGATCATCGCCCAGTGCTCTTTTGGTATTTCCTGGACTTTTAGCTGGTATTCTACATTCTCTGACCAGGCTGAGATGGAATCGCCTTGGCAAAATGGCTTCACAATCCCTTTATATCTGGCAAACTTGTTCTCTTCCTCTTTACTTTTGAGTTTAGTTGTAGCGATATGAACATGAGACTCAATTGAGCTCTTTCATTTTAATCTGTTTTTGGGGATTCAATCTCTGCTTGCTTTAATTTATTAGTCTCAGCTATTTCTAATTGTTTTAGTTTAGTACTTTCAGCTATCTCTGCAAGCTCCTTTTTGGTGCAACCGTTCTGTTGCCCTTTCATATCTCTCTGCTGCAGCTTGTCTATCAGTGTATTCTTTAAATTCAGCTTTTGCCCATTTTTCCAGTTTATCTCCACTATAACCTAGTGCTATCCCTGATTCTATACATTCTTTAAGTGTAGACATGGTTATTATTTATCTTTCACGCACTTATAAATACAATAATGATCACCTGTATAATAATCAATTTACAGTGGACAAAATGAAAAATAAAGATGCCACTTTAGCATGCAAGTCAAAATTATATGTACTTATCTGATCGTTGACGATGATCAGAATCTTTTCTTCGGTTGGAGAAACGTCTTCTCTGCTTTTAAAGCTATTTTCGGCTGGATGGTACAGACAATTTCATGTACATCCTGGTGTATAGAGCGCAATCAATTAATATTGATATAAATAAATTATACAGAAATGCACAAAATGTATTATCAGTTGACTGGACACATTGCCTGTACAGAAAAACTGAAATGTGGTTTATTAATTTTAAATTTGCTTAATTGTAAATGTCGTAATGTCTCTGTCTGTCGTATGTCTTCAGGCTTGACCTTCAGCTGAAACGTCTAACAACACATGGTAGAATCACAACAGTACAATTCATTTTACTCTGCTCTAAATTACTTCAATCAATAAACACACGTTAACACACTTGCGACGGTAACCAGTTCATTCAAAGGTCATTCCGCGCACTTCACAATCTTTCGTTCTCGCTACTGCGTTTCATTCCGGCCACAATCTTAATTTAATCTTTAGCCGTACTTTGCTAATATTTTCAGGCGTGCGTTTGGGTACGCCTTCAATCTGTGGCTCTCACACAAATTATGTTAACCTACTTTACTCTACACAATTCAATTCAGGCGTGCTTTCGGGAAACTTCTGACCCCATTAGAACGGTGTCAGATATAGTCACTTCGCCTGCGCACAAGTCATGTTATCCTCTTTTTACTGGATGTTTGTAGATTCAGCCGTGCGTTTGGGTATGTGTTTAATCCGTGACTTCTGACACCATTAGAATGTTACCTGTCACAGTCTTGTGTTTGCTCACAATCAGGCAACATCATCCGTACTTCAAATAACTTCAGTTCGTACATATATTTTTATACGGAGTTTATTTTCAGGCAAGCCTGATAATCAAACACGGTATTATCTGCCTGATACATCAATACCATCATCGCCACTCGACACACAATATATATATATATCTACATTATCAAACACGGTCACTCTCTCGTTAACATCGCATGCATTCACAACTATAGATAATGGCTTCCGAACAACACTACGTCAAGTCGGAAGGCCGTCCAGTCCCCTGTCTGAGGCAGCTCAGGTTGTTGCTTGCCTACGTGGAGTTCGCAACTCTGCGTGCCGTTCTCTTTGCACGCAGCACTGTCGTCTTAGCACTAGTTACCCTCTAAGTTCGATTCTACTTTACGTCGTCACGATATTCCCATTGACCTATTGTACCCGCCCCTGTTCTCGTGTCGGTCCCTCTGTTGTCCTAACTATAACACATTAGTGTCCCCACCCGAGTCTAGTCTTATTACTGTTCTTATGTCCTAGCTCAGGTGCTGTCTCTACTCTATACAGAGGTCCTGTCTCTGTGTCCTATTAGCCCTTGCCCCTCTTCTGTCACTAGTCGGTTCTGCTATCATCCAACATTTTGACATATGTGTTTGGGAGATGTATGAGAGAGAGTCACCGAATACCTGATTGCTAATGCTGAGAGAGTGTGGTATTGAATAGCCTGTGCGCTGTGTGTGAGAAACCTTGTGATACGAGAGCGCACGAGTGTATTGCTGATATTCACCTTATATATTGCCATAATATATTGTAACGTGAGTTGTGAAATGCCTTAGTATAGATTTCACGTTAATAAATGTCATTACATGCTAAAAGTGTTGACCGATTCTTTGTACATGTAGTTATTCCTGTCATTATACAGACATCGAGTAATTGAGACGCTGACAAGTATGCATAGACAAATCGGTGAGCTCACAGGAAGAAAAATAAGAATAAATACAGGATGTTTGAAATCAAAAGCAGGAAAGATATTATTGGAGGAAGATGCTATAATGAAGAGGTGGAATGAATATATAAGAGAATTATATAATGCGGAGAAAGGGAAGAATTAACAGAAGAAAGTAACTTAGAAGGCCCACCTATTCTAAAAGAAGAGGTCGCTGACGCTATGAAACATATGAAGAAAGGAAAAACAACTAAACCAGATGAAATCACAATAGAATAATTAGAAGTATTGGGAGAATTTGGAGCAGATATACTAACCAAAATTATGAATGATATTTACAGCAGTGGATATTTTACCTAGTGATATGCTGAAATCTGTATGTATATCAATACCAAAAAGACCAGGAGCAATTTAACGTGAAGATTTTCGTACAAATAACCTCATAAACCATATCACTAAGCTTCTATTCAGAATCATAATGAGAAGAATCGGAAAAAAGAATTAAAATTAGTGAAGAACAGTATGGATTTGTGGAGGGGGGAAAGCACAATATATACATTGCGGACACTAATAGAAAGGTAAATAGAGAAACAGAAAAACATATGTTTGTGCTTCAAGGATTATACTAAGGCATTTGATAAAGTAAATCATGATGAAATGATTAAATTGTTGGAAGATATCAACATTGATGGTAAAGATTTAAGAATAATAAAGAATATTTACTGGAACCAAGTAGCAGCAATTAAAATGGGAAATAAAGAGGATAGCTATGAACAGATAAAGCTAGGAGTACAACAGGGGTGTGTCTTGTCACCAGGTCTCTTCTCCCTATATGGCGAAGTAATAATTAGAGATATCAAAGAGACGCCAGGAATACAAGTTGGAAGTTATAATATAGTAAGTAATAGTAAGTAAGTAAATCTTTATTTTCAAAGGGTTAAGAATTGGGCACGCAGGCCCGTCTGACATCCTGCCCTTCTTCTCTATTTCCTCTCATACATTCTTTCGTTCGACATCTCTTATGATGCAATTATTTGACAACAAAAGAACAATAAGCATTAAAACGCATGAAAAATAATCAATAATACATGACTCGTTGAGGCAATGTTTAACATGGACATCATGAATACCCAAGGTGGGTGTAACGTGCCATACATATGCGAATGTTTTTTTTTTTTTTTGCTAGTTGTTCGAGATAATTTACCATTATTATTGTCCGTATTGCTGTTTTTTTAAGGGGGCATGTAATCTGTCCTGAGGTAGTGTTCAAACAGGTTGCGACTGTATGTATAATAATTAGTGGTGTCTTTGATTTCTTGTGGAAGATTGTTCCAGAACTGAGTGGCAGAGTATGCTAAGCTTGTTTTAAATAAGTCTATCCTAGGTTTAGGGACATGGAGTATATTTAGTCGTTCGCTATGTCTTGCATTATATTTAAACAATGCCAAAGGTAGCTTGGGGCATTTTGAAATAAGATTTTGTGAATTAGGTTAGCCTTATTAAAAATTAGGCGTTTGTGGAGTGGCAGTAACTTAAAACGTTCATGTAGGTTAGAATTGTCTGTAAGCTTATCACCATTGATTAGACGCACTGCCTTTTTCTGGAGTGAATAAAGGCGTTTTATTTTTGATTTGGAGCATCCATCCCAGATTGTGGAGCAATAATCAATATGTGTTTGTATATGGGAAGTATAAAATATCTTTCTTGTGTTTTCGTCAAGGAAATTTTTAATTTTGGCAAGTTGGTATACTTTTTTGACTATTTGTTTAACTAGAGCATGAACACGGGAATTGAAGGATAGATTTTGATCTATTTGTGCTCGGTTACACTTTCTATAGACGTGCTACCAATGTGCAGCTGAAGAGTTCTCTGCGAGTTTAGAGTGTGAAGTCTTTGCCTGGTTCCTATTAACATAGTATAATATATAAATAATATCCGCTATGCAGATGACACTGTAGTGGTGGCAGATAATTCAACAGACCTACAACAATTGCTGGACATTGTAGTAACAGAGAGTGCTAGGAAAGGACTCTCCTTGAATATCAAGAAAAAAATAACAACGGTGATATCAAAAGAAAATGGTGACACCAAAATGTGAAATAGAAATAGAAGGGACATTTCGTAACCAAGTGGATAATTGGATATACCTAGGGACATTTATAATATCAGATGGAAGATGTACAAGAGATATTAAGAGCAGAATAGGGCAAGCACAAACCGCATTTCAGAAAATGAAAAGTATCTTGTGCAATAAGTCACTGTCACTGAATGTACGAAAGAGAGTGCTGAAATGCTACGTAGAACCAGTTTTGCTGTATGGCAATGAATCTTGGAATGTAAAAGAACAAATTAAGAAGAAATTGGAAGCAACAGAGCTGTGGCTCCTGAGACGAATGTTGCGAATTCCTTGGACCGCCAGAGTGACTAACAACGACTGCCTGAGACAGGCTAATGAAACTAGAACATTGCATTGGCACCTTGCCGTCTTGACAGACGATAGTTTGTGCTTTAAAAAGGCATAATAACTTTTACCTAAGGCGGTAGCGAATGTGACTGTCAAGGCCAATTCGCGCTGTAAAGGTTCGTTCACAGTGGGTGCATGTGTACACGTGGTCATTCCACCATCATGCACCAACTTACGTCTCATGCGCTCGGTGTGTGATGTCACATAGCTTCCCTGGGGTGAAGGGAGCAGGCCATCACACTTATCAACGAATCTCTCTCTCTCTCTCTCTCTCTCTCTATATATATATATATATATATATATATATATATATATATATATATATATATATATATATATATACCTCGGGATGTAGTCAGATCTGGGATTGGGACAATTTCAGTCTACGACCCCGCCAGTCTTCGGATACCTATCTCTCTCACAATCAACCAAGGGATGTTACCCTTTCAAAAATCATCCTGAACAAATGACGCAACTCTGGCATCTACAAACTCAATAACAAACGTGTATTGTACAAAGGGAAGTAAAGATAATGTGGATGTAGTGCAAATCTGTCTGGTGTGCTAATTCAGTTCAGTTATCAGTTATCAGTTGGGGTATCTTCATTGCACTCCGGACATGTCCATATGTGCTCAGATCCTCCCCCCCCCCCCCCAGCATATGCATCAGCGTCCGGTAGCTAATAGTGCCAGTTCTGTGTTGGTTGACGAGGCGCTTTGTTTTCCCGATGTACCTCTCGCGTCTGGATGTGCCGATTCTTATTCCCATGTCTTTCATCCTGGACAGCGATGTGGAATCACTGACGTCAAAGTCCTCTGTTCTCGCCATATCTTTGAGGACGTTAATAACATCGGCACGATCCATGGGCTGGCCATCTACAGTGGGTGCAGAGCCAGCCAGTTTGTCAGCTCGTTCATTTCCCTCGACTCCCGCATGTCCCGGGACGAAGATGAAGGTGACTTTACGGACCACAGACTTCCGCAGCGACTCAGTCCACTGTCTATCTGGTGTGCTAATTGCTACAAGACAGTAAGTTGAGGCAGCCACATGAAGATGGTCATCACTGTACTAGTTCCTGTCAGAGTTCCATATAAGACGGTAATGTCACTTATCTTCTTGGTGTAGGTCCTCAGTCTTTCACCAGATAACACCTCCTCCGAATTGTCAGCCCGTTAGGATAATGACACTGGGACATCTGTGCATGTGTCCAAATGAGACTCTGAATTTCTATTCACATCCTATCAGGTAGATACCCCACTCAAAGGTACACAATTTTAGTAGCACAGTTTATGAATTACAGTTTATCAAAGCACAATGTCCAGTGCTAAATTTACATTAGAACATTATTCATAGCCAGAGTTCCATTAGACTAAGAGTCACCATCAAAACCAAAATTCGGGTGAAACAAATGTTACTGATATATCACACAGTTGTTGGGTAATCGAGTAGGTACTAAGTGTGGCACAGCTGGACGATTATACAAACCATACTTGCCCAGCAGCCCCAGCTCTGAATGGTGGATGACTTATCCTGGATCTGCCCTGAGGGCATATATGACTGACCGGATGGTGTGCAGTAGGATCACCTCACGTTAGTTGGTCTGTCCAGACTGCTGATGTTGACACAGAATGATGGTTTTACTGACTGTCCATCACTCCTCTCCGGAAGGTAGAATCTGGAAAAAATGACACAGGCAACCCTCGGTGAGAATCACGTGACCAGGACCCATCATATGGAGATACACCGCCTCCATGTACTCAGATAGGGAATCACCTCCCTAAGGTGGGTGGTGGTTCAATTACAGGCCATGCCTCAGGGTCAGAGAAAGAATAAGGTCTGGGGTCTGACAAGTAGCGGAATAGATCATCTATTTCCCTGGACTGGGGATAGAGTGAACCCACGGTGACTAGTCATGAGTGTCTGCCCCCCCCCCCCCCCCAGTTCCCCAGAGGAAGTCTTCTAATGACATACAGGGTTAGCGGTTCTACAGTACCCATAGGCAAGGTGGCCTTGAAGGAGGGCCGTTGGCACAACCCCCTTCCAGCTCTTCCCAGATGGCCCTGCTTTCCCCAGTTCATCTCCCCTGCAACCATCAGACATGTCTGTAGCATCATTTCTCCCTCCTTCCCCTCCCCGCTGTTCTCCTCACAGGAACCCATTGTAGATTAGGTTGGTAGTTCCTTAAGGAGACTTTGAACATAAAGTGTATGAGGAAGGCAAAGAAAACCCCAGCAGTCGCCCCGCCAAAAGATACAAACTTCAACACACGCGGGATCGCTCAAATGCCCGTCAATTCGACCGCGGACATTCCCAAGAGATTCGTCTTGACCGGCCGAGTCAGAGGATACCCCACTCAGTAGCGTTTAGTTACGCCTTCACCGACTTCCGGTTTTGTTGACTACGCCTGAGTTCAAAGGCAGCCCAGCAGTGCCATCAAATCACCAACAAGCCAATCCTATTTTTCCCCAGCTATTTTCTGGGCAGGTGACACTATGTAAACACCTGCACTTTTCAAAGCATTACAGACTGTTCAAAACAGGCCTGATGAAAATGGGGTCAGGAACACCAAGCCTGTTTGTTGGAGACAGTTACATGCTCGACCTTGACCTCTGTGCAACTATTGCATCATGCAATGTACAACCTCGGATAATCGCGTTTTTGACACGGCATAATTTAAAGAAAGTTAGCATTCATACCTTTTCTTCTGACATGCAGTTAGAAGTATGGAACCTCAGTCCAACTTTGGGACATACTGTCAACCGTCTTTAAACGATATGTTGACATTGGGAACCATTACTCCTTCTGACAAACTGCAGCCACCCTGCCTTTCGCCAGCCGGCTAGAACACAATCTTCTCCCAGCTGCTAGCTAGGTTATTGCGTCTGCGTAGTTAAAATACGAATTCCGGTATCATCATCTAGAACTTTCCGGAATCCATGGGCGTAATCCTCCATTTCCTTTAGGGGTAAAATTACTTGGATTATCTCCCTTTGACTACAAAATGTGCTATAAATCGTGAACTTTGCTGTAGGCCGAGAGATCTCGTGTGTCTGGTCAATCCCACATCTCCTGGTCGCATCCTCCAGGCGCTTTTTTGTGACATGTGACTTATCTGCAATAATTTTCTCCTTTGTCTTTATTCCATTTCTGATCATTTCCCTCCATGCAACACGTGCAGCGGCGACTTGCTCCCACTGCGCATTATCAATGCCTGTATCAATCATGTCCCTCTTACACACATCTTTGTATCGTAGTGGAGGCTTTGATGGTGCAACTTCTGAAGAGTTTGAAATCAAGAGTGGAGTTAAGCAATGTTGTGTACTAGCTCCCACCCTCTTTGTAATATACTTTTCACTTCTACAGAAATATGCCTTTCGTGATCAGGATGGTGGTATATACATTCACTCACGCTCAGATGGCGGCCTCTACAATGCTCAGAGATTGAAGACCAAGACCATTATTAAGAGGGTACTGATTAGAGAGTTGCTTTTTGCAGATGCTGCTGCAGTTACGACCCACTCTGAGGAAGAATTACGTCTACTATATGCATTCTCCAATGCTTGTTCTGAATTTGGTTTAATAATTAGCAAAAGAAGACACAGATTATGTCACAAGGCGCACATAGGATACCATCAATCTTTATTGACGACGCCGAACTAGAGATGGTATACCATTTTACATATCTAGGATAAGAAGTAAATAGCAAATTATCCCTAGATCAGGAAATCTACATCAGGATTGGTAAGGCAACAACAACAATGAACATGTTAACAAACAGAGCCTGGGAGTACAGAAAGCTTACTGCCAAAACAAAAGTCCTTGTCTGTGTCCTTAGTACTCTTCTTTATGGCAGTGAAGACTGGACAACATTCTCACTTCAAGAGAAACGTTTAAACAGCTTTCATATGCGACGTCTGCGAACAATACTTGGTATTACGTGGCAAGACAAAATCACAAATACTGAAGTATTGGAAAGATCAGATTGTGGGACTGTATATTTTATGCTCAGTCTGTGTAGACGTAGATAGATAGGACACGTTAGGAGGATGGATGTTGATAGAATACCAAAGGGCATCTTTTTTGGTGAATTACAGATGGGTAAGAGATATCAGGGTCGGCCTCTACTACGATACAAAGATGTGTGTAAGCGGGAGATGATTGACACAGGCATTGATAATGCACATTGGGAGCAAATCGCAGCTGAACGTGTTGCGTGGAATAAAGACAAAGGGGAAAATTGTTAAAGATGAGTCACCCACCGAGCACGATGGTGCATGATGGTGACAATGACCATGTGTTCACATGCATCCATTGTGGCTGAACATTTACAGCGCGAATTAGCCTTATCAGTCACATTCGCCACCTCCATAGGCTGTACATTTTAAGCCTTTTTGAAGCACAATGTAACAAACTATCGTCTGTAACGAAGGTAAGGTGCCAATGATATGGTCAGTATCTCACCGGTTGGTATGGTCAGTATCTCGCCTGGTAATATGGTCAGCGGGGTCAATGGGAGGCGGGGTAAGGGTATTCCCCAGCAAAGGAGAGGTAATGTGCCTCCATCCCTTCGCGAGCCTACGGGACACCCTTGGGAAGGTGGAGTACCCGTTTAGCCCCCCCCCCCCCCCCCCGATCACGGTTACGTGAAGCCATGAGTGCAGGTGGTGGATGAAGATAAAAGCAGCCAACAGATAGTTGCAAGTTATAGTCTCCAGCTTCACGACGGTAGGCAGAGGATCTTTTTTTTTTGGGGGGGGGGGAGGGGGCGTGAGAGAGACAATGGCTACGGTCATCAACCAGTATGGTCACTGCTAGTAAGGAAAGAAATGGCAAACTACCTTCTTTACAGATGCCAAGAATATCATGTACTGAAGTCTTATCGATAATCAGAGAAATGGCGTAAATTGGTGCTCATAGGAGCAGCATTCCCCGGTAGGAGTAGTCATGTGCACCAGATGACTCCAGAATAAAAGATAAATTCAAATTAGAAGTAAAGAACAGATTCGATTCATTGTCCGATATGGAAATATTATTTCAAGACGTCAGTGACCAATGGGAAATATTAAAGAAATCAGTCAACCAAGCTGCAGAAACAACCATGCCAAAAATAAAGATAATAGGACGCAAGATATGGATGATGGAAAACATCCTAACACTCATGGAAGTAAGAAGAAATAACAAAATTAACAAGAAAATATTTGACGAGATTCGAAGGAAAATTGGGAAGCTGTGCAAAGAGGCAAAAGAAACATGGCTTGAAGAAAATTGCAAGGAAATTGAAAACCAACACAACACCTGAAATACCAAATTAATGCAAACAAGAATTAATGACATCACTAACATAAGAACACACACATCAGTGGGTTGCCTAAAAACCAAAGAAGGCAAAATCATAATAGAAAAAGATCAGACTTTACATGCGCGGTCAGATTATGTGAAAGACCTTTATGATGATACAAGAGAAGAACAATATGATCATCGGAATAATAATGAAGGATCATCAATGTTGAAGATGGAAGTTCAGAATGGTCTTAACCATATGAAAACTGGCAAGACCTCGGGTACAGATAACACCACAATATAAATTATCAATGCCTTAGAAGAATATGGAATAGACCAAGTCACCACACCGCTGAACGCAATATACTATACTGGAGATATACCTCCTGAATTATGTCATTCTATATTTATTGCAATCCCGAAGAAATCAGGAGCATTGGAAAACGATCAACATAGAACAATTAGTATAATGTGCGACATGACGAAGATTCTGGTGAGAAGTGTCATGCAAAGAGTGAGGAAGAAAATATAACCCGAAGTAGGAGAAGAACAATGTGGGTTTGTAGAAGGAAGGGCACAGTAAATGCTGTGTATATACTGAGAATAGTAACTGAACGTTCTATAGAAGTAAACACAGATCTATATCTTTGCTTTATTGACTACACAAAGGCTTTCGATGAAGTGAGACATGTCGACATGATAAGGATACTTGAAGATCTACAAATTGATGGACAAGATCTTTCCATTGGCACCTTTCCGTCTTGACAGACAATAGTTTGGTACATTGTGCTTCAAAAAGGCTAAATAACTACGACCCATGGCGGTGGCGAGTGTGGCTGGTAAGGCCAATTCTTGCTGCAAATGTTTGCCCACAGTAGATGCATGTGAAAACATGGTCATTTCCACCATTGTGCACCATCTTACGTCTCTCACGCTCTGTGTGTGCTTTATCTGCAATCATTTTCTCTTTGTCTTTATTCCATTTCTGATAGTTTGCCCTCCATGCAACACGTTCAGCGGCGACTTGCTCCCAATGTGCATTATCTATGCCTGTATCAATCATGTCCCGCTTACACACATCTTTGTATCGTAGTAGAGGCCGACCCTGAGATCTCCTACCCGTCTGTAATTCACCAAAAAAGATGTCCTTTGGTATTCTACGATCATCCATCCTCCTAACATGTCCTATCCATCTAAGTCTACGAAGACTGAGCATGGAATACACCGTCACACAACCTGATCTTTCCAATACTTCAGTATTTGTGATTTTGTCTTGCCACTTAATACCAAGTATTCTTCGCAGACACCGCATATGAAAGCTGTTTAAACGTTTCTCTTGGCGTGAGTAAGTTGTCCAGGTTTCACTGCCATAAAGAAGAGTACTAAGGACACAGGCTTGGTAGACGAGGACTTTTGTTTTGGCAGTAAGCTTCCTGTTCTCCCAGACTCTTTTGCTAACATGTTCATTGTTGTTGCTGCCTTGCCAATCCTGATGTTGATTTCCTGATCGAGGGATAATTTGCTATTTACCTCTGATCCTAGATATGTAAAATGGTCTACTATCTCCTGTTCGGCGTCGTCAATAAAGATTGATGGTACACCATGTGCACCTTGTGACATAATCTGTGTCTTCTTTTTGTTAATTGTTAAACCAAATTCAGAACAAGCATTGGAGAATGCAGATAGTAGATGTTGTAATTCTTCCTCAGAGTGGGTCGTAATCGCAGCATCATCCGCAAAAAGCAACTCTCTGATTAGTACCCTCCTAATTTTGATCTTGGCCTTCAATCTCTGAGCATTATAGAGGCCACCATCTGAGCGTGAGTGAATGTATATACCGTCATCCTGATCACGAAAGGCATATTTCAGTAGAAGTGAAAAGTATATCCCAAAGAGGGTGGGGGATAGTACACAACCTTGCTTAACTCCACTCTTGATTTCAAACTCTTCTGAAGTTGAGCCATCAAACTTGATTATACCCTTCATGCCTGTGTGGAACGATTCCACAATGGACAGAAGAGTTGGTGGGCAGCCAATCTTCTTTAGTGCTTTGAACAGACCCTCACGACTGACCAAATCGAATGCCTTTGTGAGGTCGATGAAGGCAATAAACAGTGGCTGATTTTGTTCCCGGCATGTTTCTTGCATCTGTCGCAATAAGAATATCATATAAATGGTAGACCGGTTCTGACGGAAGTCGCACTGTGATTCGGGGTAGACTTGATCTCCCAGGACTTGAAGTCTGCGCAGGACAATTCTGGCAAATACTTTTCCAACAATACATCAGAAGTGAGATACCCCTATAGTTATTGCAGTCGCGGACAAGATCTTAGACTTGTAAAAAACAACATACATTGGAAACAACAAGCTGTCATCAGAATTGATAACGATGTTGGTCAATATCAGCCTATTAAATGAGGTGTGAGACAGGGATGTATAATGGCTCCAGATCTTTATTCCCTGTACAGTTAAAATATTGTTTCCGAAATATAGAAGATATGGAAGTAATCAACATTTGGGGACGATACATCAATAACATTAGATATGCAGATTATAGTCTTGATTGCAGACAAGTGAACAGGACCTGCAAAATATAGTAGATGTGGTTGTCGCACACAGTGAACAAATAGGGTTAGAACTCAATATTAAGAAGACACAGATGATGGTCGTCACTGGGAAGAAGGAAATACCACAATGCGATATACGAGTAAATGGGCATATTCTTAAGCAAGTGAATCGATACAGTTATCTCGGTACAGTCATAACATCTGATGGAAGATGCCTTGAAGAGATTAGAACAAGAATTGCCATTGCGAATTTAGCCTTTTGCAAGATGAAAAACATACTAACCAATACAATGATATCAATTAAAACGAGTAAAAGTGCTACATAGAAACTATACTTGTTTATGGATGTGAAGCGTGGACGATAAAAACAGCCGACGGCTGTGGGAATGTGGTTTCTGAAGAAAATGCAAACAATACCATAGACAGACAGAAAAAAAACAATAAACAAGTCCTTAAAGAAACAAATGAAGATGATAAACTGATTAGAGATATTAGACGTAGACAGTCCAAATTTTTTGGGAATGTTATGAGAAGAAATGACTTGGAGAACATGGTGACGACTGGCAAGATCGAAGGGAAGAGACCAAGGGGAAGACCGAGAAGTAAATACCTGGATGGCTTGGCCACGTGGCATGGTCGAGACAAACAAACAAACAAAATAAACTTTATTTTCAGAGGGTTAAGAATTAGCCACGCAGGCCCGTCTAACATTATGTCCTTCTATCACTCTCTTTTGTACATTATATCATTCACACATTATACAAGGCTAACTGTAAACAGCAACAATATGAAAGATATGCATTATTAAGGCATTGGGAAAATGGAGGGAAAAAAAATCAATACTACACGAATCATTAATAGTAATAAGTGGTGTGGCACTTGTTATTAGCTATGTGGAGTATACTGGCCTTCCAAAAGGGGACTGGCTGTTATACTAGCTTTTTATAATAATTATTATATCTATTATTAAGGGGGAATATAATCCGTTCCGAGATAGTATTAAAATAATTTGCCATTATATGAATAGGGATTGGTGGTGTCTTTTATTTCTTGTGGAAGATTGTTCCACAGCTGAGCTTCAGAGTACGTTAAGCTTGTATTGTATAAGTCTATCCTAGGCTTCGGAAGTGTAATATATGTTGTCGTTTACTGTGTCTAGTATTATATTTAAACAAAAGCCAAAGATAATTTGGGGCATTCCGATGTAGGATTTTGTGAATTAGTTTGACCTTATTGAAAAGCAGGCGTTTGCGGAGGTGTAGTAACTGAAGGCGTTTATGCAGGCTAGGACTGTCAGTTAAATGTTTGCTATACATTTAGCTCATGGCCCGTTTCTGGAGTGAGTAAAATCGCTGGTGCTTAAATTGGAACAACTGTCTCAGATTGTAGAGCAGTAGTCAAAATGTCTGTATGTGAGAAGTATAGAATATTTTCCTTGTGTCCTTATCAAGGAAATTTTTAATTTTGTCAAGTTGGTTGACGTTTTTCGCTGTTTTTTTAGTGGGCGCTTGAAAGCGAGGATTAAAGGTTAGGTTTCTATCATTGATGAGGCCTAATGTTTTGTGCTCAATTACACTTTTCACTGGCACGTTATCGATGTGAAGTTGAAGTGATCTGTGTGAATTTAAAGTTTGAAGTCTGTCTGGTTGTTAATAATATAGATTTTGTTTAAGTGATGGTAATTTGCATACGGTTCGCATAGCTCTTCTTAACTACATTATTTAATTCTTGTTGCAAAGACGACTCCAGCAAATTACTGCTTTCAGCGTTTGTATACACTGTACGGTCGTCTGCAAATAGATTGCAGGACGACGAATGATGCAAAGGTAGATCGTTAATATATATTGCAAATAATAGAGGGCCAAGAATAGCGCCTAGCGGTAGTGGTTTGGGACAGAGATTTATTGTATGATACTACTTGCTTTCTGTTTGAAAGAAAAGATGTTATTGGCGTCACAACATTAGGGCCAGTTTTCATTGTCTTTAGTTTTTTAATTAAAATGACATGGTCTATCATATCAAATGCTTTCCTGAAATCGATAAACACAGCTCCACGTAGATTGTTGTTATTTATATTCTGGTGCCAATTTTCCATCATGTTTGTTAGGGCCGTATGGCAAGAATATTTTGGTCCAAATCCTGATTGACTGTCAACTATAAGCTTATTGCGATCTAAATACTGTAATGTTACATTATGGACGTGTTTTTCTAGTGGTGTAGATAGTGATGATAGTAAAGAAATGGGTCTATAAGTGTTCGGAAGATCATTGTCCAGTGAACCAGATTTAAGAAGAGGATACACTTTAGCGATTTTGAGAGCTGATGAAAAGTTACCTTTCATGAGACACTGATTATATACATAGGTTAGTGATACATAGATCACTTATGCAGCACAGCGGAGAATCCGATTGCTGATTCCATCTAACCCAGATGAGTTTGTGTTTTTTTAGGTTACTGAGACAAGTGAATACTTCAGTGACTGTCACTAGCGATATGTCAGAAAGGATATCCCGGGAGCATCTATTCTCTTAAAACGATGACAGTAAAGATAAGTTGCAAGGAGAATTTGGTACTGAAGCCTTCAATTGATCTATGTCAGTTTGATAAAAAGTTACTGAATTGGGTGCATGAAATAAGATTTGATGGTAATGAATTTGAGAAGTTATACTTTTGTCAAGGGGTTAATTGCCTTCCATATATCCTTACTATTTATTGTATCCTATACTAAGTTCTTAAAGTAATTTTTCTTTTCTCTTAGTATAGTATATTTTAACTTTGTTTCTAAGAGTACGGTATGTGCTGAGATCCTGCTTTTTATGTTCCTTATCTCTGTCTCTCATAATTTCAAGTATATCCTGGGTGATCCAAGGTGTTTTGGCGTGATGTTTTACTCGAACTTCCATGATAGGAACATGTCTATCAAACACATCAATAAAGATCCTCATCCAGGATTCCAGAGCATCATCCGGATTTTGAAGTTGATAAACATTGTTTAGAGGTGAACTGAGCAGAAACTGAGACAGGAACATGAAGGAACAGGACTCTGGTAGTCGAGTGAGATGGCAGAACATGACCGCCCACGCTTAACGGCATGGCACATGATGTATGGGTGGATGAGGTCAGTATCTCGCCAGTCGTCTTTACTTCATATGCCATTATTGGTACCCCCATTAGATTGTGTTAGTTATCTTTATTCACATAACCATGTTAGATTTACCATAATCAGAAAGCACTTACCCAGACATAACTCAAAATGACTTGATCACCTTCATTACGTTATTTCACGGCCTGAAGTCTTTACCAAGAAATGTTGACCACAATCTCCTTTGGAAAAAACACAGAACAATGAGAACAAAAGTGTAGCTTTTCGATAACTGTAGTGCTGTGACAAATACGAATGTCCTGATCAACAGACATGACATAAATGGAAGTCTAATGGAAAATCTGGAGTGTTGTGTCAGTAAAGTGACTGTTGTATTTCAAATTAATTGTTTAAAAGTCATCTAGCGGTGAACGAAAAAACACAGGGACAGGAGACATGAGAAATATCGTGATGGCCTTGTGTGTGCTCTGTTACATCACGTTCATACACGCGAGATTTTATGAGGCCATACCCTGTGATCTGTGGGTGTGGCATGACAACTAAAACAGGAGACAGTCCAGCATGTTTACATGCAGCCAGTTGTTTATATTTGAGCTCTGGGTTAAGAATTGTATTTTCCACAAGAGAGGTAATTTGGTTGGCAGCTTGTTGTCATCACCAATGAATGCAGACATGTTGCCGGTAGCTTCGGACAAGGCAATGTCTGGTGGTGGACTGATGCGTCGTCTAGGGAACTCAGAGACATGCTGATTCATGAAATCAGACACAAATGACAATACGCTATTAATGATAAAACAACGCAGAAATAAAGGATAACATTTTATTAATTATAAAATAATGCAGAAAAAAACTTACCACACATTATTGTAAATAAAACAACGACGAAATAAATGATGTCACTCTATTAATAACAAAATAATGCAGAATAAATTACAGCACTCTTGTAATTATAATTTGAAATCCGTTCGTGCTGCACCGCGCGTAATTGCGTAAGTTGAACATGGTCATATCATAGTAATGTAATAAGTACTGACCAATGAATGAAATAGCACGTGCTTATCGTCCCATGATGCATAGGTTGTGTTTCTGACCATTGAGAAAATGGCCAGGTTGATCCAAAATCCGTCCAAAGAAGCTCAAATAGCGGTGATTCGGTTTCTTTCATTTGAAGGATGTCGACCAGTGGACATTTATCGAAGAATGCAGGCAGCGTACCGTAACAAATGTGTGTCGAAGACAACAGTGACAGACTGGGTACGAATGTTTCTGAAAGGACGTCAGTTCACGACTTATCTTCGACGACCGGGTCAAGCGCATACTGTTGCAACAGAAAAAAACCATCGCCAAACTTGATGCAACAGTACAGACGAACCATTGTCGAAGCATACGTTTGCTAGCGAAAGAATTTGATGTGTCAATTGGGACAATTCAAAAGGTCGTTCGTAAGAAACTGCAAAATCGGAGTGTGTGTTCATAGTGGGTACCAGGGATGTTGACCGACCACAAAAAAGAGAAACGCGAGGGATAGTGTTTGAACCACTTGCTGCATTACAGAGTGGAGGGTGGTGCATTTCTCTTCCGCATAGTGGCAGGCTATGAATCATGGTGTCACCGCTTTGAGCCGAGCAGCACAAGAGATAGCATGCAATGGATGCTGGATCTTCAAAAGCCAAAAAAATTCAAGTTACAGGTTTCCGCTGGTAAGGTTATGCTGAGCGCATTTTTTTACCATGAAGGACTATTGTTGGCCGACTTTAAAGAACCTGGTGTCAACATCAACTCTAACCACTACTTGCAACCGCTAGACAAGCTGCAAAACGCCATCAAGAATAAACGACCCGGCATACTTTCTCGCGGTGTGATTTTGTTGCGCGATAATGCTCGTCCGCATGTCACAAAAATTGTGTAGGAAGCATCAGCAACGAAGAAGTGGTAAATTCTGCAGCATCCAGCCTATAGTCCTGATTTGTCACCATGTGATTTTCATTTTTTCGGACCTCTAAAAAAAAGCTCTCAAGGGGCAACGATTTCACACAGATGCAGAAGTTATCAACGCAGTAAACACTTGGTTCAGTGAGCAACCACAATACTTGTTTTTGCTGACGGCATTTCCCGCCTACCTAAGCAATGGGGTGCTTGCCTGAGTGCCTGCGGCAACTTCTTCTGACAAGCCCATGGTGCATAATTCTTTCAAAATGAATGCTTTGTTTAATTCTGCAACACCTGTTAATGTTTCTTTCATACTTTTGTAATAAAGCCATTGGAACGTATTTCAAATGAAGTCCTTATTATATATACAACAATGTGGAAATACATTGCAAACTCTAGTAATTTTAAAATAAAACATGCAGATATAGTTTACCGCACTCAATTATAATCGTCAAAAATAAATTACATATTCTTAATTATACGTCACAGTAGACATACATTACCACAGTCCATTAATTATAAAACAAAGAACAAACAATTACAACAATCTGGTCATCATCATCAAGTGCCGTGCCAGCTGGCGTAGGCGTTCATGGCTCTCCACAGATCTCGGTCTTTGGTTTTCTGGATCAACTCTGCTGATGATATTCCTCCATGCCACCGTCTCAATCCATCCAGCATCATTTCTCTTGGTCTGCCTCTGCCTCTCTTCCCCTCGATCTTTCCAGTTGTTACGATGTTCTCCAATGCCTCTCTTCTCATCACGTGACCGAAGAAAGATGTTTGTCTCTGTCTTATTGTTGTATATAATGTTCTAGTTTCATTAGTCTGTTTCAGGCAGTCATCGTTAGTTACTCTGGCAGTCCAAGGAATTCGCAACATTCGTCTCAGGAACCACATCTCAAAATACTCTTCATTTTCTGAAATGCGGCTTTTGCCTGCCCTATTCTGCTCCTAATCTCTGTTGTACATCTTCCATCTGATGTTATAAATGCCCCTAGGTATCTAAAATTATCCACTTGGTTAAGGATTTTCCTTCTATTTCTATGTCACATTTTGTGGTGTCACCATTTTCTTTGATATTACCATTGTTACTGTTTTCTTGATATTCAAGGAGAGTCCTTCCTTGCACTCTCTGTTACTACAACGTCTAATAATTGCTGTAGGTCTGTTGAATTATCCGCCACCAATACTGTGTCATCTGCATAGCGTATATTATTTATATTATAACCTCCAACTAGTATTCCTGCATCTCTTTGATCTCTCTCATTGTTACTTCGCTATACAGGGAGAAAAGATCTGGTGACAAGACACACCCTTGTCGTTACTCCTAGCTTTATCTGTTCGTAACTACCCTCTTATTTCCCATTTTAATTGCTGCTACTTGGTTCCAGTAAACATTCTTTATTATTCTTAAATCTTTTCCATGAATGTTGATATCTTCCAACATTTTAATCAGTTCATCATGTTTTACTTTATCAAATGCCTTAGTATAATCTATAGCGCACAAATATATGTGTCTCTGTTTCTCTATTGACCTTTCTATAGTGTCCGTAATGTATAAATTGCATTGTTTGTGCCCTTTCCTTCCACAAATCCATACTGTTCTTCACTAATTTCCATTTTTATTTTCTTTTTGTGTCTTCTCATTATGATTCTGAGTAGAAGCTTAGTGATATGGTTTATGAGGTTAATTGTACGAACATCTTCACAATCAATTGCTCCTGGTCTTTTGGTATAGCTATAATACAGATTTCAGCATATCACTGGGTAAATATCCACTACTGTAAATATCATTCAACATTTTGGTTAATATATCTACTCAAATTCTCCCAACACTTCTAATTCTTCTATTGTGATTTCATCTGGCCCAGCTGTTTTTCCTTTCTTCATACGTTTCATAGCGTCAGCGACTTCTTCTTTCAGAATAGGTGGACCTTCTAAGTTACTATCTTCTGTTAATTCTTCCCTTTCTCCGTCACATAATTCTCTTATATAATCATTCCACCTCTTCATTATAGCACCCTCCTCTAATAATATGTTTCCTGTTTTTGATTTCAAACACCCTGTATTTATTCTTATTTTTCTTCCTGTAAGCTCACTGATTTGTCTGTACATATTTTTTGTATCATTAATGGAATTTAATACAATTTTTTTGCATGCTCGTTTAACCAACTTTCTGTAGCCTTCCCACATTTATCTTTTATTTCTTTATTTATCTTAGCGTATTCTTGTTTGTCATTTTTACTCTGTTTTCTTTTGTCCATCAGTTTAAGATTTCTTCATTCATCCATTTTTTCTTAGCTATTTTGCCTCTCTCCAGTATACTTCTTTGCTAGTTTGATGAATGGAGTCCCTTAACATTTCCCATGTTCATTTATATTCTGTATTTTAGCTATCGCATTGTACCTATTTTTTCACAGTCACTCTGTATTGTTCTTGCAGTTCTTTATCTATTTTCAGAACCTCTTTATTAAGTCTCATTTTCTTAACCATTTTTTTCCCTCTCTTTAATCTTACTTTTATTTGTCCACATAGTGGTACATGATCACTATTACAGTCAGCACCAGGCATTGCTTTACATTAATTAAAGCATTTATATATCTTTTATTAATTAGTATGTAGTAAATTTGGTTGCGTATTTTCTTATCAGGGCTTTTCCATGTGTACAGTCGTCTTTTATGGTGTTTAAACCATGTGTTTCCAATTATCATATCATTGATATTTGCCCATTCTATTAGCTTTTCCCCTCTTTCATTTCTTGTACCTAAACCATAATTCCCCACTACATCCTCCATTTTCCCCTTTCCTACTTTCTGGTAGTACAATCTACAATCTACAATCTGGTAGTAAAAAAAAAAAAAGCAATGTGAAAATAAATTATCGCTTTTCTATTTATAAACCAATGCAGAAACAAATTACCGCATTCTGTAATGCCTCTGATTGCGCCCTTGCCCTCTAAAAATCTGTATTGTTCCTGAGTATTGCTTCTAGTCGTATTTTGTGTTCCCAGGATTTGCCATTGCCTCATTCAATGACTGAGATCAACTATTCATTAATGCTGTCTGTCATTCCAACAAACAATATATATCGGTAACGGTTGGAGTGATCAAATAACTCTATAGAGACTGTGCATGATTTTAGGCAGGCACACATTGAGTCTACACATCGCTTAGTGGCAACGGAGATAATGGTGTTGATACGTACATTGCTGTTACCATGGACTACCAGAGTAACCTACATTGGTTGCCTGAGAGAGGATATCGAACGAAGAAAATTGTCCCCAAATATAAGAAAGAGACAAATATGATCCATTAGTCAAGCATCAAAACAGTGCATAAATGCCTTTGAATACAAATGTTATAGACGGGTTCTAAGAATATCGTGGGTAAAAAAAAATAAACAAATGCATCCATCCTTCACGAGCTAAGTATTGAAGATGGTTGGCTATTAAAGACGATAAAACAAAGAAAATTGAAATATTTTGGTCACTTGAAACGTCATGAAAGTTGGAGGGAAAAATAATGGAGAGGTATATGAATGGGAAGAGAGGAAGAGGAAGACCAAAGTGAAGATGGGTGCAGGATGTGGCGGATGATCTCCAGATGAAAGTATCGGATGCGGGACATCTTACTTGTGATCGAGAAGTTTTCCGGAAGGTTGTTATGGGATCGAGGTTCTGCAAAGGACATACTAATGAATGAATGAATTAATGAATGAATGAATTAATTAATTAATTAATCAAGATTTAACTTTGTCAAACGCAAGCTTTGACATATATTCCGTTATGCCTCGGTTGGAAATTTAAAACAGCCCCTTGAAATGTTAAAATACGAGTAATTGCCTAAAACATGAACATAATCAGCCATTATTCTTTCATATAAAGGAAAATGTAGAGCGATCACTCAAAATCAAATCCTAATGTTATTTTAAAATTAATTTATTGACTTAAGCACGTTGTCTTGGTTTCCAACAGATGAGTAACAGCGTTTACATTGTGTCTTGACACCGACACGAAAGTCCTGTGCTCATGTTGAGGTAAATACAACAGTTCAACACCGAATGAAGATTGAAAGCAAACATACTTGTTATAAATACAAAGCTAGACATAGCATACCACACACTTATTACGAATATAGAAGGACAAATATAAAAGAGAAAGTAGGTCCCACACATGGAGACGAAGAACTTCACACTTTTGATTGCAGCGTCCACATTGCTACTAACAACGCTGACATCAAAGGATCGATCTTGCTGCTGTCTTCGAGCGATCTTTGCTTTCTTGCGTCTAAATGCTACAAGAGCAATTATAAAGTAGCACACGCAGATAATAATACACAGTAAACAACTAATTGCTATAGTTACAGCAGCATACTCAAGTGGAGGGAATTGTAAAACACAACTGGTGTGAAATGTGTCGCTCTTGTAAAATATTACCGGGTGTAATTAAATAGAGAAGTGTTGGAGACCAAATAACAAGAGCAGTTTAAATACTCGAGATCTGGTCATATGTGTGATGTAGTTAAAACGGTTTTAGTATGTAAATGTAGCGGTCGATAGCGATCACAGCTAAATGGACGGCTGTTGACAAAGGTATCGAATGTAACATTCCAAGTATGAAGAGATTCACAATGTTATCATTTTTAAGATCCCGGCTTATCTGTACGTTATAGACTAGAGCATACGTCAGGAAGGATAAAGCTGCAAGGCATTTGGGTTACCGCGAGCGATGACATATAACTGTTTGTATTGCTGTGTAGCGACGGAGTCCTGCGAACTGTCACAATAAGTAATAAACTGAGAGCTATCACACAACAGCTGAACGTCGCCCCAGTAACAATCACATACACATTGTTGTACATAGTCAGGCCACATTTAGCTGTTGTGTGATCAATCTGTACAATTCACAGTTATTTAATTTCTCTGACACAATAGTCTTGACCAGCCAGCATCAGTGGTGCTCCTGTCATCAAACTAATGATGACGTTATGTCCACCACCTGGAAAATATGACAGCCATGATTATTGCTGCTGGATTACATCCTTGCCTGTATGCAGATATAAAGCTAAGATAATACAGTCAGAAAAATGTGCGCACAGACCAAATAACGTCTTAGACCTTGTTGTTCTGTTACACCATTATCTAGGTGCACATCATCTTTGCCGGTTTCTGTGGATTAGGGGTAGTGAACACAGTTGAACAATTCCGACATACAGTTGTTCGAAGTCAGCCCATCCGATTTGGATGCAGATAGCATTGCGTTGATTTTCATAAATGGTACCAGTGTCAACCTTTTAGAAGCAATGGCAAGCTATTTAACATGAAAACTGACTAGAAAAACTGGGCTTAATGTAAAATAAAAAGACATGCATCTATCTTTATATCATCATCATCGTCAATATTTTTCAGCCTTCTTACATGTTCAGGTCTCTTTCATGGACCATTATCTGTAATTCTAGTGAAACCTAATGCTGTATCTCCCCATTATAATCATTGCTTGAATACAAAATTGTTATATCCCAAGGATCCTGTAGTGGACATACTATTAACGTATTTTATTAACGTATTACTTACGTTATGCCGAGGAAACCATCTAGATAGCGAAGGAAGGAACTACAAGACATGGTTGATACAGCGGTTGTAGAAAGTGAAAGATGTGGGCCTTTAGCTTGAATAATAGAAAGATAGAAGTCATGGTGATACCAAAGACAACAGAGTGTGCCACGTGTACAATACAAGTAAGCGACGTTATTAGTGGGCAGTTGCAGACATTTAGATATCTAGATACATGGATAGCAACAGATAGAAGATACATCGCAGAAGAAAGAATAGAATAAAAATAAGCAAAAATTGCATTCTATAACACGAAGAACATCGTATCCAATGGTTTGTTGACATTAGAAGCTAGAAGAAACGTTCTTGGATGTTACCAAACATCAGTTTTATCACAACCGCTATGGATCCTGGACAATTGGTAAACAATCGAAAACATCTGTAGAAGCCTAGGAGATAAGATGTGATGTTATTTAAGGAATGCTGAAAATTAATTTGGCAGCCACAATGATCCGTTTGGACATATTGAGGTAAGCTAAGGTCGCAAAGACAACATATCACAATCACCAGAAAGAGGCAGACATTATGTTTTTTCCACATTATGAGAAGGAAAAAACTTGAATCTGTTCTGACAACTGGAAAGAATTGTAATATGAGATAACGGAAGACAGCGTAAAGAAATTATTGACAATCTTGGGACATGACAACGGAAGGGAGTCAACATGTGAGCTGATCCATATAATCAGAGATTGTAATTTCTGGAGAAGAATGACCGCCCACACCTGCCGGCAAAGGCACATGATGATAAGAACGATCACCCCACACTTGCCAGCAAGTCACGTGATGAGTTTGCCTGTATTGATAGATAAAAACGTCTCTGTTTTATAAATGTTGCCCTTGGGTCTACCTCTACCCCTTCCTCGTGTGTTATGGAAGACTGTTTAACTCTTCAGTTGGATGCCTGGAATCCTGAGATATCTGGCACGGCTGTTGCGAATATCTTGGACTACCAGAATAACTAACAGTAACTGTCTGAAAGAGGCTAATGAAAGTAAAGTATTATATACAACTATAAGACAGAGACAAACAACATTATTTGGTTGTATCATTTTAAGAGAAGCACTGCATATAACAAAGAAAGCAGATCCCTCAGAAACAGATATCATGTTAACATGGTTTGTTTTGATTACGGCAATGCCTATATGTATATACATCACCATCATCACACCCATAATCATAACCATTATCCTCTTCATCATCATTGGTATCATTATCATCTTGAACATCGTCACCATTATCATCTAGTGTTTCAGTCCTTGCTCTGGACTTGAGCCTTGCTGTTAATTCCACGTCTTAGTTGCCCGCCCTGTGCTATTCTCTCTGACTCAGGGCATGTCTGCATTGGTAGAGCTGTGTGTGCTGGCTTTATACATTTATCCTTAGCCTAGCCCGTCCTCAACCAACAAGTAGTGTGGGGAGACTAAGCTTTAACTCCTAATAATCCAATGCATTGATATGTAGGTAGCCGGAGCCACCAAAAGGGCATGTATGTGTCAGTCCAGTCTAGAGAGTGTTCTTCCATTCCGGTCGCAACCTTACCATCTCCATGGCGCTGTGTTGCAGACCTTTCCCTGTACTGTCAAATCCAGCAATAAGCGGAATGTGTGCTAGACTGCTACAGGAATGTTCATCTTCAGACAGACTACCATTATATAGCCAGGCCATTTTTCAGCACAACCCATGTGGGCTGGCCGGGGTTCGACCTGATGTAATCATGTTTCCTCTACAGGTTTTAGAATATGTGCCTGTCCACAAAGCCTAGCCCAGTGTCGACAAGGTTCTTGATCTACTAAACAATTCAACAATGGGTGCCCGTTTAGCGACGGCATTCATAACTTATCTTTCGTATGTCCAGGTGAATGTAAAGGCAAATGTAATGTCATTTATGTTGCTAATCTACACGTGGTAGAGGATGGAACACTCACCACGATGTGGCAAACTACTGGTGACCTACATCCCTACATCCCACAGCGATAAGTTGACAATTATCCACTTTAGCGGAGTGGAGAGCTCACTTGTGCTGACAGTTGGACATTGCTGCCATCATCATCATCATCATCAGTTATCATGTACCATGTCGGTAAGCGTGTGTGGTCATGGTCAGGCCATCTCCACTTCGATCACAAAGACTCGAGAGTCAGCTCAGTGTTCTTGTCTCGACCAAAAACCACGTGGTCAAGCCACCCAGGTATTAACTTTTCTCCCTTTCTCTTGTTCTTTTCTCTTCAATCTTGCCAGTTGTCACCAAGTTCTCCCAATTTATTTCTTCTCATAACGTGACCAAACATTGTTTACTGTTTACGTCTAATTTCTCTAATCAATTTATGATTTTCATTTGTTTCTTGTGGGACTTGGTTTTCCTGTCTGTGCATGATATTCTTGAATCTGTTCAAACAGGAGGAAGATCCCCGTAAGTGTACTCACATGTGGAAGTTGAAGGCAAAGGGGAAAACTATCATCTTATCTACCCAAGATGTTATGAATTCTACAGATGAGAGTCAGAGAACTTCGTTTATCGCTATCTTAGGACATCCTCTTCCGAAATTATGGACAAGAACAGTGGTAGGAGGAATAGCATCGTGAGAATTGATCCAGAACACCAAGGCCCCAGATATGTGGAGAGACATGAACACTTGCGTCTGGTGAGAGGGCACATGATATTGATGAAATGTCATAAATTCATGCATATATATGTTATTCTCTTGTAGGGCCTACCACTATCTTTGGCTCAGAACGATACAGATGTCAGCAGTAACATATTCCAATAACTTCGGTACAGCCTGCCACTGTCTGTGGTTAAGGACGATACAGCTGTCAGCGGTAAGATATTCCAATATCCTCTTCAATGACCGGCGCTGTGACTTAGGGGACAGCAAGACAACAGTTCCATTGCGCCCCCCCCCTCCCCTCTACCGAGTGGAGGACTCTAACCCAATTGGAAGTAGATCTCTTTGAGTTGTTGTCAATGGTATAAATCATCGGCTTTTCAGATTTTTTTTTATGTTTTTTAATTTTGCGCTAGCTCGCTTTGAACTCAAGCGTAGGCCATACACACAACTTCCAGTAGTGCTGAATGGAATTTAGTGTGTGGAATAGCTTTTACCTATTAATAGTGTCCCTCACCGTCAGGCGAACCCACTCCAATTTCAGAGGTACTTTTAATTTACGTTCTCAAGTCAAGGACGCCAGGTCAACATTTTTGTCCAACTGTCCGGTGTAGGGGTTGAAACCCCTGATCTCGGCTTTAGCATGCCGGATGTTAAGAGCGCGCGCTCTTATCCATTCGACCATGCTGATCAGTGGCCTTTCAGACAAACAATGGCAAACAACTAAAGTAACATTGCCTAGTAAATCACAACCAGCCAATGCATGGTGGGGTTGATTGCATTGCCTTGTAAAGGACAGACATCATTATGTGGTTGTATTAATCCCCTTAAGACAAGTTGGATTCAGATAAAAACATCCAATAATGATCAAACTACATGGCTAGTTAGTTAATTAGTTAGTTTGTAGACAGATCATCCTCATTGCACATCGAACCATTCAGTCCATAAGTGCTCGGATCCCCTCCGCGGCAAATCCCGCAGAGTGTAGCGGCTAACGACACAAAGTTCTGTGTTGATTAATCAATCTTCTTTGGCTTCCTGCGTAGTGTTCTTGTTTGGCCACCCCTCTTTTAATTTGCTGCTCCCGCAGTCTGGCCATTGTTGTAGATTCACAGTCATCACTTGGTTCTCGCAAAAGTCTTACTTCTCGTAGAACATTCAGAATGGCAGCGTGGTCCATGGCGCGTCCGCCTTCCACAGTAGCCTCACCTGCGAACTTGTCAGCCCGCTCATTTCCTTGTACTACCCGCATGTCCTGGCACGAAGATGAAACTAATCTTTGCCAGCCTAGACCACTCCAGAGACAGCAACCACTCTCTTTGGATCCATCCCATCTATATCCTCTTGAGCATGCTCGTTGAGTCACTAAGGAAACATGTCCTAGTGGATGTCTGTGTCTCTAGCCATGTCATTGTTTGACTTACTGCCATGACTTCCATAGTCAGGCTACTTGTGGTCTCAGCAAAAGCATCCAGAGTCCCTCCTTCAAAGTTATCCCTCCGGCCTGAGCCGTAAAGGTCCATGTGCTTCTCACATGTCGGACGACCGACCCATCTGTGTAGATGACAGCATCACAGTCTAACGAATTCTCGAAAATCAACGATTGTACTTCCGTCTCCACAGCAGGCCGGATGTTCTTGTCTGCATGTTCTGTCAGGTTGGATGTAAACATGGCTACAGTCAGTAACGGATCTTTGTATACACCCGCACATTGTTCACACTGTGCTAGAGACATATGTGTTTAACCAATCGCACCCGGTCTGTGATGTGGGCAGTATCACGCTGACCGACTTTACATCCCACGATATTTCTGCATACCCATTTTAGGCTGGGTCGACCCAGGAGCCCAGGTCAAAGTTCACAATCCGAATCCGCCCCGACGTGGATGGAACCCGTGACCACCGCGCCGGCAGGCGAGTGTCCAATCATTAGGTTATCCAGGTTGCCACGTGACTGAAGGCTGCTCAATGTTGGCGGCATGGTCGTTTCCGTTGTGTATGAGAGTAACATGTTAACGCTGATGTTGGCTGCTACCGCTGACACAGTTTTAGTGCAGACTCTCAGACTGTTTACTGAATCGTAATAAACCCGTTTTTATGGGTGGTTCGCACCCAAACTCTTGAGTCCTGGGGGAGACGAAATCCTTACGGGCATGACTCGAATGCTATAACTGTAGCTTCTGATACAAAATAATCAATAACTGAAGAGAACATTCTTACCTACATACATATGGCCGCTTTATTCATTCATAAACTCAACACAGTAGCCACAGTCAAAGCAATAACAATGTTATAACCACAGAAGATATGTATCTCTGGTCAGTACTGAATATCCTTTAACAAAGTAAAAACTCACAGCCAAAGTATCGTACCCGTTCTCACGTAAACAGACTGTTCCCACGTTTTTCAGGAACATTAACATTAAACGACTCCCGCTCGCATTTAGACTCGCATCTCACTACTCACTTTTTCATTTACCCAATTGATTTATAGCCAGTCCTGGACACGTTGGTTTCTGTGGTAAGCAGTAATTACCGCAGTAACCAACCCCTAGATTTTCATAGAGTAAACGTGTTAATGTTACTTCACCATCGACCACTACCACAAATGATTGTTATTTCGGTTGGCCAGTTGTAAACGTCCTGTACATGGGTTTATTCTAACAACAATCCTGTCCATTGGGAAATTTAATTTCGCTAACATATTACTTATTTTACAGCGTTATAAATACGTCACGTAATTAGGACTGTAAATGACATACCCGAGTGTTTAGTACATAGTGTAACAGCGTGACGTACTAATATAGTTAACGACACTGTTGTGTCTGATTAGAGAGAACGATCAACTGCACAAACGAAGGCTGATTGCCAGACAGTCACAACATACATCGGCTGGGAATTTTACTTTAAACTTCCGGTCAAACAGAGAATCGAACACACGTCCCACAATGTGTGAGGCTACATCCTGATTCCTGGGACATACGCAGAAGAAATCTCATTTCTTCTTTCAACCTTCTTTTTTCTTTGGTCATTTCTTCTTCTCTATTCACATCTTCTTCTTTGTGATTTTTTTTATTCTTTCGTACCTTCGTTCTTTTTCATTCTGTCTTCTCTCCCCTTATGTCTTCTTTCCTTCTTGTTCCTTCATTCTTATTGTTTTTTGTTCTTTTTTTCTTTCGCCCTCATTTAATTTGTCTTTCTTTCTTTCTTTCTTTCTTTCTCCATCCATTGTACTTTCTGCCATTCTTTCTTCTGTCCTTTATATTTGTTTCTCCTTTCTATTCTCTTTTCTTTCTGTTAACTTTCCTTCTTCCTGCTTCTTTCCTTTTCATTCTTTCTTTCTAGTTTATGTTTTCTTAATTTCTTGTTTCAATCTTCTTTCGACATTCCTTCTTCTTTCTTCATCCCTTCTTTTTGCTTCTTACCTTCTTCTTTCTTCCTTCTTTCTGCTATCAATGTGAGGACTTTCAATTAGTGATCTAATCCGCTTCACTCCTAGATAGGTATATAATTGTTATCTTAACACTGTAAATCTTGTATTTTGTGTGCCGGTGTAGATAAATTCTACTAGACTTGATTGTATCTCTTCCCTCTCAGTTTCCACGGCCTTGGGACCGTCACATGTAATAACAAATACCATGTGGCCTGATTAAAAAGATTTGAAACCAATACAGGTTTAGACGTCTTTGCAATGTTAGGTTATGTTAGAAAGGAAATGTTAATGATTGCTCAGTAAACATGCAGTATTAGTATTAGCAATTAGTCAACGTACAACAGCAATCTTAGCATCTACAGGTGAAGTGTTAATACACGAAGATTAACTATGCAGGTCTGTGTTTATGCGTACCTATCATTTTAGTAATCACTCCAGTCAATTTGCTTTTATTTTAATTTTGATCGCAGAATCTCAATTTCCATGTGTCAGTTCTTCTCCCAATTTTCATTAACAGTTTTGTTTAAGATCAATTAAAGTTCTACCGTTTTCCAAGACCTGTCAATGTTCTCTATTTACTTAACGCTTTTGTATATCTTACTACTATGATGTCACACTCATGAATGCACTAACTCACGCAGCTAATTGTATTCTTCGTCGACGCTCGAATCGCGTGATCACCCGCTCAAATTTATTTTAACTGAAATACTGTTATTACACTCGGAATTACTGCGACTGCTGGCTTGCTTGCTTGCTTGATTCAGAAACAAAAATTCCAAGCTCGGTCTCGTTCAATCTGCTTTTTTCAGCGTTGGTTAGAGTGGAGATACGTAGGTTTGTGTGGGGTTTTTCCCTGTTTATTTCCTGTGCGCTCTTACGAGTGATGTCTGGCTGGGGTAGGTTAGTTTTCCGGTATAGTGTATCTCTTTATATGGTATCTTTTTGTCGGTATTGGCTTCAGGCTAGTCTGTTGTGATAGGGCTCAGTCCTTATAATGACTCATCCTTGGGTTTGCTTGCTTTTGCTTTCTTGTAGTTGACCCCTGGTGAAGTTGGCTGCATTTTCTATATCTTCTTCTGTCTAATCGGGTAATATGCGTCCTTCGACAGGATTGATCGTCGCATCTAGGCTGACTAGGCTTGTGTCGCGTTTCCGATGATTGAAGACTAGTTTCCCCTAGAATTTATTCGTAAATGTGAATGGGTTGCTAGCTTCATCTTGAGGTTTTACATAGGTCTTTGGCTTGGCTTGTTCATGCGTCTGTTTGCATCCTTTTTTTTTATGTAGTGTCTTTAGCAGCTTTTCGATATTTTCTTGTTGAGCTTCATCGTGTGGCTTTTCCATGCTATTTTCCATGTCTTCTGCTGGTTTAATTTGAGTTGAATCCCTTTAAGTTTTTAGCAGTTTTCTCTCGGCTTTTATTGCTTGTAGTAACTCTTCGTTCTTCTTTATTGTCTGCGCCTTGTTTTCCACCTCTTTTTTTATGTTTTTCTGGGTCTCTTTTATTTCGGCAGAATCCTGAAGGCAGAGGGGATTCTGATATACTCAAGGATCCCTACAACGCAGGCGGTAGTGACGACTGAGGGCTGCGAATATACAAACAACAGGTGTTGATAAACCAAAAATTACAACATAGAAGATTTTCCTCCTGCAGCTGCTTCTGTATTTGTTCATCTGACAGCTCCACTTGAACCGCTTGACAACCCATCTGACTGTTTTTGAGTCGGTGTTTCTGACTCTGGTGTCTTTCTCTTCCTTCCTCTCAACTGTTTTGGCTTTTTTCTGTGGTGGGACTGACGTAGCTCTTTCTAGTGGTAGTTTCAGTAGTGACTGTAGCTTCAGGTTCTTTGTTACAGCTCACAGGCAGGCTCTCCATGTTCGTCTTCTTGACGGTATTGTCGGCTCCCACACTGCACATCTTGGATGCTACGTGTCCTTTTGGTGTTCTTGCTACGTGCCATTTTCCCCCGTGTCAGATTGCTTAACATGTTCAGGGTGACTTGTCTTGATAGCGCTCGTTATAGGGTTTAAAGTGTTCTCATTTCAGTTACGTGGCATCGATAGAGTCATTTATTCTTATTATTCGTCCTTAACACCCCAGCCCGCGCCGCCCCACTTGCCCGGAGTGGATAAGTTCACTCCTGCTGCTACCCAAATCATATTGTAATGTACACTTGGGATAGACACGCGAGTAATTATGTAGTGTTTGCAGAGATGTGGATTGATAGAAGGATTATTTGAGCACCGTGAGCCACAATCTTCACTCAAGTCAAGAGAAGGGAAAAGCTGGAGTATGTCGTCACGACGAGAAGATTGGAGAGGAAGAGAAGCAGGTGCAGTGAAGCAAATCCACCAGTTGTTGATATTGGAGAGGAAGAGAAGCAGGTGCTGAGAAGCACATCCACCAGTTGTTGATACTGTTTGCTGTTATGGGGTGTTATTTTGGGTTTTTGATATCTACCATAATCAGCTGAGAGAGCCAAATTAGTACAGCAGCTAACACCATAAGTCTCATCGTCGACCCGATATAAAATAACTAACCGTACCATTTCATGTTCTGGGAAGTAAAGCGGGCCGGTGTGCTACTGGCCTGGTCACTTGTCGAGAACAGCTGGCCTCTCATAACCAACACGCCTCACGACATGAACATGCTCAAAACAGAAATACATAAACAACACGCCTCACGACATGAACATGCTCAACACAGAAATACATAACCAACACGCCTCACGACATGAAAATGCTCAACACAGAAATACATAACCAACACGCCTCACGACATGAAAATGCTCAACACAGACATACATAACCAACACACCTCACGATATGAACATGTTGAAGACAGAAATATATAACCAACACGCCTTATGACATGCACGTGTTCAACACTGAAATACATACACAACACACCTGATAACATGAACATGCTCAACATAGAAATACATAACGAACACGCCTCATAACGTAAACATGCTCAACACATAAATAAATAACAAACACGCCTCGAGACATGGACATGCTCAACACAGAAATACATAACGTAAAAGCCTCACGACATGCCTAACACAGAAATACATACATAATCAACAAGCCACACGACATGAACATGTTCAACACAGAAATACATAACCAACACGGCTCACGAATGAAGATGTTTAACACAATGTTGTTTGTCCATCAAGAATGATGATGACCATTCATTTCATCCAGTGGGATTGAAAATATGGAGCCGTGAGTTCTAAGATGGCTGACAAGGCTTATTTTAGCTCGAAATGTTCTTTGATAATGTGGACAAAGAATGCTTGACGCTTCAGGAGGAGGATTTTCTGCAGTGGTTTTTCTGTTCTGTCTTTTCTGCACAGCTCTTGCATTCCTGGTTGCTTCACAAGTGACTGCACCCGTACGTAATGATGCACGCCAAGAATTACGGATTTTAGCAGCAGTCTACCAGGTGTCAAGAGGAATTCCAAAAGCTTTCAGTGAGATTTTCAGAGTGTCTTTAAAGCGTTTCCCCTGGCCATCTTGGGAGCGTTTACCACAACGTCGCTCGCCGTAAAAAAATCCTTTAGGGAGCCTGTGATCTGGCATACGAGTTAAGTGACCAGCCCAGCGAATCTGATTCTTCATTAGTAGAGCGTAGATACTGGGCATGGACGCTCTTTCCAGAACTTCAGTGTCTGGGATCTTGTCTTACCATTTAATCTTCAATAGCTTCCTAAGGTAGACTGTGTGGAAGTGGTTTCATTTCCTCGCGTGTTGTTGATAAACAGTCCAGGTTTCACAAGCATATAGCTGTGTGGATAATACACCTGCTTTGTAGATATTCAGCTGTGTTTGCAGGCTTATTCCATTTCTGTCCAATACATTCTTGTACATTCTGCCAAAGGCTGCGCTGGCCTTGAAATGCTTGCATTCACTTCATCATCACTTGTGCAGCTTGTGACACAGTGCTGCCAAGATAGGTGTATTTGTCCACAACACTTAGACTATGACCATTCACTTTGATATTCGGCACAGTGTGATTATTTCCTGGAGCTGGCTTGTACATAACTACAGTCTTCTCCAAATTGATATTGAGCCCAAAGTTGGCACAGGCATGTGAGAAAGCTGAAACATTATGTTGCATGTCCGCCTCTGAGTTGGCGTGTAGAGCGCAATCATCAGCAAACAGGAGCTCTCTGACGGTGTCGCTGTCAATTTTGGTTTTAGTTTCAGCCTTCTGAGATTGAATAACTTTCCATCCATGCGGTAGTTGATGTCTATTCCAATGTCGTTATTCTCGAAGGCATTCGTCAACATAGCTGAAAACATGAGACTGAACAGTGTTGATGCCAGGACACATCCTTGTTTCACTCCATTGGTGACAGGAAAGGGCTCAGACAGTTTACCATTTTCCTGTACTCTTGCCTGCATGCCATCATGATATAGCCGCACTATTTGGACAAACTTTCATGGACAGCCATATTTTGCCATAATCTTCCACAGTCCTTCTCTGCTGACTGTATCAAAAGCCTTGGTAAGGTCAATGCAAGTGGAAAACATTTCGCAGATCTGTTCCTGACATTTCTCTTGCAGCTGACTTGGAGCGAAAATCATGTCAACAGTTCCACGTTCTTTTCTGAAGCCACATTGACTCTCGGGAAGAAGACCTTGATGGAGATGGGCCGTGAGGCGATTGAGAAGAGTTCTGGTGAGTATCTTCCCTGCAATTGAAAGCAAGGAGATGCCTCGGTGGTTGTCACAGGATTGGCGGTTTTCTTTTCGTTTGTAAATGTGGACTATTGACGCGTCCTTGAAATCTTGTGTCATGGTCTCGTTCACCTATATGTTTGTAAAGACTTGGTGAAGCTGCTCTGTTAGGACCGCCCACCTGCCTTGTATCTCTCTGCCGGGATGGAGTCCGGACCAGGTGCCCTGCCGCTGGATGGCTTTGTTTACTTCTACTATGGTTGGCAGGTCATCAAGTGTAATATTGTTGGGAACTTGAGGAAGGCAGTTGATGTTTCATCATCGAAGAAGGAAGTTGCATTTAAGATGTTGCTGAAATGTTCTGCCCAGCGCTGACGGATTTCTTTCTTATCGGTGACCAATGTTCCCCCATCCGCACTGAGGAGAGGAGCTGTGCCTGGTGATGTAGGACCATCGACCGCTTTCAATGAATCGTAGAGGTTTTTCATATCATGTCTGTCAGCAAAGCCTTGAATTTCATCAGATTTGCTGCTCAGACCAGGAGTTCCGCATGTGCCGAAGTTTCTGCTGCACTACTCTCTGAATGTTCTTGAAGGCATCTTTTTTTTAATTTTGACTTCGGTCATTCAAATGTGCCTTGAGGAGAAGATGTTTCTCGGCCAGCAATTGGTTGATGTCTTCGGAATTTTCATCAAACCAGTCTTTATGCTTTCAGAAACCCAGGATTTCCATAGCAGTGGTGTAAATTATATCCTCTAGGGCTCTCCACTCTGTATCTGTATCCTGTTTAGCGGCAGCATTGGGCTTGAGGCGGTCTTCCAGCATATTTTCAAACGACAGCTGCATTTCTTGCTGTTTAGGCGGGTGACATTTAGTTTTTGTGTGTTTTTTTTTTTGCATTTTCACCCGTTGAGGACGCCGCGGTGGTTTGATGTGAATGTTTATTTTCGAGATAATGAGACGATGGTCTGTCCAACATTCGGCACCACACATGGATTTTGTCACCCGAACGTCTTGTCTGTCACTCCTCCTGACGATGACATAGTCAATGAGGTGCCAGTGTTTCGATCGAGGGTGCATCCACGATGTCCTGTTTGTCATGGGGAGACGGGAAATTGTGTTGGTAATCAGGAGATCATGTTCGGCACATGTCTGAAGGAGGCGGAGTCCATTGCTGTTACAATTTCCGACTCCATGCTTTCCAATAATGCCACTACAAGAGACAGTGTCAGTGCCTACTCTGGCATTGAAATCCCCAAGGAGTATAAGTTTGTCTCCTTTGGGAACAGATGTTAATACATTGTGCAGATCCTCATAGAACTTGTTCTTGGATCATCTTCTTCATTGGTCATAGTTGGTGCGTAGACACTCACAATGGTTGCATGCTTCCTTCCGTTCAGCAGGGGCAATTTAATGGTCATGAGCCTGTCGTTTATAGCTTTTGGAAATCCAG